>JAUMJK010000851.1:600000-1159204 GCA_033558105.1 Coccyzus lansbergi
GAGATAAAGCCAATGAAAACCACAATCTGATAATAGCAGCTTCTCTGCTCGATATAATCGCTTTACCTTAAATGCTTTACTAGGCGCAGATAGGACACATATCAATATAACATAGTAAGGGGCTCTGTTAATGCTGCTTCCTAGGTTGCAGTGGAAGCGCTTGAAGAGCTAAATCTAACGAAAACGACAATCTGATGATAGCAGCTTCTCTGCTCGTTATAATCGCTTTACCTTAAATGCATTACTAGGCGCAGATGGAACACATATCTAGAGAACATAGTAAGGAGCTCTGTTAATGCTGCTTCCTAGGTTGCAGTGAAAGTTCTTGAAGAGCTAAAGCAAACGAAAGCCACAATCTGATGATAGCAACTTCTCTACTCGACATAATCGCTTTTCCTTAAATGCGTTACTAGGCACAGACAGAACACATATCAAGAGAACACAGTTAAGGAGCTGTGTTAATTCTGCTTCCTAGTTTGCAGTGAAAGCGCTTGTAGAGAAAAGCGTAACGAGAGCAACAATCTTACGAGAGCAGCTTCTCTGCTCGAGGTAATCACTTTTCCTTAAATGCATTAGTAAGCTCTGATAGAACACATTTCAGGACATGCTAATAAAACGCTAGAGAAAGTTGATTTTTAGGTTGCAGTGAAAGCGCTTGAAGAGCTAAAGCTAATGAAAGCCACTATCTGATGATAGCAGATTCTCTTCTTGAGATAATCACTTTTCCTTAAATGTACTAGTAAGGAACTCTGTTAATGCTGCTTTGTAGTTTCCAGTGAAAGCGCTTGCAGAGCTAAAGCTAATGAAAGCTACAATCTGATGATTGCAGCTTCTCTGCTCTAGGTAATAACTTTTCCTTAAATGCTCTAGTAAGCGCTGATAGAACACATTTCAGGACACTCTAATAAAACGCTAGTGAAAGCTGCTTTGTAGGTTACAGTGAAAGCGCTTGTAGAGATAAAGCCAATGAGAGCCAGAATCTCATAATAACAGCTTCTCTACTCGAGATAATAACTTTTCCTTAAATGCACTAATAAGCGCAGATAGAACACATATCAAGAGAACATAGTAAGCAGCTCTGTTAATGCTGCTTTGTAGTTTCCAGTGAAAGCGCTTGCAGAGCAAAAGCTAATGAAAGCCACAATCTTATGAGAGCAGCTTCTCTACTAGAGATAATCACTTTTCCTTAAATGCTTATGTAAGCGTTGTTAGAGCACATTTAAGTACACTCTAAGAAAACGCTAACTAAATCTGCTTCCTAGATTGCAGTGAAAGCGCTTGTACAGATAAAGTTAAGGAAAGCCACAATCTGATATCTCTAGATGCTTCAGGGGACTCTAACCGTAATCCTAGCAGGAATGCCTAACTAAACTTAACCCTAATCTTAAGCCTGACTCTAACACTAACTCTAACACAAACCCCTAAACATAACCATAAGCTTTACCCTTACCAAAACCCTAACACAAGCCTAACCCTAACCTTAACTCTTGCAACTAAACCAACCCTACCACTAATCTTAACAACAAAGCTATCCATTATGTAAATGCCAGGGTTCTGGTGGTCTCCAGGGTCAGGGGGTTTTTAGAATGCTCCTGAGTGTGTCTAGCATTCTCTGGTGGCATTTTGAAGAGTCCTGGGATATTCTAGAAGGGTCTGGGGGCCTTTGGATGGTCCTGGGGGTCTCTGGAATGGCCCAGGGTCCTATAGAATGGATCTGGGTGTCTCTGGAATGGTCTGGAGGCCTTTTGAAGGGCTCTGGGGGGCGCTAGAAGGGTCTAGACATCTTTAGAAATGTCCTGGGTTTGTCTAGAATGGTCTGGGGGCCTTTAGAAGAGTCCTGGGGTACTCTAGAAGGGTCTGGGGACCTTTGGATGGTCGTGGGGTTCTCTGGAATTGCCTGTGTGCTTTTCAAAGGGTCCTGGGTGTCTCTAGAGGGGTCTGGGAGGCTTTAGAATGGTTCTGGAGGGCTCTAGAAGGGTCCCTGAAACATAGCCATTACCCTTTCCCTTACCAAAACCCTAACACAACCTCAGCGCAATATCCCCACGCAATATCCGCGCATAATCCACGCAATATCCCCGCGGAATATTTGCTCAATATCCCCGTGCATAATCCTCGCAGTTTCCGCGCAATATCCACGCATAATCCGACCATAATCAGCGCAATATCCGCACATAATCCACGCGATATACCGCGCATTATCCGCACAATATACCGCGCAATATCAGTGCATAATCTGCACAATATCCGCGCAATATCCGTGCGCATAATCCGCGCATTATTCCTGCGCAATATCCCTGCGCAATATCCGCGCATAATCTGCGCATTATTCCCGTGCGTAATCCACACACTATCCGCTTGATATTCCTGCGTATAATCCGAGCAATATCCGCGCATAATCCCCGCAATATACCGCGCATTATCCGCGCAATATACCTCGCAATATCCACACATAATCTGCACAATATCCGCGCAATATCCCCACACAATATCCGTGCGGATAATCCGTGCAATATCCGCGCATAATTTGCACAATATCCGCGCATAATCTGCCCAATATCCCCGCGCAATATCCGCGCATAATCTTTGCATTATACCCGCGCAATATCCGCGCGATATTCCCGTGTATAATCTGCGCAATATCCGCCTAGAATCTGCGCAATATCCGGGCAATATTCACGCAATATATCGGTGCTTTATCCGCGCATAATCCGCGAAATATCCCCACACAATATCTGCGCAATATCCCCACACAATATCCGCGCAATATCTGCGCAATATCAGCGCGTAATCCCCGCAATATCCACGCATAATCAGCGCAATATCCAACAACAATATCCACGCATTGTCTGTGCAATATCCGCGCATAATCCGCGCAATATCCCCACGCAATATCTCCGCGCAATATCTCTGCACAATATCCCCGCGCAATATCCCCGCATAATCTGTGCAATATCCCCGCGCAATATCCCTGCGCAATATCCGTGCGGATAATCCACGCATGATCCTCTCAATATATGCGCAGTTTCCGCGCAATTTCCCCGCCTAATATGTGGGGAATATCCGCGCAATATAATCTGCGCATTATTGCCGCGCATAATCTGCACAATATCCGCGCGATATTCCCTCGTATAATCCGCGCAATTTCCCCACACAATATCGGCACAATATCCACGCAATATCCGCTCATACTCCGAGCATAATCCGAGCAATATCCGCGCAATTTCCCGGCTCAATATCCCCGCATAATCTGCTCATAATCCACCCAATATCCCCGCGCAATATCCCAGCGCAATATCCGCGCGTTTTCCCGCGCATGATCCCTGCATAATCCGCGAAATATCCGCCCAGTTTCCGCACAATTTCCCCTCGTAATATGTGGGCAATACCCGTGCAATATATCCGCGCATTATCCGCGCATAATCCACGAAATATCCCTGCACAATATCCGCACAATATTCCTGCTCAAAATCCGCCAAAATCCGCGCAAAATCCCAGCGCAATATCGGCGCAATATCCGTGGAATATTACCGCGCAATATCCGAGCAATATCCGTGCATAATCTGCGCAATATTCACGCGCAATATCCGCGCATAATCCGTGCATAATCTTCGCAATATCTGCGCATATTCCATGCATTTTCTGCACAATATCCGCGCATAATCCATGCAATACACCCGCCCAAAATCCTCGCAATATCTCCGCGGAATGTCCCCACGCAATATTTGCGCAATATCCCGGTTCAATACCCGTGCATAATCCGAGCAGTTTCCGCGCAATATCCGCGTATAATCCCACGCAATATCCGCGCTATATCCCCGCGCAGTATTTGAGCGTAATATCCACGCATAATCCGTGCATTGTCTGTGCAATATCCCCGCATAATCCGCGCAAATTCCGCGCAATATCCTCGCCCAATATACGCGCAATATACCCACGCAATATCCGCGCATTTTCCCTCGCAATAGCCGCCCTATATCCCTGCGCAATATCCACGCAATATCCCCGTGCAATACCCGTGAACAATCCACGCAGTTTCAGCGAAATAGCCAAGCAATATTTCGCGCATTGTCCGCGCAATATGCCGCGCAATATCCGCGCATAATCTGCACAATATCCGAGCAATATCTGCACCATATCCACGCATATTCCGAGCATTATCCACGCAATATCCCGCGCAATATCCGCGCAATATCCCCGCACAATATGCGCGCATAATCCGAGCATAATCCTAGCAGAATATGCGCAATATCCCTGCATACTTCACGCAATATCCACGCAATATCCACGCAATATCCCCGTGCAATATCCGCGCAATATACCCTCGCCATATCCGCGCATAATGCCAGCGCAATATCCGCGAGGATAATCCGCGCATTATCCCTGCACAATATGCCCGCGCAATATCCACGCAATATTTCCACATAATCCGTGCAATATCCAAACAATATCCTCGCGCAATATCCGAACGATATTCCCGCGCAATATCCTCGCGAAATAGCCCCGCGCAATATCCACGTATAATCCGCGCAATACTCTGGCATTATCTGCGCATAATCTGCACAATATCCACGCAATATCCATGCTGATAATCCGCGCATTATCCGTGCATAATCTGCGCAATATCCGAGCAGTTTCCGCGACACTTCCCCGCGCAATATCCGGGCAATATCCGCGCAATATATCCGCGCATTATGCACGCATAATCCGCGAGATATCCACGCGCAATATCCGCGCAATATTCCTGCTCAAAATCCTAGCCTTGCCTTGCTGCCTAGCCTTGCCTAGCCTTGCCTAGCCTAGTCCTGGGGTTCTCTGGAATGGCCTGTAGACCTTTCAAAGGGTCCTGGGTGTCTCTAGAAGGGTCTTGGGGGGCTTTAGAACGGTTCTGGAGGCTCTAGAATGGTCTTGGCATCTTTAGAAGGGTCCTGGGTGTGTCTAGAATTGTCTGGGGGCCTTTAGAAGAGTCCTGTGGGCTCTAGAAGGTCTGGAGACCCAAACCCCAGCCCGAAAACCTAACCTTAACCCTAAACCTAAACTTAACCCTAATCTTAAGCCTAACCCTAACACTAACTCTAACACAAACCCATAAACATAACCCTTACCCTTACCAAAACCCTAACACAACCCCAACCCTAACCCTAACCCTAACCCTGACGCTAGCGCCGAAACAAACCCTAGCCCTAATCTTAACAACAAAGCTAACCCTAATGTAAATGCCAGGGTCCTGGGGGTCTCTAGAATGGTCAGGGGGTCTTTAGAATGGTCCTGAGGCTGTCTAGAAATCTCTGGGGGCAATTTGAAGAGTCCTGGGGTTCTCTAGAAGGCTCTGGGGGCCTTTAGATGGTCCTGGGGGTCTCTGGAATGATCCGGGGTCCTATAGAATGGACCTGGGTGTCTCTGGAAGGGTCTGGGGGCCTTTAGAATGGCTCTGGGGGGCGCTAGTAGGGTCTTTAGAAATGTCCTGGGTGTGTCTAGAATGGTCTGGGGGCCTTTAGAAGAGACCTGTGGGATCCAGAAGGGTCTGGGGACCCTAACCTTGACCCTAGCCCGAATACCTAACCCTAACCCTAAACCTAAACTTAACCCTAATCTTAAGCCTAACCCTAACACTAACTCTAACACAAACCCCTAAATATAAACATTACCCTTACCCTTACCAAAACCCTAACACAACCCTAACCCTAGCAGCTAAACAAACCCTAGCCCTAATCTTAATCAGAAATCTTACCCTAACATAAATTCCAGGTCCTGGGGGTCTCTAGAAAGGTCAGGGGGTCTTTAGAATGGTCCTGAGGGTGTCTAGAAATCTCTGGGGGCATTTTGAAGAGTCCTGGGGTGCTCTAGAAGGGTCTGGGGGCCTTTAGATGGTCCTGGGGGTCTCTGGAATGGCCCGGGGTCCTTTAGAATGGACCTGGGTGTCTCTAGAAGATTCTCTGCTCGACATAATTCTTTGCACTCTCTATTTGACTTTTTGGCTTGCTCCTTAAACCTGGTACTCTGTCCTAAGTACTCTGTAATTGACTTTGTAAGGAGCCCTGTTAATGCTGCTTCGTAGGTCGTAGATCACTACATCGTAGATCACTTTTCCTTAAATGCATTAATAGGCGCAGATAGAGAAGATATCAGGAGAACATAGCAAGGCGCTCTGTTAATGATGCTTCGTAGGTTGCAGTGAAAGCGTTGCAGAGAATGCAACGAAAACGACAATCTGATGATAGGAGCTTCTCTGCTCGTGATAATCGCTTTTCCTTAAATGCATTACTAGGCGCCGAGAGAACACATATCAAGAGCACATAGTAAGGAGCAGTGTTAATTCTGCTTGCTAGTTTGCAGTGAAAGCGCTTGAAGAGCTATAACTAACGAAAACCACAATCTGATGATAGCTGCTTCTCTGCTAGAGATAATCGCTTTTCCTTAAATGCACTACTAGGGGAAGATATAACAGAAATCAAGAGAACAAAGCAAAGAGCTCTGTTATCCCTGCTTTGAAGGTTGCAGTGAAAGTGCTTGTAGAGATAAAGCCAATGAGAGTCACAATCTGATAATAGCAGTTTCTCTTATCGATATAATTGCTTTACCTTAAATGCATCACTAGGCGCAGATAGAACACATATCAAGAGATCATAGTAAGGAACTCATTTAATTCTGCTTCATAGTTTGCAGAGAAAGCTCTTGTACAGAAAAACGTTCCGAGAGCCTCAATCTAATGATAGTAGCTTCTCTGCTCGAGGTAATAACTTTTACTTAAATGCTTAAGTAAGCGCTGTTAGATAACATTTAAGGACACTCTAATAAAAAGCTAGCTAAAGCTGCTTTGTAGGTTTCACGGAAAGCGCTTGCAGAGATAAACCTAATGAAAGGTAGAATCTCGTGACACCAACTTCTCTACTCGAGATAGTCACTTTTCCTTAAATTCATTAAAAGGAGCAGAAAGAACACATTTCAGGACACTCAAATAAAACGATAGATAAAGTTGCTTTGTAGGTTGCAGTGAAAGAGATTGTAGAGATAAAGCTAACGAAAGCCACAATCTGATGATAGCACCTTCACTGCTCGAGATACTCGCTTTTCCTTAAAAGCATTAATAGGCGCAGATAGAACACTTATCAAGTGAACATAGTAAGGGGCTCTGTTAATGCTGCTTTGTAGTTTCCAGTGAAGGCGCTTGCAGAGTTAAAGGTAATGAGAGCAACTATCTGATGATAGCAGCTTCTCTGCTCGAGATTATCGCTTTTCTTTAAATGCATTACTAGGCACAGACTGAACACATATCAGGAGAACACAGTAAGGAGCTCTGCTAGTGCTGCTTTGTAGGTTGCAGTGAAAGCGCTTGTAGAGAAAAGGCTATGGAAAGACACAATCTGATGATAGCAGATTCTCTGCTCGATATAATCGCTTCAACTTAAATGCATTACTAGGCGCAGATAGAACACATATCAAGAGAACATAGTAAGGAGCTCTAATAAAACGCTAGCTAAAGCTGCTTTGTAGGTAACAGTGAAAGCGTTTGCAGATATAAAGCTAATGAAAGCCACAATCTGATTATATCAACTTCTCTACTAGAGATAATCACTTTTCCTTAAATGCATTTCTAGGCGCAGAAAAAACTCATATCAAGAGGACATAGTAAGGAGCTCTTTTAATTCTTCTTCCTAGGTTGCAGTGAAAGCGCTTTTAGAGATAAAGCTTATGAAAGCCACTAACTTATGAGAGCAGCTTCTCTGTTCGAGATAATCGCTTTTCCTTAAATGCATTAATAGGCACAGATAGAACACTTATCAAGTGAACATAGTAAGGGGCTCTGTTAATGCTGCTTCCTAGGTTGCAGTGGAAGCACTTGAAGAGCTAAAGCTAACGAAAATGAAAATCTGATGAGAGCAGCTTCTCTGTTCGAGATAATCGCTTTTCCTTAAATGTATTAATAGGAGCAGATAGAACACATTTCAGGACACTCTAATAAAACGATAGCTAAAACTGCTTTGTAGGTTGCAGTGCAAGCGCTTTTAGAGATAAAGATGATGAAAGCCACCATCTTATGATAGCGTCTCCTCTACTCGAGATAATCGCTTTTCCTTAAATGCATTAATAGGTGCAGATAGAACACATATCAAGTGAACATAGTAAGGGGATCTGTTAACGTTGCTTTGTAGTTTCCAGGGAAAGCATTTGCAGAACTGAAGCTAATGAAAGCCACAATCTGATGATAGCAGCTTCTCTGCTTGAGATAATCGCTTTTCCTTAAATGCATTAATAGGAGCAGATAGGACACATTTCAGGACACTCTAATAAAACGCTAGCGAAAGCTGCTTCGTAGATTACAGTGAAGTGCTTGTAGAGATAAAGCCAATGAGAACCAGAATCTGATAATAGCAGCTTCTCTTATCGATATAATCTCTTTACCTTAAATGCATTACTAGGCGCAGATAGAACACATATCAAGAGAACATAGTAATGAGCACGGTTACTGCTACTTCCTAGGTTGCAGTGGAAGCGCTTGAAGAGATAAAGCCGATTAGAGCCACAATCTGATGATAGCAGCTTCTCTGCTCGAGGTAATGACTTTTCCTTAAATGCATTAGTAAGCGCAGATATAACACATATCAGGAGAACATAGTAAGGAAGTCTGCAAGTGCTACTTTGTAGGTTGCAGTGAAAGCACTTGTAGAGTAAAGCGTATAGAGAACGACAATCTGATGATAGCAGCTTCTCTGCTCGAGATAATCGCTTTTCCTTAAACACATTAACAGGAGCAGAGAGAACACATATCAAGATAACATAGTAAGGTGCTCTATTAATGCTGCTTTGAAGTTTGCAGTTAAAGCGCTTGTAGAGATAAGGCTATGGAAAGACACAATCTGATGATAGCAGATTCTCTGCTTGAGGTAAAAACTTTTCCTTAAAAGCTTAATTAAGCTCTGTTAGATCACATTTAAGGACACTCTAATAAAACGCTAGCTAAAGCTGCTTTGTAGGTAACAGTGAAAGCGTTTGCAGATATAAAGCTAATGAAAGCCCCAATCTGATTATATCAACTTCTCTACTAGAGATAATCACTTTTCCTTAAATGCATTTCTAGGCGCAGAAAAAACTCATATCAAGAGGACATAGTAAGGAGCTCTTTTAATTCTTCTTCCTAGGTTGCAGTGAAAGCGCTTTTAGAGATAAAGCTTATGAAAGCCACTAACTTATGAGAGCAGCTTCTCTACTCTAGGTAATAACTTTTCCTTAAATGCTTTAGTAAGCGCTGATAGAACGCATTTCGGGACACTCTAATAAAACACTAAGCGAAATCTGCTTTGTAGGTTACAGTGAAATGTATGATATAACACATATCAAGAGAATGTAGTTAGGAGCTCTTTTAATTCTTCTTCCTAGGTTGCATTGCAAGCCCTTTTAGAGATAAAGCTGATGAAAGCCACCATCTTATGATAGCAGCTTCTCTGCTCGAGATAATCGCTTTTCCTTAAATGCATTAATAGGCGCAGATAGAACGCATATCAAGTGAACATAGAAAGGGGCTCTGTTAATACTGCTTTGTAGTTTCCAGAGAAAGAGCTTGAAGAGCTAAAGCTAACGACAGCCACAATCTGATGATAACAGCTTCTCTGCTCGAGATAATCGCTTTTCCTTAAATGTATTAATAGGAGCAGAGAGAACACATTTCAGGACACTCTAATAAAACGCTAGCTAAAGCTGCTTTGTAGGTTGCAGTCAAAGCGCTTACAGAGATAAAGCTAAGGAAAGCAACAATCTGATGATAGCAGCTTCTCTGCTCAAGATAATCGCTTTTCCTTAAATTCATTAGAAGGCGCAGATACAACACATATCAAGAGAACATAGTAAGGAGCTGTGTTAATTCTGCTTGCTAGTTTGCACTGAAAGCGCTTGTACAGAAAAGTGTAAGGAGAGCCACAATCTGATGATAGCAGCTTCTCTGCTCGAGGTAATAACTTTTCCTTAAATGCTTAAGTAAGCGCTGATAGAACGCATTTCAGGACACACTAAAAAACGCTAGCGAAAGCTGCTTTGTAGGTTACAGTGAAAGTGCTTGTAGAGATAAAGCCAATGAGTGCCACAATCTGATAATAGCAGCTTCTCTGCTCGATATAATGGCTTTACCTTAAATGCATTACTAGGCGCAGATAGAACACATATCAAGAGAACATAGTAAGGAACTCTTTTAATTCTGCTTCATAGTTTGCAGTGAAAGCTCTTGTAGATAAAAGCGTTACGAGAGCCAATATCTGATGATAGCAGCTTATCTGCTCGAGGTAATAACTTTTACTTAAATGCTTAAGTAAGTGCTGTTAGATCACATTTCTGGACACTCTAATAAATCGCTAGCTAAAGCTGCTTTGCAGTTTTCACTGAAAACGTTTGCAGAGATAAAGCTAATGAAAGCCAGAATATCATTATAGTAGCTTCTCTGCTCAAGATAATCACTTTTCCTTAAATGCATTAATAGGAGCAGATAGGACACATTTCAGGACACTCTAATAAAACGCTAGCGAAAACTACTTTGAAGGTTGCAGTGCAAGGGCTTTTAGAGATAAAGATGATGAAAGCCACCATCTTATGATAGCATCTTCTCTGCTCGAGATAATCGCTTTTACTTAAATTCATTAATAGGCGCAGATAGAACACTAATCAAGTGAACATAGTAAGGGGCTCTGTTAATGTTGCTTTGTAGTTTCCAGGGAAAGCGCTTGCAGAGCTAAAGCTAATGAAAGCCACAATCTGATGATAGCAGCTTCTCTGCTCGAGATAATCACTTTTCCTTAAATACATTACTAGGCGCCGACAGAACACATATCAAGAGCACATAGTAAGGAGCAGTGTTAATTCTGCTTGCTAGTTTGCAGTGAAAGCGCTTGAAGAGCTAAAGCTAACGAAAGCCACAATCTGATGATAGCAGTTCCTCTGCTCTAGGTAATAACTTTTCCTTAAATGCTTTAGTAAGAGCTGATAGAACACATTTCAGTACACTCTAATAAAACGCTAGCGAAAGCTGCTTTGTAGGTTACAGTGAAAGTGCTTGTAGAGATAAAGCAAATGAGAGCCACAATCTGATAATAGCAGCTTCTCTGCTCAATATAATCGCTTTACCTTAAATGCATTACTAGGTGCAGATAGAACACATATCAAGAGAACATAGTAAGGAACTCTTTTAATTCTGCTTCATAGTTTGCAGAGAAAGCTCTTGTACAGAAAAACGTTCCAAGAGCCTCAATCTAATGATAGTAGCTTCTCTGCTCGAGGTAATAACTTTTCCTTAAATGCTTAAGCAAGCGCTGTTAGATCACATTTAAGGACACTCTAATAAAACGCTAGCTAAAGCTGCTTTGTACGTTTCACTGAAAGCACTTGCAGAGATAAAGCTAATGAAAACCAGAATCTCATGATAGCACCTTCTCTGCTCGAGATAATCGCTTTTCCGTAAATGCATTAATAGGCGCAGATAGAACACTTATCAAGTGAACATAGTAAGGGGCTCTGTTAATGCTGTTTTGTAGTTTCCAGTGAAAGCGTTTGCAGAGATAAAGCTAATGAGAGCAACAATCTGAAGATAGCAGCTTCTCTGCTCGAGTTAATCGGTTTTCCTTAAATTCATTAGTAGGCGCAGATACAACACATCAAGAGAACATAGTAAGGAGCTCTGTTAATGCTGCATCCTAGGTTGCAGTGAAAGCGCTTGAAGAGGTAAAGCTAACGAAAGCCACAATTTGAGGATAGCAGCTTCTCTGCTTGAGATAATCGCTTTATCTTAACCATTTTAATAGGCGCAGATAGGACACATATCAAGATAACATAGTAAGGGGCTCTGTTAATGCTGCTTTATAGTTTGCAGTGAAGGCGTTTTTAGAGATAAAGCTGATGAAAGGCACCATCTTATGATAGCATCTTCTCTGCTCGAGATGATCACTTTTCCTTAAATGCATTAATATGCACAGATAGAACACTTATAAAGTGAACATAGTAAGGGGCTCTGTTAATGCTGCTTTGTAGTTTCCAGTGAAAGCGCTTGCAGAGCTAAAGCTAATGAAAACCACAATCTTATGATAGCAGCTTCTCTGCTCGAGATAATCGCTTTTCCTTAAACGCATTACTAGGCACAGAGAGAACACATATCAAGAGAACACAGTAAGCAGCTCTGTGAATGCTGCTTTGTAGTTTCCAGTGAAAGCGCTTGCAGAGCTAAAGCTAATGAAAGCCACAATCTCATGGGAGCAGCTTCTCTGCTCGAGATAATCACTTTTCCTTAAATGCTTATGTAAATGTTGTTAGAGCACATTTAAGGACACTCTAAGAAAACGCTAGCTAAAACTGCTTCCTAGGTTTCAGTGAAAGCGCTTGTACAGTTAAAGTTAAGGAAAGCCACAATCTGATATCTCTAGAAGCCTCTGGGGACCCTAACCCCAATCCTAGCAGGAATACCTAACTAAACTTAACCCTAATCTTAAGCCTGACTCTAACACTAGGTCTAACACAAACCCCTAAACATAACCATAAGCTTTACCCTTACCAAAAGCCTAACACAACCCCAAACTTTACCCTAGTACCTGAGCCAATCCTAACCCTAATCTTAACCACAAAGCTAACCCTAACATAAATGCAGGGTCCTTGAGGTCTCTAGTAATGTCAGGGGTCTTTAGAATTGTCCTGAGGGTCTCTAGAATTCTCTGGGGGTATTTTGAAGAGTCCTGGGGTTCTCTAGAAGGGTCTGGGGGCCTTTAGATGGTCCTAGGGGTCTCTGAAATTGCCCGGGGCCCTTTAGAATGGACCTGGGTGTCTCTAGAAGTGTCTGGGGACTTTTTGAAGGGCTCTGGGGTGCTCTAGAAGGGTCTTTGCATCTTTAGAAGGATCCTGAGGGTCTCTTGAATGCTCTGTAGACGGTTTTGAAGAGTCCTGGGGTGCTCTAGAATGGTCTATGGGCCTTTGGATGGTCTTGGGGTTCCCTGGAATGGCCTGTGGGCCATTTTAAGAGTCCTGGATGTCTCTAGACTGGTCTAAGGGGCTTTAGAATGGTTCTGCAGGGCTCTTGAAGGGTCTTGACATCTTTAGAAGGGTCCTGAGTGTGTCTAGAATGGTCTGCGCACCTTTAGAAGATTCCTGTGGTCTCTAGAAGTGTCTGGGGACCCTAACCCTAGCCCGAATACCTAACCCTAAACCTAAACTTAACCCTAATCTTAAGCCTAACACTAACACTAACTCTAACACAAACCCCTAAACATAAACATTACCCTTACCCTTACCAAAACCCTAACACAACCCTTACCATAACCCTAGCAGCTAAACAAACCCTAGCCCTAATCTTAATCACAAATCTTACCCTAACATAAATTCCAGGTCCTGGGGGTCTCTAGAAAGGTCAGGGGGTCTTTAGAATGGTCCTGAGGGTGTCTAGAAATCTCTGGGGGCATTTTGAAGAGTCCTGGGGTGCTCTAGAAGGGTCTGGGGGCCTTTAGATGGTCCTGGGGGTCTCTGGAATGGCCCGGGGTCCTTTAGAATGGACCTGGGTTTCTCTAGAAGGGTCTGGGGGCCTTTAGAAGGGCTCTGGGCTGTTCTAGAAGAGTCTTTGCGTCTTTAGAAGGGTCCTGAGGGTCTCTAGAATGCTCTGGGGGCAGTTTGAAGAGTCCTGGGGTACTCTAGAAGGGTCTGGGGACCTTTGGATGGTCCTGGGGTTCTCTGGAATTGCCTGTGTGCTTTTCAAAGGGTCCTGGGTGTCTCTAGAGGGGTCTAGAGGGGCCCTATATCCCTGCGCAATATCCACGCAATATCCCCGTGCAATACCTGTGAACAATCCACGCAGTTTCAGTGAAATAGCCAAGCAATATTTCGTGCATTATCCGCGCAATATGCCGCGCAATATCCGCGCATAATCTGCACAATATCCGAGCAATATCTGCACCATATCCACGCATATTCCGAGCATTATCCGCGCAATATCCACACGCAATATCCGCCCATTATCCCGCGCAATATCTGCGCAATATACCCTCGCCATATCTGCGCATAATGCCAGCGCAATATCCGCGAGGATAATCCGCGCATTATCGATGCAATATCCGCGCATTATCCCCGCAGAATATGCCCGCGCAATATCCACGCAATATTTCCACATAATCCGTGCAATATCCAAACAATATCCTCGCGTAATATCCGAATGATATACCCGCGCAATATCCTCGCGAAATAGCCCCGCGCAATATCCGCGTATAATCCGCGCAATACTCCAGCATTATCCGCGCATAATCTACACAATATCCACGCAATATCCATGCTGATAATCCGCGCATTATTTAGATTTTCCCAGACTGGAGTATGCCACAGAGCAGAGAGCTGTGACAAAGGCCAAATGATGTCTAAGAGCGGAGAGCATCACATCAATTTGTCCTTTTTTTGGTAATACCAGTTTACACTAATATCTCAGGAAACTAAGCCCAGAAGAAGATAATTTTGCTTTTAGATGTTAGGTCCTTTTGCATTAACTGTCTTGTGAATGTATTATGCGAGGTATGGGAATTACTCCAGCATTAGAGAGAGCCAAACAATGAAATACTTTGCAGCTGTCATTTGATTGCATTGTCATGAGAGTGATCACTGAAGTGGGTTTAAAAGGAGCTATTATAGCACATATTGAAAAATCAATACAAATGTTAGTTGTCTTGCAACATTGTGCTTTGGGATTTCAATAGCTGGGAACAGTTGAAGTCAGTGCACTTTATGAAAATGGAGTTTATGCAGTACAAAATGTGATAGCAGAATTTGCTGTGAAATGGGAGGTTTGTTTACACTGGATGTATTGAGAAGCTGAGCTCTATTTTAATTTTCATCAGTGTAGAAACAAGAAAGAAACCACAACTAAGTGGGAGGAGGAAATAGGAGAGAAATGAATCTATTTGCTCTAATGTATCAGCCACAAGATACTTTCTTTACTAAACTGTAATCATCAATGTCTAGAGCAGAAGTAAAATGGAGTGGTTTTTATGGATTTTATGGGACCAGCAAAGGAGAAAACCCACTTTAACCCTCAGTGTAGGCTGAATTGTTGTGGTTTGCTGGTAAAGCACCCAGTAGTGTTCCTTTACCCATCGATTAGAAATAGAACGTAGAATTCAAGAAAAAAGATACCCATAGAAGTCCAAAATGTCATGTAGAGTCATTTTTGAGAGGAAAAAACCCCACTCTGTTTTAAAAGAAAAGCTAATCATAGGCCATTAATTTTTCTGATGCCTCTCCCATTTTGGCTTTCTGTCATTTAAGACTGTTTTGATTGGCAACTTTTGCCAATTATTTTTTCCCTGAATAATATATGCTGCAAATCTGTTTTCATCATTTATAGGCATCTTTTTTATAGAAAGAAAACTACAGGCCTATCTTCATTTACTTTATAGTCTTTGAGCAGTACTGGAATGGGAAATGTGGAGTCAATCAGTGCAAATGAGACTCAAGCTGTATGTTTGAAAAGCAATGAGCAACTAAAGAAGGGGAGAGCTTATTATTAGTCTTTGTGACACGATCCTCAGAGGTGCTGGGCGATCTTGGTTCTCATCAGCTTCATAGAGAATTCAGTTTTCAATATTTTCTTGCAGAATTGGGGGTGCAGAAATGAGAGGCAGATGATAATGAGCTGGTAGGATGACGAAATGCTGTATGTGATAAAGTGTTTCTGGTACAATTTTTAGTATGTTATGGGTTGTGCAGTGACAAAAAATGGCATAAGGCAGCAGTAAGAGATTGCAAAATGTAGTGGCTTGGAGTGACATTCTAGTGAATCAACCCACTGGCTTGCCATAAACATGATTGTATAACAAGTGACAAAATGGGGGTTTCTGAGCTCTATCCAGGCATTGGTTTCTAATTTTGTTTTTCTTTTCATCAGAGGAAAATCTCAAATTTATTTGACATTTATGCTTTCTTATCTAAGTGTCTGAAAATGGAATAGTATTTTGCACCACATTGCCATCTGCATGAAAGCACTTGAAATTCACTGTTCATACTTCTTTATCCATGCTGTATGAAAATGGCTCCAGATCTAGCATCATATTAAATATGGCATCATGTCCTGATAAGAATGAAGTCGGGCTAAACAACCATGCCAGTAATGCC
The DNA here is from genome assembly GCA_033558105.1 of Coccyzus lansbergi. Classification (NCBI taxonomy): domain Eukaryota; kingdom Metazoa; phylum Chordata; class Aves; order Cuculiformes; family Coccyzidae; genus Coccyzus; species Coccyzus lansbergi. The sequence goes on from JAUMJK010000851.1 coordinate 616,114, forward strand.
TATGCAGACTCACAGCCTTCCTAGTGGGACATGGGCAGGATGAACAAGTAAAACTGCAGTGCCTGTTAAGTACCAAGGGGTTTTTAAGATCATGCACTGCTACACTCCAGTGTAGAGATCAGGTTGTTTCAGGCCTAGACCCTGTCTAACCAAAGAACTGGGTCTGTGCTTGGCAACAGGAGAGTAGAGCCAGTGAACCCTGGAGAGAGTTTTATTAGGTACTCTAGTAAAAAGTGTAGGGTCTTCTGGTAACCTTTTGGTCCAGGCTTATGACTTGGAGGTACAAGAATGTGAATATACTTTTTGTGATAAGTATATGAAAAGAAGCTAGAGAAAAAAGTAGGGCTGGTTGCCTAGGGAAGTCATGGATACCCCATCCCTGGAGGTGTTTGGGGCCAGGCTAGATGGGGCTTTGAGCAGCCTTGTCTGATGGAAGGTGTTCCTGCCTGTGTCAGGGGGATTGGAAGTAGATGATCTTTAAGGTCCTTTCCAACCCAAACCATTCTATGATTCCATGATTTCTGGAAACCATTTCCAGTAGGAGCTCTCCAACTTAAGCATTACAAAAAAAATGACCATATGAATTAGTTGCAAAATATAGGTGTGTAATTTTGCAGTTTCAGTGTTAAGGTCTGTGTTGAAGTTTTCAGTAATGACTTTACATTAGTATTTAAAGCTATGTTCTATAGCCTCGGTGTATGCTTTGTGCTCCTCTCAAACAAAGACTCAGACTGAATCCTTTGCAGTGGAAATAATGATAGCATTTTAAATAGTGCCTATCATCCTTAGATCTGAAAATGCTTTATAAATGCACATATTATTTACTGAAAAGGGCTTTATACAATCCAATGAAGTAAAATTAGCATAAAACAACAATGAGCAATAAGCCTTTTCCAAAATGGCTAGCAATGTATTGACTAAGCTCTGTTTTATTAGGGAAAGGTAGAAGTGGAATGAATTTTTGTGTTTACCGAAGTTCATGATGAATTTCAGTCAAAAAATGGATTCTTTTCAGCATCTGCATTAATGTAATTGCTAGGGAGCTATGTGGTTATGTGTGATTTTCAACTGTTATCTATACCAGAGTTCAAAATACAAAACTGGCGTTTAGCAAGATGATGTGGATTTTTCCTGCTCCCTGAAGGCCTTGGTTTGTAAGCCAGGAGGTAGATTACAATGCAACATGAGTATTTTTTTTCTTAAGTGGAAGACCTTGTTTCACTGTAGTTTGTATGTATCTGATTCCCTCCCCTCAAGATTTTAATATTTCAGGAAATAAACCCCCAAAGTCAATTGATCCAGCATTTTTTTAATGGTGATGTTTCTGGGAAAGTCAAGTAAGCATTTTATTGTAGGTCTTTTCAGTACAGCATTTGATCATAAGTGGCATATGCAGCTTCTCTGCATTGTAGACCATGATGCAGCATTTGTCAGCTCTATATCAGTATTGCAAATCATGCATATGGCTGTAGTAAGCATCATCCATTGCCGTGCCTTGAGGGAACACTAGTGACAATCCACAAAGTATAAATATGGATTATTCTCCTTCCAGTGATACAAGAGTGCTTCAGCTTCTAGGTGCTTAGCATTGCAGTGATAAGTATTGCTTGTATGGTCTGTTACCTAAAAATCCATTTATCATTTTTTGTGATGGAATCTGAAACTGGCCAGAGCTCTGCTATGGATCTACTGAGATCTTTCTGTATAGTGAATATCACTGAAGGACAAAAGGACTTTTAAACTAAACCAAATAGTTTTTTGAGAATAGAACTAGGTGATTTGATATTTGTTTAATAAAAGAAATAAATTCAGTGAAACAGAATAGAAAAAATACCTTAAGAATAAAATCTTCCACTGTCTAGTACCGTATTGATGGCAGGTTCTGTCTTCTAGACAGTTTCCATGCACTCAGAAGCATAGTGGGTTGTAGCAGGGCCTGTATAGTCCTTTCTGGTTGCCCTGTCACCTTTAATGGCTGGCTGTGACAGCTGTTACTCTGCTCAGGAGTTTTTGAGGCTACATCTTCATAGGCAAGTGGGGGGAGTCACTAGCCTGCATTTGTGGAGCACAGCAGTTGCTGAGGACCCGATGCTCACACTATGCATGGGTATTTCAAACCAAGTCTGGTGTGGCCCTTTACACTGAATACTCCTCTGAGGCTGGGATTTAAAGTCCTGGAAAGCATCTTTCTATTTTCTTTTATGCAGAAGGAATCCTGTTAATATGTTCAGAGACTACTCCATGAAGCAAACCAAATCACACCAAGTGGTGATAATTTTCTTCAAAAGCACACTTCTGGTTGGAATTGACACCCCAGCATAGACCCATCCTCAGTCTTTCTACTGTGCTTTAGACACCTTGCTGAGCATTCAGTCTCTTGCTGTTGTTGTTTCTCCTTGTCCTTGTCCTTGTCCTTGTCCTTGTCCTTGTCCTTGTCTGTCTCCGTCTCCTCCTCCGTCTCCTCCTCCGTCTCCTTCTTCTCCCTTGTCTCCTTTCTCCTTTTCCCTTTCTTTCCTCTCCTTTCTTCCTTGTGCTTTCTCCTTTTATGGTCTTCCACCCTGCCGGTTCCACCTCCTCAGTGGAATACCAGTGCTGGAGAGCTCTACCTCTCCAAAAAAGTTCACTAGCCCCAGTCATTCTCTAGAGGTGTGCTGCATTAACATGAATTGAGCCGCAAATGTTGAACAAAATGGCTTTATAACTTCTTTTATGACAAATGAATGGAGGACAGGGTCTGGATATGACCAGAGGAAATCTCAAGACCTCTGCTGGTTGTTTAGGATATATAGCCTGGAGAAATCACTCTGTTTATGCCCTATGTTTTTGTCTTATTCTCTAAACAGTTGCTGTGGGACACTGTTAGAGACAGGTATTTAAACTAGTTTAACTGTGTGGATGACAGCATCAACTGGAAAGGACATGGACTAGTCTATTGAAAAAAGCTATGCAAGATTTTTTAACTGAGCTATATGGCATGGCATGATGTGATAAAAAAATTGCACTAGCACAATTAGCCTACATACTAAAAATACCTAAGTAGTATAATGATTGTACATATATAGGAAAGCAAAGGTAATAAATGGATCATAAGAAGTATTTTGCAGTTCAAACTTTCATTACAAGAGTACTAATAGGAAAAATGGAACCCAATCTGAGATTAAAATAATTGATTTACTCTATGTTCTGAGAAAAACAGAGTAGCTTTGGAAGTAGTGTACTGCTTCTGGTTCCTTTTGCTAGTATTTTTTATTTGGTGCTAATATTCACATTGGACCTGGAGATCTGAGTGTTATTTTACATTATAATAGCAAATGCAGGGCACTGCATAATAATCAAATTCCAATAATGGTACATTTTACTGTGGCTGTATCTGTCAGTTCTGATGAGAAAGTGATAAAGATCCCTGGGGTTTGATTGAATTATGTAAAGAACATCAAAGTCTGATTTAATGAAGTTCACATTGTGTGTTTAACTCACATAGATTCATATAGATAGATGGATAGGAGAATGCATTGGTAGATATAACTGAACTAAAAGTGTGAATTGTTTTCCTTTGGTCTGATTAAAAATAATTTAAAACTGTGGATGGGTTTTGTACACGAACTTATTTTTATTTATAACTCTTCAAATTTTAAGTGCAATGGTGCTTTGCATTCCCATTCTTAGCCTTTTCAATCTGCAAGGCTGGGAGCTCTCAAGTAGACTTCCATAGTTTTTGAGGACTTTATTGTTTATGCAACTTTACCCACATATTTCGGACGTGGGCTGCTTTTGTCCATTACTTAGAAACAAGTTTACAGATTTCAGGATCTTGTTCCAATAAAAGCTGTCTTTCAAAGGCAGTTCTGTTAATATAAGGAAATCAGTAAACTGTATAAGAGATATACATGCAGAGAGAATGGATGCTTTCAAATCAGGGTCCATTTTTTGGACATTTTTATATCGTGCAGTCCAGTACCCTGATCTGTTTGTTGATAACATGCTTTCCAGCAACTTGTTTTACAGATTGTTTTATCTTCTGTCTCCCCTCTCCCAGAGTTTGGAATAAGGCAAGCAGTATCAATGGACAGCATAAACTATCTTTCATTTCAGTAAAACAACTTTAACATTAATCTTTGGGTGGAAAATTTGAGAAAAATTTCATTCATTGTCACTGGCTGCTATAATTGCTTTCTTACGATACTGTTGTATTATGATAGAAATAGTTGATTGTTTATGTGCTCAACTGATCCCCTTGTTGGGAGGCGGGAAAAAAAAAATCACTTAGTTAATCATGTGATTTTGCCTCAGTGACAAACATGAACCCATTTAAACAAAAATATTTTTACATATTGCCCAAATTTAACATCATTCTGATTAACTCCAGAATAGAAGGAGTTATAGAATTCAGACTGAAAGTCCATTTTGTCGTCACATTGTTAAGGAAATTCTCTTGCAATACAGATTTCTGAGAAAGTCTTACACCTCTCATTGGCCCTTCTACTGGCCAGAAATGACTGACAACCATATGGAGCAATTTTGATGTAGTTTATCAAGTTATGTATGGCAGCATAGGTATGAGGTCAAAAAACAACTAACCTTCCGGACAGAGGTGGGCTGATCAGTGTATTGGCCCTATCTTAAATATTCAAGGTAGAACTTACTCTGCAAAGACTAGAGTAAACCAGCTTGCTGTTCTGTAATAATCTTAATGAGTACCTTTGCCCTTGTACTGCTTTTCCCTTAAGGTCAGATCCAAAGATTGTTCACAGCAAAGCATCCTTCAGTGGGCTTTAAAGCTGAAAATCCCAAAGTCAAGTTTTAGAGCTGAGTGAAAAATGACACTGGGGCAGGATTCATCTTGCCATACTTAGGCATCTAAAATTTACTTGTCACATTCTCTTCATAGCCATCAGATAAGAAATATTCAATAATAATCTGCATAATTCAATGCATAATCTGCGCAATATCCGAGCAGTTTCCGCGCAACTTCCCTGCGCAATATCCGGGCAATATCCGCGCAATATATCTGCGCATTATGCACGCATAATCCGCGAAATATCCACGCGCAATATCCGCGCAATATTCCTGCTCAAAATCCTAGCCTTGCCTTGCTGCCTAGCCTTGCCTAGCCTAGTCCTGGGGTTCTCTGGAATGGCCTGTAGACCTTTCAAAGGGTCCTGGGTGTCTCTAGAAGGGTCTTGGGGGGCTTTAGAATGGTTCTGGAGGCTCTAGAATGGTCTTGGCATCTTTAGAAGGGTCCTGGGTGTGTCTAGAATTGTCTGGGGGCCTTTAGAAGAGTCCTGTGGGCTCTAGAAGGGTCTGGGGACCCAAACCCCAGCCTGAAAACTGGGTCCTGGGGTTCTCTAGAAGGCTCTGGGGGCCTTTAGATGGTCCTGGGGGTCTCTGGAATGGCCCGGGGTCCTATAGAATGGACCTGGGTGTCTCTGGAAGGGTCTGGGGGCCTTTAGAAGGGCTCTGGGGGGCGCTAGAAGGGTCTTGACATCTTTAGAAATGTCCTGGGTGTGTCTAGAATGGTCTGGGGGCCTTTAGAAGAGACCTGTGGGATCCAGAAGGGTCTGGGGACCCTAACCTTGACCCTAGCCCGAATACCTAACCCTAACCCTAAACCTAAACTTAACCCTAATCTTAAGCCTAACGCTAACACTAACTCTAACACGAAACCCTAAACATAACCATAACCCTTACCCTTACCAAAACCCTAAGACAACCCTAACCCTAACCTTAACTCCTGCAACTAAACCAACCCTACCACTAATCTTAACAACAAAGCTAACCATAATGTAAATGCCAGGGTTCTGGTGGTCTCCAGCGTCAGGGGGTCCTTAGAATGCTCCTGAGTGTGTCTAGCATTCTCTGGTGGCATTTTGAAGAGTCCTGGGGTATTCTAGAAGGGTCTGGGGGCCTTTGGATGGTCCTGGGGGTCTCTAGAATGGCCCGGGGTCCTTTAGAATGGACCTCGGTGTCTCTAGAAGCTTCTCTGCTCAACATAATTCTTTGTACTCTCTATTTGACTTTGTTGGCTTGCTCCTTAAACCTGGTACTCTGTCCTAAGTACTCTGTAATTGACTTTGTAAGGAACCCTGTTAATGCTGCTTCGTAGGTCGTAGATCACTACATCGTAGATCACTTTTCCTTAAATGCATTAATAGGCGCAGATAGAGCAGATATCAGGAGAACATAGTAAGGCGCTCTGTTAATGCTGCTTCGTAGGTTGCAGTGAAAGCGTTGCAGAGAAAACGGTAACGAGAGCCACAATATGATGATAGGAGCTTCTCTGCTCGAGATAATCACTTTTCCTTAAAAGCATTATAAGGCGCAGATAGAACACTTATCAAGTGAACATAATAAGGGGCTCTGTTAATGCTGCTTTGTAGTTTCCAGTGAAGGCGCTTGCAGTACTAAAGCTAATGAGAGCAACAATCTGATGATAGCAGCTTCTCTGCTCGAGATAATCGCTTTTCCTTAAATGCATTACTAGGCACAGACTGAACACATATCCAGAGAACATAGTAAGTAGCTCTGCTAGTGCTGCTTTGTAGGTTGCAGTGAAAGCGGTTGTAGAGAAAAGGCTATGGATAGACACAATCTGATGATAGCAGATTCTCTGCTCGAGATAATCGCTTTACCTTAAATGCATTACTAGGCGCAGACAGAACACATATCAAGAGAACATAGTAAGGAGCTCTGTTAATGCTGCTTCCTAGGTTGCAGTGAAAGAGCTTGAAGAGCTAAAGCTAATGAAAGCCACAATCTGATGATAGCAGCTTCTCTACTCGAGATAATCGCTTTTCCTTAAATGTATTAATATGAGCAGTTAGAACACATTTCAGGACACTCTAATAAAACGCTAGATAAAGCTGCTTTGTAGGTTGCAGTGAAATCGCTTGCAGAGATAAAGCCGATGAGAGCCACAATCTGATGATAGCAGCTTCTCTGCTCCAGATAATCCCTTTTCCTTAAATTCATTAGTTGGACCAGATACAACACATATCAAGAGAACATAGTAAGGAGCTCTTTTAATTCTGCTTCCTAGGTTGCAGTGAAAGCGCTTGTAGAGATAAGGCTAAGGAAAGACACAATCTGATGATAGAAGCTTCTCTACTCGAGGTAATCGCTTTACCTTAAATACATTACTAGGAGCAGATAGAACACATATCAAGAGAACATAGTAAGGAGCTCTGTAATTCTGCTTCCTAGGTAGCAGTGAAAGCGCTTGTAGAGATAAAGCTCAGGAAAGCGACAATCTGATGATAGCAGCTTCTCTGCTCGAGATAATCGCTTTTCCTTAAATACATTACTAGGCACCGACAGAAGACATATCAAGAGAACATAGTAAGGAGCTGTGTTAATTCTGCTTGCTAGTTTGCACTGAAAGCGCTTGTAGAGGAAAGCGTAATGAGAACCACAATCTGATGACAGCAGCTTCTCTGCTCTAGGTAATAGCTTTTCCTTAAATGCTTTAGTAAGTGCTGATAGAACACATTTCAGGACACTCTAATAAAACGCTAGCGAAAGCTCTTTTGTAGTTTGCAGTGAAAGAGCTTGTAGAGATAAAGCCAATGAGAGCCACAACCAGATAATAGTAGCTTCTCTGCTCGATATAATCGCTTCACCTTAAATGCATTACTAGGCGCAGATAGAACACATATCAAGAGAACATAGTAAGGAGCTCTGTTAATGCTGCTTCCTAGGTTGCAGTGAAAGCGCTTGAAGAACTAAAGCTAACGAAAGCCACAATCTGATGATAGCAGCTTCTCTGCTCGAGATAATCTCTTTTCCTTAAATGTACTATTAGGAGCAGATAGAACACATTTCAGGACACTCTAATAAATCGCTAGCTAAAGCTGCTTTGTAGGTTGCAGTCAAAGCGCTTACAGAGATAAAGCCAATGAGAGCCACAATGTAATGATAGCAGCTTCTCTGCTCGAGGTAATAACTTTCCCTTAAATGCTTAAGTAAGCGCGGTTAGATCACATTTAAGGACACTCTAATAAAACGCTAGCTAAAGCTGCTTTGTAGGTTTCACGGAAAGCGCTTGCAGAGATAAAGTTAATGAAAGCCAGAATCTCATGATAGCAGCTTCTCTGCTCAAGATAATCACTTTTCCTTAAATGCATTAATAGGAGCAGATAGGACACATTTCAGGACACTCTAATAAAACGCTAGCGAAAGCTGCTTTGTAGGTTACAGTGAAAGTGCTTGTAGAGATAAAGCCAATGAGAGCCACAATCTGATAATAGTAGCTTCTCTGTTTGATATAATCGCTTTACCTTAAATGCATTACTAGGCGCAGAAAGAACACATATCAAGAGAACATAGTAAGGAGCACTGTAAATGCTGCTTCCTTATTTGCAGTGGAAGCGCTTGAAGAGCTAAAGCTAATGAGTGCAACAATCTGATGATAGCAGCTTCTCTGCTCGAGATAATCGCTTTTCCTTAAATTCATTAGTATGCGCCGAAAGAACACATATCAAGAGAACATAGTAAGGAGCTCTGCTAGTACTGCTCTGTAGGCGGCAGTTAAAGCAGTTGTAGAGATAAGGCTATGGAAAGCCACAATCCGATGATAGCAGCTTCTCTGCTCGCGATAATCGCTTTTCCTTAAATGCATTATTAGGCGCAGACAGAACACATATCAAGAGAACATAGTAAGGAGCTGTGTTAATTCTGCTTGTTAGTTTGCAGTGAAAGCGCTTGTAGAGGAAAGCGTAACGAGAGCCACAATCTGATGATAGCTGCTTCTCTGCTCTAGGTAATAGCTTTTCCTTAAATGCTTTAGAAAGTGCTGATAGAACACATTTCAGGACACTCTAATAAAACGCTAGCGAAAGCTGCTTTGTAGTTTGCAGTGAAAGCACTTGTAGAGATAAAGCTAATGAGAGTCACAACCAGATAATAGCAGCTTCTCTGCTCGAGATAAGCTCTTTTCATTAAATGCATTAATAGGCGCAGATAGAACACTTATCAAGTGAACATAGTAAGGGGCTCTGTTAATGCTGCTTTGTAGTTTCCAGAGAAAGCGCTTGCAGAGCTAAAGCTAATGAATGCCACAATCTGATGATAGCAGCTTCTCTGCTCGAGATAATCGCTTTTCCTTAAATGCATTAATAGGAGCAGATAGAACTCATTTCAGGACACTCTAATAAAACGCTAGCGAAAGCTGCTTTGTAGGTTGCAGTCAAAGCGCTTACAGAGATAAAGCCAATGAGAGCCACAATGTGATGATAGCAGCTTCTCTTATCGAGATAATCACTTTTCCATAAATGCATTAGTAAGCACAGATAGGTCACATATCAAGAGAACATAGTAAGGAGGTCTTTTAATTCTGCTTCATAGTTGGCAGTGAAAGCTCTTGTAAAGAAAAGCGTTACGAGAGCCACAATCTGATGATAGCAGCTTCCTGCTCGAGGTAATAACTTTTCCTTAAATGCTTAAGTAAGAGCTCATAGATCACATTTCAGGACACTCTAATAAAATGCTAACTAAAGTTGCTTTGCAGGTTTTACTGAAAGTGCTTGCAGAGATAAAGCTAATGAAAGCCAGAATCTCATGATAGCAGCTTCTCTGCTCAAGATAATCACTTTTCCTTAAATGCATTAATAGGAGCAGATAGGACACATTTCACGACACTATAATAAAACGCTAGCGAATGCTGCTTTGTAGATGGCAGTGCAAGCGCTTTTAGAGATAAAGATGATGAAAGCCACCAACTTATGATAGCATCTTCTCTGCTCGAGATAATCGCTTTTACTTAAATGCATTAATAGGCGCAGATAGAACACTTATCAAGTGAACATAGTAAGCGGCTCTGTTAATGTTGCTTTGTAGTTTCCAGGGAAAGCGCTTGCAGAGCTAAAGCTAATGAAAGCCACAATCTGATGATAGCAGCTTCTCTGCTCGAGATAAGCGCTTTTCCTTAAATACATTACTAGGCGCCGACAGAACACATATCAAGAGCACATAGTAAGGAGCAGTGTTAATTCTGCTTGCTAGTTTGCAGTGAAAGCGCTTGAAGAGCTATAACTAACGAAAACCACAATCTGATGATAGCTGCTTCTCTGCTAGAGATAATCACTTTTCCTTAAATGCATTACTAGGGGAAGATAGAACACAAATCAAGAGAACATAGCAAGGAGCTCTGTTATCCCTGCTTTGAAGGTTGCAGTGAAAGCGCTTGTAGAGATAAAGCCAATGAGAGCCACAATCTGATAATAGCAGTTTCTCTGCTCGATATAATCACTTTACCTTAAATGCATTACTAGGCGCAGATAGAACACATATCAAGAGAACATAGTAAGGAACTCTTTTAATTCTGCTTCATAGTTTGCAGAGAAAGCTCTTGTACAGAAAAACGTTCCGAGAGCCTCAAACTAATGATAGTAGCTTCTCTGCTCGAGGTAATAACTTTTCCTTAAATGCTTAAGCAAGCACTGTTAGATCACATTTAAGGACACTCTAATAAAATGCTAGCTAAAGCTGCTTTGTAGGTTTCACGGAAAGCGCTTGCAGAGATAAACCTAATGAAAGACAGAATCTCATGATAGCAGCTTCTCTGCTCGAGATAATCACTTTTCCTTAAATTCATTAAAAGGAGCAGATATAACACATTTCAGGATGCTCTAATAAAACGAAAGATAAACCTGCTTTGTAGGTTGCAGTGAAATAGCTTCTAGAGATAAAGCTAACGAAAGCCACCATCTGATTACAGCAGCTTCTCTGCTCGAGATAATCGCTTTTCCTTAAATGTATTAATAGGAGCAGAAAGACCACATTTCAGGACACTCTAATAAAACACTAGCTAAAGCTTCTTTGTAGGTTGCAGTGAAAGCGCTTGCAGATATAAAGCTAATGAAAGCCACAAACTGATTATATCAACTTCTCTACTAGAGATAATCACTTTTCCTTAAATGCATTTCTAGGCGCAGATACAACACACATTAAGAGAACATAGTAAGGAGCTCTTTTATTTCTTCTTCCTAGGTTGCACTGAAAACGGTTTTACAGATAAAGCTGATGAAAGCCACTATCTTATGATAGCAGCTTCTCTGCTCGAGATATTCGCTTTTCCTTAAATGCATTAATAGGCGCAGATGGAACACTTATCAAGTGAACATAGTAAGGGGCTCTGTTAATGCTGCTTTGTAGTTTCCAGTGAAAGCGCTTGTAGAGATAAATCTCAGGAAAGCGACAATCTGATGATAGCTGCTTCTCTGCTCGAGATAATCGCTTTACCTTAAATGCATTACTAGACACCGACAGAAGACATATCAAGAGAACATAGTAAGGAGCTGTGTTAATTCTGCTTGCTAGTTTGCAGTGAAAGCGCTTGTAGAGGAAAGCGTAACGAGAGCCACAATCTGATGACAGCAGCTTCTCTGCTCTAGGTAATAACTTTTCCTTAAATGCTTTAGTAAGTGCTGATAGAACACATTTCAGGACACTCTAATAAAACGCTAGCGAAAGCTCTTTTGTAGTTTGCAGTGAAAGAGCTTGAAGAGATAAAGCCAATGAGAGTCGCAACGAGATAATAGTAGTTTCTCTGCTCGATATAATCGCTTTACCTTAAATGCATTACTAGGCGCAGATAGAACAAATATCAAGAGAACATAGTAAGGAGCTCTGTTAATGCTGCTTCCTAGGTTGCAGTGAAAGCGCTTATACAGATAAAGCTAATGAAAGCCACAATCTGATCTCTCTAGAAGGCTCTGGGGACCCTAACCCTAACCCTAGCCCGAATACCTAACCCTAACCCTAAATCTAAACTTAACCCTAATCTTAAGCCTGACCCGAACACTAACCCCTAGACATAACCATAACCCTTACCCATACCAAAACCCTAACACAACCCCAACCCTAACCCTAGTACCTGAACCAATTCTAGCCCTAACCTTAACCACAAAGCTAACCCTAACATAAATGTTGGGTCCTTGAGGTCTCTAGTAATGTCAGGGGTCTTTAGAATTGTCCTGAGGGTCTCTAGAATTTTCTGGGGGTATTTTGATGAGTCCTGGGTTTCTCTTGAAGGGTCTGGGGGCATTTAGATGGTTCTTTGGGTCTCTGGAATGGCCCGGAATCCTTTAGAATGGACCTGGGTGTCTCTAGAAGGGTCTGGGGGCATTTAGAAGGGCTCTGGGGGGCTCTAGAAGGGTCTGTGCATGTTTTGAAGGGTTCTGAGGGTCTCTTGAATGCTTTGGGGACAGTTTGAAGAGTCCTAGGGTGCTCTAGAAGTGTCTGGGGACCTTTGGATGGTCGTGGGGTTCTCTGGAATTGCCTGTGTGCTTTTCAAAGGGTCCTGGGTGTCTCTAGAAGGGTCTGGGGGGGGCTTTAGAATGGTTCTGGAGGGCTCTAGAAGGGTCTTGGCATCTTTAGAAGGTTCCTGGGTGTGTCTAGAATGGTCTGGTGGCCTTTAAAGAGTCCTGTGTGCTCTAGAAGGATCTGGGAACACTAATCCTGACCCAAGCCCGAATACCTAACCCTAACCCTAAACCTAAACTTAACCCTAATCTTAAGCCTTAACCTAACACTAACTCTAACACAAACCCCTAAACATAACCATTACCCTTTCCCTTACCAAAACCCTAACACAACCCCGACCCTAACTCTAACCCTAGTACCTAAACCAACCCTAGCCCTAATCTTAAATACTAAACTAACCCTAACGTAAATGCCAGGGTCCTGGGGGTCTCTGGAAAGGTCACGGGGTCTGTAGAATTGTCCTGAGGGTGCCTAGAATTCTCTGGGGGCATTTTGAAGAGTCCTGTGGTTCTCTAGAAGGGTCTGGGGGCCTTTAGATGGTCATGTGGTTCTTTGGAAAGGCCCGGGGTCCTTTAGAATGGCCCTGGGTGTCTCTAGGAGGGTCTGGGGGCCTTTAGAAGGGCTCTGGGGGCTCTAGAAGGGTCTTTGCATCTTTAGAAGGGTCCTGGGTGTGTCTAGAATCGTCTGGGGGCCTTTAGAAGTGTCCTGTGGGCTCTAGAAGGGTCTGGGAACCCTAATCCTGACCCTAGCCTGAATACCTAACCCTAAGCCTAAACCTAAACTTAACCCTACTCTTAAGTCTAACCCTAAAACTAACTCTAATACAAACCCCTAAATATAACAGTAACTCTTACCCTTACAAAAACCCTAACACAACCCCAACCCTAACCCTAACCCTAGTACCTAAACCAACCCTAGCCCTAATCTTAACCATAAAACTAACCCTAACATAAATGCCAGGGTCCTGGGGGGTCTCTAGAAAGGTCAGGGGGTCTTTAGAATGGTCCTGAGGGTCTCTCGAATTCTCTGGGGGCATTTCGAAGAGTCCTGGAATTCTCTAGAAAGGTCTGGGGGCATTTAGATGGTCCTGCGGTTCTCGGGAATGGCCTGTGGGCCTTTCAAAAGGTCTTGGGTGTGTCTAGAAGGGTCTGGTGGCCTTTAGAAGAGTCCTGTGGGCTCTAGAAGGGTCTGGGGACCCTAACCCTAACCCAAGCCCGAATACCTAACCCTAAACCTAAACTTAACCCTAATCTTAAGCCTAACCCTAACACTAACTCTAACACAAAGCCCTAAACATAAATGTTTAGAGACACGGAAAAAAAAGAGTACATTTGACATATTAGCAGCCTTCCAGTATGTATGAGAGTGTTGTGATGAAGACATAGCTAGCGCATGGTAGAAGTATAAAAGACAATGGTCATACATTGAAAGAAATAAAGTTCTGCCTGGAAACAAGGAAAAGCTTTCTCACCGTGAAACAGTCAAACAGTCAAACAGTAGTATATCGTATGCACAGGAAAGTAGGGCATTCTTACCCTTGGAGATTTTTCACAGCCTGACTGGATAAAGCCCCAAGGAACTTGGTCCGACCCACAATCAACTCTGTAGCAGAAGATTGGACTAAAGTCTTAGTCCTGCTTTCCAAGGTGAATTTTCCGATGCCCCTATAATTTTTTGCAAGGAGCATAGAAATAGTTTCCTTTTCTTCTTCTGAAAAGCACTGTGCAGTACATGGTAGCATGACTGCAGTCAGTATTTCTGCTGCAGGGCCTCTACATGCACCTTTTTCTTAAAACACAGGCACCAGAAAGACGCCATGGTCTTCTCATTCATGCTTTACTCTTCTGTTAGCAACTACTGGCAGCTTTCTGGTTCACTCTATATTTGAGAGCTACTCTGGGTCCCCTCCAAATAAAGAATCCTTCCGTCTTTTACGTCTGAAGCTTTCTTTTGTATCTGCTCTAAGCTCTTCACAAATTGTCCAGTACCTATTATGTAGCAAATCCACCACCTTATATTCTTCCCAGTTTTCTTGTCTTAACACTGAATTGCAGTAGCTTAGTCTCAACATGCTCTAATGCTCTTCAAAAAGAAGACACCAACCCAGCTTCCACATAGAGTTCTTCACCTGATGCGGTACATTGCAACTAGAACAAGGCAAAAAGGCAGCCTGCTTCCCTGCTGTCCATATACACCTTTCTTAATAGAACAAGAAACAGCATAAAGTTAACAGCTGAACAAACAAAACAGGTGCTCTCAGTCACAGCTTCCATTGCTATTTGTGCAAATAAACTACAGACCCTGGAGGAAGGGCACTATTTATAGCTCTAAGCATACACGTCTTCATTAGGGTAGCCCACCAACATACCAACAGTTCACTGTTATAATTTCAACATACACACTGAACTTAACTCTCCTTCAATTCTGAAACACAATTCAGCTGAAGAAGCTTACATACATTCATGTGTATCTATAGATTTCATGTATATATATACATTTTCCTTTCACATTTTCTCCTGGATTGTGCTGCTGATACTACATATACATTAACTTTCACCACAACAGACATTTTTGAAGTCTCAAGTGGATTTTTAAGTACTTTAGATTCTTTAGCATGATATTACAGATCAGACTTAAGCTCTTAAGAATTTCTTAAGTATGCATTCCGCTATTCTTTCATCAGAATGCTTCATCTTTCAATTTCAAAGCTTGTAAGTGTGCATTAATTAGACTGCGGGGGAGAAAAGGCTACAATGATTACTGGTTTACGTGCATACTTCATGTTAGCTCCTCATTTCAGGCCACTAAAGAATCATTGCTTCAGGCAGAGGATTTATTAAGAAGATACTCAACACATTAAACCCCACTACTTATGTAGTCAAGTGACAGAAGGTCCCACCTATCACATATTCTGTGTAAGTCACTTGATGATTCCAAAATATCACTGATAACTTCTACAATAAGAGGAAATAAAGGATTATTCATAACTATATTAAGCTCAAATCTTTGAGATAATGCACAAATGGTGCTTATGTTCCTTATGCACATTCCATTTCCCCCTGAAATTAGAGTAGATAATCCACCAGACTTTCACAGAACAGTACAATGTGTAAAAGAAATATTATTTACATGTCACATTCAGAAGATTACGTGACGACACATGCAGGTACAATCATCCATGCAAGACATTCAATTGTTACTTAAGGTTTCATATAGCTGTCTCGTGCCACTTCCGAGCAATTCTTTTAGAGAATATACTCTGTTTAAAATCAAAGTGCAAGTCATATGCCACAACACAAATGCCCACACTGGCCACGTTATGTGGAACAAATGGAGATTAAATGCTAGTATGCTGAAAGGAAGTGATTAGAGCTCAACAACATACATTACCATTAAACTTCGAAAAGCTGCTCTTCTGCTGGGTTTTGTGTTTTGGGATTTGGTGGCAGGGGAGCAGGTAAGGAGAAAAAAAAGTAGTTTTAAAAACATGGGTATTAGAAAGGCAAGCTGTGGCTGCCCCATCCCTGGGGGTGTTCAAGGCCAGGTTGGATGAGCCTTGGGTAGCCTGATCTAGTGGGAGGTGTCTCTGCCCTTGGCAGTGGGGGTTGGAACTACATCATCTTTAAGGTCCCTTCCAAACCAAACCATTCTATGATTCTATGTATCAACTACCACACTGAACCCCTTGGTGCAGCTGAAGGTAATGTCAACATTTTCCATTTGGACTTGCATACAGGCTACCTTAAGTCAAACAGATTTCCTCCCTCAATTCCTTGTCAATAACAGGAAATGGCTAACTAAAAATTTCTTTGGCATGAAAGAAATGAACCTCATCCAGGGTAAGATAGCTACAGCATAAACAAATATCCATATCCAAGATGGATGTAGAGACCCTTTTAAGGTAAAATGAAAGAAAGAACACTTATATACATAACAGTCAGACATTAATGATAGATCTGAGGATCAAATCAACTACTCTCTGCATGTCACTATTTCTGCCTACTACCTATAAAGGCAAATGATCATTATCTCAGCTGCATGTGTCTACAGCATAGAACAGAGTTTCACAGGTAAAGCTCAACCATAAAAGACAATTTGATTGCTCATCACTAAAAACAAAAACAAAGGAATAGAAGAAAAACTGGTTCCCATGAAAGATGTTACTCAGGAAAGATACTCACAAAATGGATGTAATACAGACAGAGGACAAAACACAAACAAAACCAGATGTTGTAGCCTTCTGTAATAAAGATCAGTATTCTTTAGACAAAAGGTTTTGAACTTCAAAGCCTGGAACTAGGATTACTTGTCTCAAAAATGTTGATGAAAGGGGGATGAAGCCAACAAGATGGTCTAAGTTGCAACTCACTGGAAGCTAATGACAGTTGTGCCACCAGCTTCAGGAAAAAGTTTCATTAGCAGAATAACATGGATGAAGGCAAAAATGTTTCAAGATTACATGGGAGATTTCATCCTTATGTCTTAGTACATAGACTAGTACAAATTTCCTGAGAATACTGAAAAATAAAGCAGACTACTGTTTGAATGTAACTATCAGTCTTCAAAGTTTGCAACTATATTTTGGATTGGTACAGTGTGCTCGCAGGAAAATTAAAACTCACCAGGGGCTTTCTCCAAAGAGATATTGAATTAACCTTGTTTGTTTGTTTACATAGCAGTCACTGACACCAATCAGTGAGTTAGAACAAGAATAGTTACATTTCCTGCCTTTTCTGCCTCACCAGCCTCACTGCCCAAGATCTCTGCTTTATCAACTTGTAGCAGAATAGGTCACCAAAGGGGTAAGAAATATCTCAACTACAAACTGAGAGACAAAGAGCTTTGTGAGTTCTGTACAAACACACTACACATCTTCCCTGAAAACGTTCTTCTCACAAAAAGCACAAACATCATATGTGGCCATTTGAGAAAGGAATGCATCCAAGCACATCTCAAATCTCTTGGCGCAAGAAAACCACTGAACAAAATATTTCTGCCTCCACTTCAAAAAATAAGCTAGATACAAAATTAAAAATGCTTTAAGGAGAGACAGAACAAAAGCTGAAAATATTAGTAGTATTAAGTCCAGTAAAGAGAGAAAGATGCTGCCTAGTTAAAAAAATACACAACTAAACACACTGATTCAGAAAGGCAGTCGAAAGGAACTAATAGCCTGACAAACTCTACCATACAACACAAGAGGACACATGAAGATAATTCTCTTAGGGACACAATTAGACAAAGCATATCTCCCATATCTAGCCCCTCAGATATGCAAATATTCCCCCATGTAAATGTACATATATCTTCATTACTAGAAAAGCAGCTCTGGGATCCATGAAAAGCAACAGTGGAGACTGCAAATACTGTAAGCTTTTCTAATGCTAGTCCCACATTAGAATTTGAACTTGCTTCCCTAGAATTTCCTAGAGTGTAAGTCCAAGGACTGTAACTGATCAATTTAAGCAGAAAAGGTGCACATGAGCAAAGGAGTCTAGAAGATGATTCCATACTTTGGAAAAATCCATCTAAATCAAAAAAATTATTCTAAAACTGAAGATTAAACAGATAGCACAAGTTATTTATTTTTAAGTAGAATTAAAGTTGGAAAAACAGTTATGCACACTAGCAAAGCATTTGCAAGCATTAAATAGAACAATGTAATGTATGGTCATGTCAATTAGAATTTCACCTAGTAGTCCTTTTTTTCAAGCCATGTAATGTTATCTTTTATTATCTGTCTCACCACAGAAGTACACTTCAACATTTTTCCTTCCTATCCTTTTCCCTTCTGTTCTTTTTTCTTTTGTTATCCTGTCATATAATGTATATTTTCTATATTTTCCTCTTTTTCTGAATATTATTTTGTAGGATTAAAACTAAAAATTGCAGGAAAAAAAGCCATCAAATGTTTCAAAAACAGGCTCCTTAATGTAAAAACAGGAAGGAAAGAAGATATAAAACCTTTTTCAGCAAAATTCAGGACAAGCCTGACTGCAGTAATTTCACCTAAAACCTTTGTATTAACAAATTCATGTACTTTAGGGGGGAAGCCTGTGAAGAGTTTTAACAGTAACAGCACACAATATGACAGTGAAAAAGATTTTGAAGTTTGACTCTTCCTTTAATACATATTACAGCTACTGTACTGAACTAAACTAAATTTAAAGCTCAAAAGTCTCACCTAAAATAGTCCCTTACTGGTAATAACAATGTACAACATTTTTATTAACAATATGCAAATTCTATGCTTACTGTACTTTAATAACCCCATAGGAATAAAGTCTACCAGTCCTTTTCAGGTAACTTTGGAGGAATGGGAAGTTGAAGAAAATAAATCCTTTTTTATAGAGAAAAAAAAAATCAAGGGGAGCAGGGAGTGAAGTGTTGTACCATATGTGCAGCAAACGTTGCTTAAAGAAAATTTTAACTAGACCTGGCTAGTGACGAAAGTACATTTATAACTCAGGATTTATTATAATAGTTTCGAAACACAAATAATGCATTTAAAAGAACTTAAAATACAAGCTTGCTACCTAACTGCACCTGTTAACACAAAAGTCCATCACTAATAAGGAACTGAGCTGTATTTAACCAAGTTTTATGACCCAAGAGATGTATTACAGCAATAAGTGAAAATACAAAAAATTTTTTCAGTAACCAGGCCAGATCTGTGTTTCTATTTTGCATCATTAAATTTGTATTAAGCAACTGAATGTGACTTCATATCAAAACTCATCACCGTATTAAAACAGTTATAGCACACAGTTGGAGTCTAAAACCACTGTTTAAACTGCATTTTAAAATCGTAACAATAGAAATATTTATTTCTCAAATCTTTATGCTTACAAGTTAAGATGCAGTTCTGAACACATGTTCATTTAACTGAACAGGTTAAAAACCTACCAACTCAAACATTCTTCTCCTGGGGAAAATAAATCCTAATGTAACTAGCAGGATAGGCTACTCATTAAAGCTGAACTTGGACAAGTTCCAGAATAAATTTAAGGAAATATGAACAAGCAAGTCTTGCTGTGTAGTGGCATGGAGTGAAAAATGAATCTGTCCTAAATAAATGATTTTTAAATGCACTCTGGCTGTACCCAGTTTGCTGACAAACTGTAATACAGACTTACTGAAATATTTGGATAAAACTGGCAAGGCATTAAAGAAAATAGTTTTCTTCACTGTTTTTGTACGAAAACCTGAATTGGTCTTTATGACACACTGCATAGATACCAATATAACCAATCCATGCAGAGTTCACAGGCCTGCTATGAAATATTTTCAGTTTGTGGACTTCAGGAATAGCAAGTCATTCCTTTAAAATCAACACCTTAGAGTGACTGAAAGAATATAGTCGTGAACAGCTGGCTCCAGCGGTTTATACAGAGTCCCCACTTGCAAAGCTGGAACCTGCAAAATGTTTCCAAAAATTTAATTTTTGTTATTACTCATATCCTGTACAGTAAAATATGATTAGTTCACTTTTTCCAAAATAATAAAACCAGTAACCTGCTACTAGAACCCTGCAACTGTGCCTTAGAAGAACCAGAACACAATTTAAATGCCTAAATAATCACAGTCAGCATTTGCACACCTCTTATCTCAAGGAAATGGAAAATATGTGCTGGTTTTACATCTGACATGAACAAAGGCTTCGTCTACATCCCTACAACAATTCATATTTCTACTTCATCTGATCTTTGAGATGAACTTAAAGACAATGACAATTTTGATCCTTTTTCTTAACATTTAAGGTTAAGGGAAACAAAGTTTAGCTACTTTATCATAAATATCAAAACTCTGAAGGAAATGCCGAAGGAGAGAAAAAAAGGAAAAGGAAGTTAACCACAAGAGTCTTAGAAACATTTGGTTCTTTTCTTAAATGAAAACTTAAGTCACTATCAATCACAAGAAGAACCAGTCATATCACATATCTGTATATGCTAACAATTTTTATCTTCAAACAGCAAAATACAGTTATTTTGTGCTAGAGGACCAAGTTAGTTATATCAAAAAATAATTAAGCCTACTTTGGAACACTTCATTCAAAAGGAATCTCAAACACTGATGTCTTACCTCTTCTGCTTTCCTAAAGGTTTCACTAAAGGTTGCCTGATATCTTATGTCATCTCTTCGACGAATTTTCAGCAGCTACCTTTGCCTTTTATTTGTAGGAAACACTGCTAATCATTCTACTCGTTACAAGGGAGAAAACAAAGAACTTAAAAGACTCACCATTTTTCTTTTCAATGAATAAAATTTCTTTCCTAAAATTTTAGATACGAGATCAGAACATAACACTACAATCATTCCAAATATAAATCCTGCATAGTTTGGGGTTTTTTAATATCAGCTCTAGACTCGAAAGTGTCAGTGATTAAAAACGTTTCCAAAGTGTTGATTCATAGGTGAACTTCAGAAAAAATGCAATTCCAAGAAACAATTGTGAAAACAAAACAACACAGACTCATTGTAAGCGAAGGTGAGACACCAATTGTTTCCTTTCAAAAAACCTCTCCTCTCCTTTTCTAGTCACTAATACTTGCCTCCAGAAAGAATCACTGAAGTGATATGAGTAGCATTCCAAATTCTCTGCCAATGGGATTGCAGTATGAGCTCTCTATCTTTTTCATGTCCTTTCCATGGTTAGCTTTACATACACTAACCACCAACTGGATCTCATAGAATAACCAGGTTGGAAGAGACACAACGGATCATCAAGTCAATGCATCAAGTTGTATATTGGAAGAACTGCACCTTCATAACTCCAAAGTGGTGGGGAGGGGAGAAACATGGGATAAGGAACTTTCCTCGTGAAGTACAATTAATGCCAATATAGGATTTTTTTTTTCTTCTGTCACTTAAACATCTATTCTTTCTTTCCTTCTGCAAGAGGTTCTGTACCTTTCTTACCTTAATCTAAGAATCTTATTGTCATTCATTGCAGTTATTACTGGGGACAAGGGGAAGGATATAACATTTACCTGCATTATGTCCAGTGCAATCTAAATAACAGAACCATGACAATACTCAGTACTTATTACAATGATCGAAGATCAAAATTACTAAAAAAATGCAAAAAAACCCCAAAAACAGTCCAGAAAGAGGCAAGAACTTTCTGTAGTGAACCACTGGTTTGATGAACATACTACAGAGGGAATTATACCAGATGCAGAGCACTTTTATATCCATTATTTGAGTTGTCTTCTATCTTTTCAGAACTGGCTCTTACTAAGAAAAGCAGCAATGCCAAAATAACAGCAATCATTATCATTCGCCTCCAGGTAAATTATAGTTTCCCTGATGGGGGAGAAACCAGCTGGAACTTGGGAGATGCTGTAGCAAAATAGCTACACATGACCAAGACAACCAAAACCACAGTGTAAAAGATGCTACCGTCTGTAACCTCCCAAACAGATCTGTACTTCTTAAAACAAAGGAAGAGTTACATTTTTTCATAGCTTTTCCAAATCTAGTGTAACTGCTTTGGATATCACGGTATAATCAAAACTCAGTAGCCACAGAGCTGGACAGGGGGTTGGGGAACTGCCTTCCCACAGAGCAGCCTGTTTTGCTGTCCCAAGAGGCAACCTCTCCACTCTCACTCACCTCAACCTTTCTTCTCCTCCTTCCTTCCTCACCGACTCCCAGAAGCAACAGCAACAGCCATTAAATCAATCCTCTAAATCTGCCACACAAAGCCATCTGGTTGCCATTAGCAGGTAAAACAAGGAGTCAGAACAGCTCAGAAACATGCTGGTGCTCAGTGACGAAAATTCCATGGACACACAGAGTCATCAGCTGAACATGATGCCATGAAGCAGGAAGAAGTCACTAAGGCTGATGCCATTAAGCAAGGAGATCCACACTTAGCCTAATTTTATCAGGGCACCAAGAGCCATGACTGTGGCAACCCTAAGAACACCAACTATTTGCATCATGTTTTCATGCTGAAAGAAGAGAAACAGCTCTCAAAAAACATCCCTTCAACTGAGGGAAATTCAGAAGTCAGCAGCCAATACAATCATCTACAGGGTACTTTCGTAGGATACAGGATATCAACTTATAGGACAGATTTTTCTTGAATGACCAGGAGCATAAATAAGGATTTTCTTAACACTGATTTCTACCCAATATGACCTTTTAAAATTACACTCATTAATTTACGTTACTTTCAAATTATCTTTCTTACTCCCAGCAGAGATGCAACATCTGTCATCTTAAATAGAAATTAATTGTCATGTATCCCAAATGCCAATTTTAGTATCCTTTAGGATAGAATTTACTGTGTCAAAATGAAGTTGCTGGAAGGGGGTAGGAGTGTTTTGTTCATTCCATTACCAGAAAAGCACTTAATACAGCAAAGGATGGATCAAGGGCACCATCAAGAGCAAGGGCACAAATGGACAAGGTGTGCTTAATTCACGGGTATACATTGTGTAACACCAGAAGGATTATAAGGGCTGTTGAAATTATACTGTGGTCCCATTATTTAGCAACCCCAAAAGAATTTTAAAGGATATCACGAACTATTTAACACAATATTAAATCTCATTAAATGTATAATATTTTTTTCTTCAAAGACTACAATTACTGTTAAATCTCAGTTTACCATCTTAGGCACTGACTCCAGCACTGACTTTGCACCATTCTTTCCTCAAAAATAATATAAGCTTTGAAGCAGATTTTGTGGATATAGTTTGTGTTTAGTTTTTGTCGATTCACTGTGAGAGTCTAATTACATCTATTTCATTACTTTAAAAACTCCGTAAGGCCTTTATAATCTTGAAGACTATAAAAATTACCATACACACAGAAGAAAGTGTCAGTAAAACATGTCAGAAAAACATTTTCATGTTGCATGCTACCAAATCCAAGATATATGCAAAATGAAAGTTAGAGTATAACAAATACATATACTTCCAGAGCAGGAGACTAAGTCAGTGATAGTATTACAATAATTTAATTTCCGTTTTCCCTCATTTAGAAATTTAAAAATACAAAAATCGGATCTGTAATTCTGTTATTCTGCATGTATATGCACATTTCTTGACTATCAAGACAATATTCTAAAACATTTGCCAAATATATTTCCTTCTGTTCAACTGTTCATTTTTGAATTAAGTCATTAAGCTCAAAGGAAATTGTAGTTAAACATGACAGAAAACTAACTAAAAATCTAAAATCCTATAGGCTTTTGTTTCAAAAAAAATACACTTTAAAATAAT
Organism: Coccyzus lansbergi; assembly: GCA_033558105.1. Taxonomy (NCBI): domain Eukaryota; kingdom Metazoa; phylum Chordata; class Aves; order Cuculiformes; family Coccyzidae; genus Coccyzus; species Coccyzus lansbergi. The sequence goes on from JAUMJK010000851.1 coordinate 639,606, forward strand.
TAAAATTCTGATTAATTGATAAACCAACCAACAATTCTTCATGTCTTAACCAAGACAATCCTTTCCATTTCTTGCATCCATATCAGAAGCACCTGCAACAGGTGTAAGCGGTTTCCAAATCTTTTCTGACAAACAGTAAACTTCGATAACAAAATCTGTTTGAGTCTCATCCTATACCAGCCTGACTTCAGTTAATCTCTCGTTCCTTTTTTTTTGTTGTTGTTCAAATTGCCCGTTAACATTCTCATCCTAAACAGACTAAAAATCTACTTCAAAAACTGGAGCATGCGTTCAATACAAGGCCTGTTCCTCAGTATGCACAGCGTACAGATCACTTTGCATTTAAAAAAGCGTTTCCAAAGAAATACTTAGAAAAAATAATACAAAGCTATAAACAGTAGAATGAAAATGCCTGAGGAAGAATGGTGAGAATGTGTTTATACACAAACAATACACAATCTCCCTAGAACCAAAGACAGATCCTGATTTATGAGAGGGTCTCTTTCTATAGAGAACAAAAAGTATATCTGGGTCCTACGGGGAACAAACATGAAGAGAATACAGCAAACAAATTATACTGGACACAGAACAGAATGCTTCTCCTACCTAGAGGTGAATACAACTGTCAAGAACTACTAAGGCATTATGGGCAGCAGAAGTTGTGCATAAGCTTTATATTTGGTTTACTCATTGCTCCAAGTGAAGACAAATACAGCTTTCTTTTAATAAAACAGGGTTAGACAACATCTATCATGGTTTTTAAATTCAACTGAGTGTCTGTCATACTGTTTCATCTAAAAGCATAGATTCCAACACAGAGGCTGTATTTCTCTTTGTGATTCACAGATACAATTAAAGGAGGGAGGAAAGAGACTAAATTGCAGGCAAAATACTGGAGAAATAAAGGACAAATTGCCAATCGTAGATTTTTCCGACCAGAGTTTACACTGGTAAAGCCTCATAAACTGAGAATATCCCTGAAAATGCTAACAAGGCATTTTCTACAGATAGTGGTAACACTTAAATAAGAGGAACAGAAATTTAAATATATCCAATACAAAATGGATATATAATAGGGAGTCACATTTTCTTTAGTATTCATGCTGCATAACAACACTTCAGCTTTCAGACAGTTCTTCATACCTTTCACTAGTCTCAAGTAAATAAAAATGAATTGTTTATCCTGAAAATCCTACACATTTTCAACTAAATACCGTTTACTTGTTCCTAGTACAAATGCCAGCAAAAACTCATGGCAACAGTTACTACAGCCAGGATAAAGTATTCACCATGTGCAATCACTTTGCCTGGACAGATATTAGTTAATAGGCTTAATTTACTTTCACTGAAGAGCCCTGACAATTAATTAGTCTAAATAACTACACTGGAAACATTACAGATGACCACCCTTCACTGTCAACTCTGTTGAATTTCCTCTTCGTAGACAATACTAAGAAAATACAACTGCTTCCAATTTACCTTGATTAAAAGTGCACTTTTAACAGATTTGCTGAATGCTGCCTGCCACATCTGCTCAGAAGCAGTAACATTAGATCTGGACTTGATGTAAAAAAAAAAAAAAATTAAACTAGAGGTTTCCAACTGAAGTTAATTTGTAGTCATACTAATCAAGCTGCAAGTCATGTACTGAGAATGCAACCCCCCCTTGGACAGACAGTCATTCTTCATAACAGACAAAAGCTCCTTCCAGAAGAGTGCAGTTGGAGAGTGCTCCAAAATGTTCATGTTCAAACTTGATACATTAATATCATCACAGACTGGAAAACGTTCCACACAAGTTCCTTAAGCATCTTGATCCTTATACACAACACTTACTTTGGCTTCCACAATGCAAAATATCTTAAACCACATTATCAACGAAAAATCATTCTGTTAGAACGCTGTGTTAACTCACCCTGTGCTACCATTCCAAAACTAGCTGATCAAAAAAAAAAAAAAAAAATTCATTTCCTAAGTGATGGCAGGTAAGTACACAGCACTGACACAATCCAGCACACTCCCTAGACTGACTGTTCACACAACCACCTCTGCAGAACCCAAGAGAAGCATAGAATAGTTTGGGTTGGAAGGGACATTAAAGATCCTCCAGTTCCAATCCCCCTGCCATGTGCAGGGACATCTCCCACTAGATCAGGCTCCCCAAGGCCCCATCCAACCTGGCCTTGAACACCTCCTGGGATGGGGCAGCCACAGTTTCCCTGGGTAACCTGTTGCAGTGCCTCACCATCCTCATGGTGAAGAAATTCTTCCTTATGCGTAGCCTAAATCTGCGCCTCTTCAGTTCATACCCATTCCTCCTCATCCTATCACTACAAGGATGTGTGAACAGCCCCTCCCACGCTTTCTTGTAGGCTCCCTTCAGGTATTGGAAGGTTGCTGTAAGTAATCTCCTTGGAGAATGAATCATTACAGAATGACTGCTTCTGTCTGGTTTTGCTCTGTCCAAGTAATTGGCAAATCTCAATAGTTCGAACAGGTTTTGCACGTGCTGGTTCCAATTCACATGATGCCAACGTCCCATACAGTGACAGTATCTGTTCAGGCATCCAATTTTAGATGTTTACTGTTTTGAAGGATACCCTGAATTTTCATCTGGCAGCTATACCCAATTACTGACCTAACTATTAGTCATAACTGAATGCTACAAAATGAGTTTCACATGTTTACCACCTTTTTCTGCTCTGAACCGGGGAACTGAGCATGGTCCTCAACTGCTGGTGTGAAACACAAACTACATTCAATCTAAATTGACATTATTCTCAATTTACTATGACTAGCCAATGAAACAGGCTGCCAAAATCAAGACCCTAGTGTCAATTTATTGGAAAAGTTCCTAGATTTATAGTCTAATGATCACAGTCTGTGAGCATCTTGGCTCCATGTTTCCCATCAGCAGGGTTCACTTGCCTCTTACTAACACAACTGCACCAAACCACATGATGGCTACATCTCGTGACTCTCAAGCTCACAAATGTACTGTGGATTTCTTGTTCTAAGCAGCATTATTCTACTGGATGATACAAAGATGTTTCAATCAAAAAAAAAAAAAAAAAGATACAAAGACAGATCATTCACCTGATCCCTCATTGAACACTTTTAATCCTTACTTCAGTGAGCAGGAAATCCTAAAATCTCCCACTGTCACCGCAATAGTACCTTGTTGGTAAAGGTATGTCAGCAGAAGCTAGATTCCTTACTGTAAAAAAAGCCAAATCTTCATCTATCACACTGCATATGGATCAACTTGAATTGTGCTCTCTCATCAACTCACTGCAATATCAGTAAAAGTACGCAGGATTTTCAAGATGACGTTTAAGGCAGACATAAGCACACACACATCTTGACTCATACTGGAACTTGTGACCTTACTAGGTTGTGTATGGAGCCTAACGATGAATTCTGTCAATAAGAATACAGTTTATGGCATCCTAATACATAGCTATGATTAAGAGGGATGTTTGCCTTTTAAGGGATACACAATGGAATAAAATGCAAATAAAGCTGAATAAAACATGAACACCTTCACAGCAAAAAAAGTCTGAGGAGGAACCTAAACAGTAACAATACAAAGTCTTTAGAACCCTCAGGTTTTGTAATATTAATATAAAAGTTATCAATTTGAAAAGTTTAACTAAATCATGAGTACAAAGAAACAAACATTTGGCAACAACACAGTGACAAAGTCAAAACAAAAGCTAGGAAGTAAGGCAAGAAACCAAATGCTGATGCTCTGGTTGCTGGCGAAGTATATTTCTCAATATCACGGTATAATAGTTAGCCAAAAGGAGGTTATAACCTAACCTGCCAATTTAATGTAAATGTAACAGACTCTAGAGACATAGTAAATATTTACCTATACAGTTAGGCTGTGTTCAAATATTAAGAACAGCTATACACTCTTAATATTCTTGAGGATTGAAAAACAAAGCCTATGGAAAAAGCACTTCATTTACCTGCCTTTTCAATACCTGCAGAGATGGTGACTCAACCACCTGCCTGGGCAGCCTGCTCCAGTGCTTGATATCCCCTTCAGTGAAGAACCGCTTCCCAATATCCAATCTGAACCTCCCCTGGCATAGCTCAAGGCCATTCCTTCCATTCACCTATCACTTCAGCAAACAGACCAACATCCACCTCACTAAAACCTCCTTTCAGACAGTTGTAAGACAGGGACAAGGTCGCCCCTCAGCCTCCTCTTCTCCAGGCTAAACAACCCCAGTTCCCTCTCAGCAGCTCCTCATAAGACCTGTTCTCCAGCCCCTTCACCAATCCCTTCACCAGCTTCGTTGCTCTTCTCTGGACTCGCTCCAGAGTCTCAACATCTTTCTTGTGGTCAGGGGTCCAGAACTGAACACAGTATTTGAGGGAAAGAATAACCTCCCTGGACCGGTTGGTCACACAGTTTCTGATACAAGCAAAGATGCCATTGGCCTGTTTGGCCACTTGGGCACACTGCTGGCTCATGTTGAGTCGACTGTCAACCAACACCCCCAGGTCCTTCTCCGCCAGGCAAATTTTAAACTTTTGTCAGGTTTTGTTAATAACTGACAGCTCTTCAATATAAACACTGAAGGAAAGATACACACTAACCACACCAATCATATCTCATGTTGTCAAGAATCCTTCTCCATCAGAAACTGTTTGACTAAAATCAGCACATGGCTTATGTGCTTATGGCTGAAATTTATTTCCTAAGACAGTATATGCAGAAAACCATTCAAAAGAATCTTTACAAAAATTATGTCTATCTAGTCTCTCCAATAGATTTTACCAGTAACCTAGACCTACTTACAGGTTTTTATTTCAGGGTTTTTTTTTCTGACAGAGTAACAACTCAAGAAGAATCAATTAAATACTCTGCACTCTCTAGTAACTGAAGTGCAGGTTATGAAATCCTAGATACCAATTCATCTGGTTCATAATACGTGCATTCATACTCTCAAATTTAACATGACCAGCTAGTAGCCAAGTCTGTGCTGGTGCTTTCTTGCAGACAGCAAACCAGCAGCTATTGCTCTGGTCTCAAAAGAGAAAGAAGAGACTCATTATCAAGGAAAGGGACACCCGGAAAACAGACTACAGGACAAAAAAGCCAAATAGAAAGGATACAGGGACAGATTGCATCATGTGAGCTCACAACTTCATTTCACCAGTGCTGAGAGTCTGAAAAGCAATTACTAGTGGACACAGTAAGAACCTTCCCACAGACCCAATAAAGGAAAATGAGAATGTCACAGGAAGGGAATTTAAAGACAGGTCAAGAAAAGAAAAGCAATGCAGTAACACACAACTGGGCCAATCTAGGTCAAAACATAGAAAAGACACACTTCGCTATCAACTCAGACATTAGAAAAATAAAGGAAGGCTACTCATAATCTGTAGTCTTCAGTGTCACTTCAATAATCTTCAGAGTACAATAAAGTTATATAGCATAAGAGATGTTTATACCACTGAAGTATCTTACACTGCATTCCCTCATCTGTTACCACAGACATTGTGGACAAAAGAAAAAAACAAAATCCACTTACTCCTCTTAAGATTTCTGTTTGGCAATAAAGATTCTTGTCATTCATTCTAGGCTCTTAACAATGTTCTGCTAATTCTCAGTTGGCTTTTGACATCTTCCTGAAAGCTTTGAAAGTTGCTTTGCAACATGGCATTCAACACTACATGAAGTTGTTGTAAAATATTGACATTAACATTGTATTTTGCATCTTGTTACACTTGACAAAACAAAAGACCAGATGTTTTTGTTTTAACGTAAAAACAGAAGAGCTATACAATTTAAAAGATGTTGAAAACTTAGTTAACTAATGAGCTTGGGAGCATTTGATTTACAGGAAGAAAGTGTATTAACTGAAATTAAAATAGACATCAATCTAGCAGGTAAATGAAACAGCATTTTCGTAAAGTGTGTGGTTATTTACTAGAATTTACTGTGACGATGTTGCTGAAATTTCACCTGTTAAAATACAATAACAACATTTATCAACTGGTTTTAAAAAAATAAATATTGCTATAGTCTTTAATACACTGATAAATTTAGAGATTATTATATTGAAACTGGAAAAGAAAGCTATTCTACTGATTTATGTCAGAAATAAAGTTGAGACTTTCACTGCTAACTCAAAACATACTACCTGGGGGATTCCATAACAGATCATAAAATGTCTTTGTTTTCAAAAGCTATGGTCTGTGGTATATACTTTCTACAAAGAAACAGAAGAACACACGTAGCATCAGATGTGTGTGCTTTAAGAGACTCTGGAATGCAAAATCTAAAAATCCAAATAAAGCAGGTGGTATAATTTGGGGGGGACGACTGAACTTAAGTTTAATGACATTACCAGGTTATCCTACCAGACTAATTCTCACTCGGTGCATGACTTCAATGAAGCTCTCGGTCCTCATGCTGATTTCGATTTAGTTCAAGTGCTATTTGATGCGTTTCATCTGGAGTTTTATTCACTTCAAACTACACTTCATTTAACTAGGCTGCTGCTGTACTCGTTTGTTTTTCTACTTTATTACCTGCAAATTGGCGTTGCTTAGTTTAGATAACTTACTGGAATAAGTTAATTTTATATAATTATTTCACACTGTCAATAAATAAATAAGCTTTAGAAAGATATTGTACCACAGATAAAAGTGAGAATGCCATTAAGATTATTTTAAAATACCAGACCATGACAAGTATTGGTCTTAAAAGGTCTACTAATAACTGTTCATAGATGATTTGCTATTTTAAGACAGGACCATTCCCCTGTTTCCACTTCCCTGTACTACTGCTCGTTTTTATTTTTCCACGTTATTAGTCTACCAGAATGTCTTCCAGATGGGCATGCATTGTAGTACAATGTATTTTAAAAAGAGAGGTAAAAAAGTGAGCAAGACAAAGTATGAGAGAGAGAATGCAAGCATGAGATTGTGCACACATGAGATAGAGCATGATGGCAAGTGTGCAATGGTGCATGTGGAAAAGCACGATAAACCATGAATGAGCAAGTAAGAGATCAAGTACACCAAGCACAAGCACATGAGAAAAATGCAAGTGTGCTCATGGGAAAGCACTAGCACTTGGAATACCATGAATTTGTCAGATAACAGGTTTCTTCAAATATTTTTCATCCCCAAAATATTTTTTTTACTTTGCATAACTAATCATAGGTTTTAAAATGTATTAAATAGATTTAAGTTTACTGTTAAACACCAGTGTATTTCTACAGCTTACTAACAATGATCACTAACTAGAGCTAAATGTTAAAAGCCAGGTCATGTCATGGAAGACTTCCAATCCTGCCAGAGTACTGTGCTCCATTTAGTGCTTGATTATTGGTTATCCTGGTAACATTTTTTTTTTTTTGAAAACACAGCAACAGAACTACAATTCTTTTGAAGTGGTTACTACCTTTGTAAACTACTGATGGAAAATGAGAAAGTCAATTAGGCTGCTACCACCTGGTGGTGTGCTGATTATGCTAAAAACCTCTTATAGTTAATATTCATAGAATCATAGAATCACCAGGTTGGAAGAGACCCACCGGATCATCAAGTCCAACCATCCCCACCAATCTCTAAACCACACCCCTCAGTAACTCATCCACCTGCACCTTAAACACCTCCAGAGAAGGACAGTCAACCACCTCCCTCCCTGGGCAGACCATTCCATTACCCAATGACCCTTTCAGTGAAGATTTTTTTCTTTTTTTTTTTCTTTTCTCTTTTTTATTGTATCACAGCTTGTGAGATAGAAACTAGTATATTTTTTATGTAGCACTGGGAAGAATCATACACTTTTTTTTTTTTTTTTTTTAGAATCCATTTAAGATTCACAAACAAATGACTGCTACAAATTCGCTATATGCCACTTTACTGGAGCCAAAATTACACACTTTTTTACTGTTATTTTACCCAGGATTCTCTGTATGCATTTAGTCACAAGGTAGTATTATGGGCAGCTATCACTCAAAATGAGAGATAAAGGAAACTGATGTTCTGTCCAAACTATTGCTAAAACACATTTTCTTAAAAATAATTTTTACAAACATCATTTATAAATAAAAGTATTACACATTGACATTTATGATCACAAGACTTATCCTGTCAAGCCACATTTAAACACTGAATTTCCATGGAATTACAGTTATAAGAAAATAATTATATAGTTTGTTTTACAAAGCACATAATTGTTTTCAGAACAAAGTGTAATGAGTAACATCAACAGTTTTTGCGCAGTTGAATTGTTTGAGTGGTTCCCTTCCTGCCTCACCTCTTGTTTTTTATTTTGTTGAGTTTAAAAGAAAGAGCTGATCTACTTGATATAAAGCTTGCCATCCATATATAACTTCAGCTTTCACATCCACTCAAGAAAGAATAGAAACTGGTTCACAGAATTCTACAGTGCCTAAAATAAAGTAATTTGCTGCAGGGCTTGGGTAGCCTGTTCTCTCAACAAATAATGGTCTAAAAAGTTCAATAACAGCTATTATGAAAATAAATTAATAATCAATTTATTCTACCTAATAGTAGAATATGATACAAGAGACAGAAGTTCAGGGCCATATATGGAGCTTACCATTTTCAAAGCATTCATCAGAAACAGAAAAGTTAAATTAAATACATTGAATATGCTTAATGCTCACCAATATTTCGGAAACTTGATCAGCTTGCCATAAACAGCAGTACTGAAAGACGGGATAACTGGAACAGGGAAGCTGTACAATCCTTTACTATCCAAAGAAGTCAGTGCTGCTTGAAAACCAAAGATCTGAAATAAAATAAGTTTGTCAAAGTGTGCACTAACCCATGATTAGATCACTTTCAAGTTGCTGAAGTAACAAACACATTTTTAAGTACAATCAACAAATATGAAACAAATTGTGTGTTCTTTTTAAATAATTCCTTTTCTCTCAAAGTAACTAGAAAAATCTACCTAAAATAACATCCCAACAGGTCTACATACAAAAACACCACCTTCACTCAAAAGAAGTGTTAGCTACATGGTTGATTTAAAAAAAAACAAAAACAAACCTGAATTACAAATTATCTACTGTAATAATTTGCGTTTCATATAAAATTAGTAAAAGCACTTCTGGTAATTATAGTAACATTGGCCTAGAAAAGGTACTATTAAAGGAATTTAGAAGCTTCCCTTCAAAGCTTTTTTTCTTCATAACAGCATCTAAACAGAGATTCACCACAACTATTATTGATTTTTCCCTGTTCAGTAAGGAAAACAAATGGTTGTAGAGTTCTCTTTTTAAGATGCTGTACCACCATACCCACGAGAACAGAAAAATTCAATCTATATTAAAGCTAGCAAATAAACTCTATAAAAATCAAAGTCCGCATTTTGCAAACACTGATCAAACTGTCGCTAAAAACTTTGAATAGAAAAAGTTTACTCAAACTGAGTAACATATACATGACTTCCAATATTGCCATCCCTATCCCATTGCATGTGATTGAAAGTAAACGTGTCACCCAGAAAACTGAAAGCCTGCCATGCAATTCCGGAAGAGTTTGTTTCTCACCAATAGTAAAATTTTCACTGTTTAAATCTCTATTAAGATATTAGCATGCAAGTGAATGGATAATTGAAAAATCTAGCAAAATTAACAGTACTAGTAGTAAATATTTATGTGCCATCAGCATCCAAAAGTTTTCAGACTGTCTGAGCACATCCTAAAAGGCTGGAAAGGTCTGTTTTAAATCCCATTTGAGATTTCCTTTTTTCATTCTAATAGTCTCAGCATATGGTAACTGAATAAATTCAAGGTAATTTTTCAGTACATTAATTAAACTTCCCCCAATCTCACAATAACAAGTCCTTTCACATAATGGATCTTTAATTCATAAAATCATAGAATCACCAGGTTGGAAGAAACCCATCGGATCATCGAGTCCAACCATTCCTATCAAACACTAAACCATGTGCCTTAGCACCTCGTCCACCCGCACCTTAAACACCTCCAGGGAAGGTGACTCAATCACCTACCTGGGAAGCCTGTTTCAGTGCCCAGTGGCCCTTTCTGTGAAAAAACTTTTTTGTGATGTCCATTCTGCAACTTCCCTGAGGCATCTTGAGGTCATTGCCCTATGTCCTGTCCCCTGTCACTTGGGAGAAGAGGCCAGTACCCTCCTCTCCACAACCTCCTTTCAAGTAGTAGAGAGCAATAAGGACTCCCCTCAGCCTCCTCTTCTCCAGGCTAAACAACCCCAGCTCTCTCAGTTGACTTGTTCTCCAGCCCCTTCACCAGCTTTGTTGCTCTTCTGTGGACACACTCCAGAGCCTCAATGCATGAGCATTCACAGGTTTTCCCTCTTATAATGAAAAAAATGAAATTGTTCGGCAACAATTTTGATTGCATGCCTTCACTATCACCATTTTGCTCTGTCAATACTACTAGAAGTAATGAGTTGTTCCCAGAATATCACATCAAGTTTCTAAGTGTTTCTTATTGCTAATACTTTATTTATCAAAGTACTACATTATTTAAATGTTTATCTATCTAAGCTCTATTCAGGAGGAGGGGAAGGCTTCCTTTCAAATTATTTTAACTCAATATTGTCACAAAGACCTAACGGCTTCACTCTGCCTAACTTCTTTGTGTGAAGTTCATGGATCCTGTTCAAACATTTGGTTCAGGTCAGAAGCAACTATCTCAAGCAAAGACACTGTGAAATGTGTTCACTCTCTACCCTTTTAGGTAAGTTGAAAACTTCCCAAGAAACTTACTAACACTTTGGATTATCTCTACTTATTTCAACTTTTTTTCTCAGCACACTACAATAAGAAAGAGATCTCAAGCCTTCTTTTACCTTCAGATAGCAGTGTGAGTAACAGTAATGAAGCAGGTTGTCAGATGGCTGGCCAAGGCTGCTGACTGTGTCCACCAGTTGTTCAGCGTACATCGGCACCGAGTGCTCCAAGTTAACCTTATCCACCAAAATTCGGATGGAAGGTAAAGGTCGTAAGGGCTGGAAGCTTGCAGTGTTTAAGAGTCCACTTAAGTTCTACGGGAGGGGAAAGAAACCTGCAGTTTATCAGTAATATAGATACATTATGTACCATATTTACAAGTTCTTACCTTCCCACACACACTCATGTCTACACATAATTAATTGTTTGGAAGGCAATGTGGCCTTACGGTCATTGTAATAAGAATCTTCATTTTCAAACTCATTTCTTCAAAGCTTACAATTTAGGTATAATTTTTTTTATCCAGAATTGGGTGTAGATGTCCAGTTTCTGGCAGATGGGGAGCTGCAGGGGCAGCCTCTGTGAGGGGAGACCAGGGGCTGCTCCACGCTAGATACAGCTGGTGCCAGCCAGTGCACCAACCGCCTCATTGCTGGGCACAGCGAAGGGCAGCAGTCAAGCTAGTGGCACCTCTGGGGAAATACATTCAAGAAACAGCAAAAATGCCACATGGGCTGAGAGGACCAAGAGGTGGGAAAACAAAAAACAGCAATATGAATAGGAAGGTCAGAAACCAAGTACGGGGATGCTGTTAACATTTATGAAGTCTCAACTGATACTATGTATTCCAAGACTTCAGGTTTGACCAAGTTTGGGAAGACCTCTGTGGCAGAACAAGAGCAGGTATTCTTCTGATTTAAAGGTTTCCATTAAAAACTCCAAGTAAGAACTACTTTTTAAGCTGCTTGATGATTTATAATCTTTTTTTCTTACAAGTTCTTCTATCCTACCAGTACATAGCATCTTCAGTTTACAAGCCCAGCTAGTCACATACTGCTCATCTCAGGAAACCTCATGGGCACTAAACTCAAATGGAACTCAGTAATACATTCAGCCTATGTGTGAAAGTGTTTATGAAATTGCTGGTATAAAGAAATCAATAACTATCCATGCATACATACCTTCTCACCCTTGATTACGGGCATCAGGTGGTCCAGTAAATTGAATTCTGCTACAGGGATTATAATGGTACACTTAAGAACAGTGAATTTTGTAAGTCGAGTGGGAATGTATTCTCCAATAATGCTACTTCTTCTGAGCTTGGCATAGCTCTATTTCCATCCATAATATCTACGGTAAACCAAGGTTACAAATGTTTTGATTAAAACACAAATACATAAACTATCTCCTACAGCTGCTGTTTAGGAATGATTAGTGACTAGCAAAAAAGGAAAGCATTTTCCCACACTCCCTTCACACTTAATTTTATTCCATACTGGCTCTACATAAGGCTAAATACAACCGTAACTGGATTTTCCCTATTTTGATCTATATAGCTTTTCCTTAGAAATTCATCTTTAAGTTTACCATAACTAGTTTCCATGTTTTTTTCATCTCATATAACTATTACTTCAAACTAATAAATACATACCAACAGGAATATTTTCTTTTCTAAAGCCCCAAAATTAAGCTAGAGTTGTCAATGAAATAATCCCTCCTTACTCAACCAAGAGGCTGGTTATACACTTTTGAAGCTATTTATCTCACAGGTAGATCCAAAACTTAGAGCAATACTGCAATTCAATTTATCTTTATTTTCAGTCTTGCTCTTTAGACTCAAAATCCCCTGACAGATTTAGAGATTTAACTATTTGGAAGTCACACCTTAAAAGCACTGCATTCAGTCTGGTTTAATTCTGTGTACTTGCATATATGCAAAAGAAGCAAACCTGGCTTAGTTCTGCTGTAGGGTTCATATTCATGTTCCAGAGCACAAACTATCATTTTCATTATCCGGTGTACCGCGCTGCTATCCAATTGAAGATTGACTGGGCCCACAATAAGGCATTTTGTAGACATCTCCTGAACATTTCCAAAATCTTCACTCTTTACTGAAGAAACGTCTTGCTGATTTCCAGAAACTACAAGAGATTTACAGATAACAATTTACACCAGAAAATTGGACATAATAGATTTTTTTATCAATTACCTTTGTTTCAAATCCAGTGATCACCACTTAAAAAATATACAGAAAATATAACAACATAAATTGAACACACAAATATACCATGACTACTTTAACATGTTTATTCCTGTTTCACATAGGGCAAACAGGACAAGATTCTGCCTTTTCTCCTAGCAGAACACAACTTGAGAACTTTTCCATTAACTTTGTACCCCTCAAGCTTGGGGCTCACTGAAGGTGCTCAAACCACCTCCAGAATTCTGTGGCGACTTAACCCCAGCTGCAAGTGACAGCCATGCTGTTCAAAACTTTCTACAGTTTATCACAAGATAGACATCCCAAATAATGAAGGAAAAAGTATGTTGCAAAAAAAGCTACAGCTATGGGCCCCTGAAACGTTAGCTGCTGGTGCACAGGCTACAACTGTCATGAGAATTCATCATAAACCAAACTGACCCTTTCTTCCATCCACTGATGAGCTAAAACCCATGCAGCAAGAATGAAAACTTCTTCAATAATTATGCCTCAGACCATTTTTATTATAGAAGGATCACCACAGAGATAAAACACTGGTTTAGTCTGCATCCAGAAGGACTAACACCTTTGTGCTCAGAACACTAACTATAGCTACCATTTTTCTGATATAAATATAGCATTATGAAGTAGATTGAAATCACACATTCTCTGCATACAGGCTACATCAGCTATCCAATGGTATGACGACAGCTCTGTTAACATAATTCATGGGAATTCTTCAGTTAAATTACGCACATTTCAGAAGCTTAAGTTTTGCTGTTACTTGTGAGCTTTTTAAAGAACCTCACCCTGTTAACACACTTAGTTTCCAGATTTTCACTTTTTCTTTTTTGAGTAAATCACTATTTTGATAGTGTCTTTGACACAAGCACTGAACATTAAATGTCTTGCTAACCATTACACAAACGAACAGTCCTGACAAATAAACATCAATACTAAACAGACTCTGAGAGTACTTAATCTATAAAAACAAAAACATTCTGAGATAAAACTATAAGACGTTTAATTCATTCAGTGAATGTGGATAGCACATAGTCCTTAGACAGCACAGTAATCCATAATATACTCGGTCAACACTGTGACAAATAGGAAATGTCGGAAACGCACAGTCATTGTTATCAATTTTACCCTAATGTCCACAAATTTAACCCATCTGCAACTGAAGGGTTGTCCATCTGATACCTTATCCTTGTACTCATGATCAAATCATGGCACAGAAGCAAAAGTCCGACACTAGTAGATATGACTGATATGATGATCCTTCTAATATTTTCCAAGCGAATTCCAGTCTCTTATGCAATGTGGATCTTGTACAGCTATTCAATGCAAGATAGATCCCATCCCTTCCTCTTGTCCCCTATCTGTCCAGAAGCAAACGGATCTATTCCCTTGCATAAATCTAGTAACCTCCTGTCTTTCTGTCACAGAAACAAACCAAACATACCCTAAGAGAACTACAAACCAAAACCACAGGAAAATCTGACAATTCTAAATTCTTCTTAAATAATGTTCCTCACTGACACAATCCATCTGTACTAACAAACAGCAAGACAAGTTCGGATCATGAAGCTGGGCAGTGAAGGCTGCAGTTGCCGCAGACCTACCCTCTGGTCAAAGAGAAGTACGATCTGTCAGTTTGAGTAACTGAGGTTTTGTGGTTAAGCAGCCTCGCATGGTGTGCTTTAAAACTTCAGGGCAAATCTTACTTAGAATCCGACTGGAAGAAAGCCTGTTATATTTCTGGTTGCCTGAAAGGAACCTGGTCGTCGTCTCCTCCTTCAGGCAAACACTCCCTTTTCCCTCCCTCCTTTACTATATTTATTCCAAACAGTCTTTTTAACAAGAGAAGTGAGCCTTGGGGAAAAGGAAGGAAGGACAGAGGTTTCTTCCCTTCTGTTTAAATCACACTCTATAAAATGTTCTTGCTTCTAAGAACTGGGGAGGAAAAGGTCCCTCAACAAACTACAGCTAAGCAGAATCTAACAGAGCAGGCCTTTACAGCCCTATGCACTCAGTAGAAGAATTAACTTGGTCCCTACAGGGCCAACAGGAGTTGACACTGAGAGCATTTAAAGCTTCTGCTGCCCTTGGTATTTTGCTTACCGTTTCCAAGGGGAAAAAAAGGGTAAAACAAAAAAGGACAGAAAAATACCATCCTATAAAATCTACCCAAAACTTCAGATGAAACTGAAGTCACAATCTTTTTAATACACCCTGAAAAAGTTCAGGCTTTTTTTTTCAAAGCCAGCATGCAGCCTGCTGTCAGGGTATGCTTTATTTAAAAGCAGTTAATATACATTTTTCTCCTTCCAGTTCCACAGTATCCAGTTCAAATGAACACTAAGTAGTATAAAACCCTATAACCTTACAGAAACAAAGCCTCATCTCTATTCATATGTTGTATGTATATGAACAATAAACCGAAGGGACAGCGTTTATACAAAGTACTTAAGGAACAGTCCATTTAATTCTAAGTGCAAAGAGAATGTGATAGAAAACCTATCGGTTCTACAGAAGTAGGTGAACACAGGCTACTTTTGTAACTTAAATGTAAATTACTTCAGACCACTAAGCATTCAGCTTTCCGTAAACCATAAATCTAATTATAACTGATGAAAAAAAAAAGCCTTAAATGAGAGCACTGCCACCAAAATAGAAGGGTACACAGTATAAACAAAACTTCAGAAGTACACCTCACTAGGCCTCTAAGGCATGCAAATCAGTGATCAGGGAACTGATAGGCTACACATTGCAGAGAAATTACCATTTCATATTGAACTACAAAACAAGAAACGTAGAAAAACAAAGCTGAAAGGGAAGAACAAGGAGAATTTCAACATAACACTACTGTGCATGACCATCTGTCTTGTTTTCATTCAAAATACCTGAAGTGATTAATGCACTTTATAAGTGACATGAAATTTCTGAAGTTAATGTTATCATGAGGCATTTAGAGTTTAATCAGTAATCATACGCTTCAGGAAATGTTACAGGGGCAAAGAAGGTTTCAAACTAAAATTGCATTGACAGATAGAAATCTTACAATCACAGTAACTGCCTCCTATAACTTAGGTTTGGTTACGCTTTTAGGGGAAGGTTGTGTGCACTGACTGTAATTAAATGCAGTTAATGTCAAAGCAGGAAATAGGAGGACCTTAACTTTTATGTAAATACTTTCATATAAATGCCACATATTAAAAATACAGCAAGATTTACAGTTTTCAAATCCTGAAGTATTTCTATGTTAATTTGAAATTAAATAATTTACTGCCATTTGTTTACAGTCTCTTTGACTGCATACTTAGCTCACAATACAGAAAAATTAGCCAGAAAATAACTACCAGAAAGCAGCATGTGTGATTTTCTGAGAAATGAAATTATTTGAAAATCTATGATTTCAAGTTCTTGATTCTAGATCTTTACCAAACATTTAAACTGTTAATATAATAAAATAATACTCTCTTCACTCATATGTTGTCATATAACTGAAATCAGAGGAGAAACCAAAGCTTGACAGGAAGTCAAGCTACAAGAAATAGAAGAGCAGCTGAGGAGGGGAAAAGGTAGTCAGAAAATACCAGTAGCCAGGACTTGAGTGAGTCCAAGTTCAGCAACTTCTGAAAAGCGTTAATTATAGTTAGCAAAAAATATGTCATTAAAGTCCTTGGGCATTCAAAACAACATGACAAAACACTCCAAAAGCTCAATTTTCCCTGATAATCAAATAATCTGTGCACATTCAAATTTCTATATCAAAATTCAAAAGGAGATAAGACTTACTCTAGGTATTCAACTTCTCTATATAAAAGTTCTGCATGCAATTTAAGAGTTATTTCTTTATTAAAATAAGAAGTGGACTGCAGTAGAAGCTTGACTAAAAGTACATTTTCTCAGTTTCACATCACACTAAAAGTACAGAGAAGAACTCTTAAATTTCTTAGTGTATCACTCTACTATCACAGGCAACAGCATCAATGATTTCTTTTTATAAGCTTTGCATGTTCCATCCTCTAACCAAAAGACAAGCTTTTCCTTCATTTCATGGAAGTCCTTTTCATCTTCTGCAACAAATAGATGATCACCCTCATTCTTCAACCAGAGTTTCTCACAAGATTTCTCCCAAGCTATTCTCTCCCCAAGTCAATAATGACAACTTGAAAAAAAAAAAAAAAAAAAGACATGACATTTAATGAACTTCACCACTGCTAAAAAAGAAGCAGTTTTTACCAACTTTAGAAGAAGTTTTTAGCAACTGACTATCAAGACAGATAATTATGATGGTTAATACAGAAAAGAGCCATCACCAACAACAATCAACAGCTAACTAAACCTGCTAACCTCAAACACATCAATGAAGATGAAACCATTTTACTGATGTACCTGATGGTAAATCTAAGATAAATTAGAGGACAGATGGTCAAAGACCAGCAGTGCAAGAAAAGTCTTTGTTTCTATTATTTAACAGGGTAAACAAAGAAAAAAGGTACCTTTACCACTGGTGCTTTCCATTGTGTACAAGTAATCCATGTAGAAAGCCCCAAACCTCTGCATTCTGGCTATCTCTGTGTACGTCTCCTGTCAACAAAGCAAAGTAAACAAAGAAAACATTGTATAAGGAAAGAATCTTGAGATTACCAACTGATAGGCTGGTGTAAGAGAGATATATTCATGTTTAGACTTGTGCATCAACACATGGAAAGGCTTATGAAAACAAAGGACAGAGGTTATCCCAAAGAATTCACCTTCCTGATAGGTAATGTAGCTTCTATTTTGAGGCCACACAAAAGCCCATCCATAATTCCAGTGGACATGCTGACCAATTCATGAAGAGCATCTAGTTAATTAGTACCTTTAATGGAGTAAATACTCTTCACTTGACCTCTTGCATCCAACAGATCTGCCTAACTAAACACTGAAAACTGAAGCTCATTTATTCTGGCTTTTTTATTAAAGGAGTATTACGGTTTTATCTTTACACAGTAGGAGACTTACGACTTTATGCCATCATTAGAATTTATACATCATGAAATCCATTCTTACACAGCAAGGTTGCTTCCCCTCTTCCCAAAATATCAGTAAACCACAAAAATCATTGAAGGCAGGCCAAGAAAAAAGTAAAGCTTTAAAATAAAATACAGTATGGGAAATGTTTGAATGTGTATAGATATTTGTGATTTCACTAATTTATTTTTTTAAGGGATTCTTCAGGGTCACAGTTCATCAGCGGTACTAGAAAAGGTGAAAAACAAAATTTAAACTTAAAAGAAATTATATCTATTTAAAATTTTAAGTGGCTTACCTATACAATGGCACTGAGCATAAAGCTCCACCCACAAACACACCTGCAAGGGGCCTTGGTCATCACATCCAGTCTTTAACGGTTGTACACAATCAGGGTATAAAGTCTTACAAAGACTGTTGGTGACCAAAAATTTGTTTCTACCAAAGGCAGAATTAGCAAGACTTCCACTAAGCTGAAAAATACAGGACGTAGACAATAAAATTAACATTGCCCCAGATATGGTTTCCAAGAGAGCATTTCTGACTTTGAAGATCATGAACTACTTATTGGTTGGGTTTAAATAAGTGACCTTTTGCTAGCATTCTCCCATATCTCTTTTCCTTGTCAAGTGTTCTGTAGTTTGTGCTTTTGGAAACTATTGCATTAATTCAGCTTTTGTGGCAGGAGGGAAGTTAGAGTTTTGGGTATATTTGCATTAAAAAAAAAAAAATATGAACAAAACCAGGTTTACCTTTTCAGCCATCTGAAAAATAGGATTCAGTTAAACATGACAAAGTAAAGAAAATCAGCCCTCAGTACACAGATCTAATCACTGGAAACCCATTGGAGAGCATCAAATATTTTCTTCTAAGAAAAATTTAATTCTCTGACCTTATGATGGGCTGCATCCAATATAAACTCTGCACGAATACTATTATTTTCTGGACTTCTGTAATCAAATAGTGAGTTTGCAAGGTATGTCATCCCTTTTGCACTCAAATTTTCTCCACAGTTAAAGAAGCAGGTTTCCTTCATGAGATAGGGAGAATAACAGAAGGTAAGGGAGAAAAAAACCAGTCAAGTTAACAGAGCAGTTTCAGTTGTTTCACAACATCCTAATGACATACAGAATCCCTCAAGAGCATATTTCATCATAAATGAAGACAAGACAGTTAAAACAACCTTAAAATGACCTTATTCAAGTAAGGGCTGGGTGATGAAGGGATTAAGAGCAGCCTGGCTAGGAAGGACTTGGGTGCCTTGGTGAACATGAGCTGGCAATGTGCACTCACATCCCAAAAGGTCAACCATGTCCAGGGCTGCAACAGAAGAAGTGTGGCCAGCAAGTCAAGGGAGGCGATTCTCTTCTCCGGTGAGACCCCACCTGGAGTACTGCAGCCAGCTCTGCAGTTCAGCCTGGAGCAGACAAGGCTTACAGAAGCCTTTCAGTAGTTAAGCAGAAGTTAAGAAAGATGGGGACAAACTTCTCAGCAGGGCCTGTCACAACAGGACAAGGAATAATGGTTTTAAACTAAAACAGAGTAGGTTTAGACTAGATACAAGGAAGAAATTTGTTATTACGAGGATGGTGCAAGACAGGAACAGGTTGCCCAGAGACATGATAGATGCCCCATCCTTGGAAACATTCATGGTCAGGTTGGAGCAACCTCATCTATTTAAAGATGTTCAGGCTTATTGCGGAGCAGTTGGACTAGATGACCTTTAAAATGTCCCTGTAAACCTGAACTATTCTATGATGATTCTAAAGCATACCAGAATTGCTTCTTCAGGTAGTCAACTGGTATTCCAATATACTTACATCATCACTCCTATTCATGTTCTCTTCAAAGTCTTTAATTCCCATAATTCCTTTAAGGCACATAGCTTGGCAACCAACAAAACCTACTTGGCAATCAAAGAAAAGTTCACCTTTCATAAGGACCTAGTGAGGGAAAATAAATGGTATTTTAAGAATTCTACTGCATGAGAAACAGAAAAGATGGAGAAGGGTGAATTACGTCTACTGTTTTATATTTAGAGCTTTATTGAAGGGAAGTTAACCAAATAGGGCACTAGAAAAAAGGGGATTACTTTAGACTTTGATCACTATAGCACTAAAAATGTAGAGAATTTCCTTCAATGTGATTATTTTAATAACAAGATCCAGTATAGCAGGATATGAACACTAAGTAATGAAATGGAATTTTGAAATTATTTCTACAGTGTTTATAATGAAGCAAGAAAAAAACTGTCAATGGAAAATTACCTCAACTGTGGTTCCTTCTTGTTCCCAGCATACAACTTCTTTGGATTTTACTTTCTGAGGGCTGTAATAACTGCTTTCGGCTTGCATTTCAGTAAGCTATGAAACAACAGGATAAATACCTTATACAACTCAGTATTAGTACTAAGCAGCAGTAATATTATTATATAGAACCAATGAACACAAATTAAATTATGGGCTACAATTTATTAACAAGCAGGAAACAGGTGCAGCTTAACAGCTGTAACACATTATCCATATTAAAACATCTCATTTTCAACTTCTGGTTGAAATATGCCATAAAGTTTTAAATCCACTATAGCATTTTTACTTTGCTTATCTAAAGAGAAAGTACGTGAAAAGATAGAACAGATTCACAGCTGCATGAGTATCAAATTAGTTTATAAATTGCTGTAAAAATCCATAAATGTAATATTTATTCTTCCCAGCAAATAATTAAACAGCATGATAATATTAAGGAAACATTTTGGTCACAACTACACTCATTTTCATTTCTTGTCACGGCAGTTGGGAGCAGCATGCCTTTATATTTCTTGCATGATTCCAATATAAAAGTGACAGAACACATACACTTGGGTTAAAAGTAAATAACCTGTAGATAAGAAATAGTAGAAGAGGGCCACAAAATGATGAAGGTGTTGTTTTAGATTTAAAAAAATACCAAAGTTTATGTTGAGCATGTCAAATAGTTCAAGTTCCAATGTTTTTATATAAAAACATCCACAAGCTCTCATTATTTTCAATAACGGACACACATGGATGTTGTTTTAAATCAATAGTTTGTAATCCAAATATCAAGAAAATTGGGTAAAAACACTGATCACCATTCAGCTGTGTGCAATTATTGTAGAGGAAAAGCAATTAATTGGTTAAAAGAACTCAGACATTACAAGAATCATTTTCACCATTATCAGAAAACACTACATATAATTTGGCATGATTTTTAGCTGAAATGATATCAACTGTTCGGAATGCTAATGCAGAAACTTGACCTTATTTTATAACCAAAATATGACCCATGAATTAATTCCATACATTCTTTGCATGCAAGAAGAACAATGAATTCTATTTTCCTACTGTCATCATATTAGATCATACATCACTTCACATTTTAAGTCTACAGAATGTAAGATGTCATATTTAAAGTAGTTTTTATCACCTCCTGATACAAAATGTGTAAGCCTGCCAACGAAATGCTGGGAAAGCCCAATCCAGCAAATCTTGTTCAAAAAAAATGTTTATATTATTTTTATTTAATTTTCTCAAGTAAGGAAAGAAAATTGTTACTGCACAAAAAAGTGCAAATGAAAGAAAATGCTGAGCCGTGATAAATGAGAAATTTAAGGTTTGGTTATTTGGTCATTTTATTAAGTGGCTTCTCAGGGATTTAATCAAAGGAGATAGAAAAAATATTCCACTATTTATTTTAGCCTGGTTCTGTTGGGGTTTTCATTTTGTTTTTAAATGAAAGCCAAAGCAGATTGACACAAAAGAACATAACAGAATTTCTGTTGATGTTTTATGTTTTGCAACCAAATTTGCCAAGAAACTGAAAGCTTACAACATAAACCTCCCCGCAGAATCTCTGCGACTCTCCAAGTCGCTTATCTCATCCTTTGCTGCTAAGCAGCTAAATGCTCTACTACGTCACCAAATAAAAACAGCTAAGAGGAAGTAGCCACAAAGCCACTCAAAACATTGTCTTGCTCACAGATGACAAGCAGGCAGAGAAGAGACATGGAGTTACTGATGGTGTTGAGGATATAATCAGGCACAAACATTATGAAGGCTAGAAAAGAACTGTAGTTTATCTGAAAGCCATAGCAGTCAACCATAGTTATTTCTCTGTTCATACAAATATAATTAGTGCCTATTTCAAAGTATTTCTGGCCTTGATTTTATACAAGCTTAGCTGTAAAACCAAGAGCCATTTCCTACTATAGTTATGCAAGTAGAATTTCTTGCACATAGACTGGCATATTTAAAAAGTAATTTGCTAATTCAGCACCTTAATTTCTAATTTCCGTCAGTATATCTCAAGATCTTCCTCAGACTCTCCAAATTCTTTTCCACAAGCTACAAAAGGAATAGAGAAAAGCTCAGCAGCTATTTTGAGACTTCTTTACAGAAAATACTCCAATCTTTCTCTACATACATAATTTATAGCTCAGACTATGTGTGTAATTTAACCTTTGTTTCTTTAATTCGGTTCAAATAATGGAAAATAAACTGAACATTATCAATTCAAATTCATATTTGCACATATTACAGTTAAAAAAAGAAAACAAATTCCTCCAGTACACAAGCTATATGAAGCTAAAGCTTTTTTAATTACGTATATCTATATAAGCATTAGATGAATACCCCAAGAACATTCACAGAAAGCCTTTTAAGTTTTCTCTTCAAAAATACCAAACTAAGTAAACAACGTAGTTTTGCTTTAAGACAAAAAAAAATTCAAACTCCTATCTACAATGGCAAAGCCACTTCACATCGCAGATGGGGGCAAATGTTTTAGCAGAGCCTGTTGTGACAGGATAAGGGGTAATGGTTTTAAACTAACAGAGGGAAAGTTAGATACAAGGAAGAAATTTCTTATGATGGTGGTGCAACGCTGGAATAGGTTGCACAGAAAAGTAGTAAATGCCCCATCCCTTAAAAAAATTCAAGGTGAGGTTGGAGAGGGCTGTGAACAACCTGCTCTAGCTTCATGAAAATGTCCCTGCTCTCTCTGCTGGGAGGCTGGACTAGATGACCTTCAAAAGTCACTTCCAACCCAACTGGTTCTATGGTGCAAGAGGACCTTTCAACATTAACGCTTAGCTTTTCATGGATGTAACATTGCCTATCTCAAATCAAGCAGTAAACAACCACTCAGACAACCTTCACACACTTTCTCAACAAGTCAAATGAATCCTATGACACAAAGGAATACTTACCTTAAAAGTCACTGTAGCCTTTGTACAGTAAAACCCAACTGAAATAACAGGATCCTTGACGGACTGAGATTTCTGCTGGTGTGGCATCATTCCATCATCAATTCCACTAGAATCATTCTCTTCATCGTAACTCACAATAGCAGGAACAAAAGACCATGCCCAAGAAATCCAGCCTTGCTGCTGGTCATCTTCTTAATGTAAATAAGGATCTTGATTAATATACTGTGCTGGATATTGCATTGCTGAGCTTGATTCTTCTTCTGTGCCTTTTAAAACAAAAACTAAGTCAAATTTCAAATCAACCATGCTAGAAAATTTATTTACTATACTCAAAAGTACAGTATGGGAAATAAATCTAGGACAATATTCCACGTATCACTGACTGATATTTAATTTCTAATGAGAGAAAGTAAATAGAAATTTAAATTTGTGAATATAATTTTCTAAATACTCTTTTAATTTATTAACACTTTCCCTAAAAATAAAGAATCTTTACAATAGTGTTTATTGAACATTTGCAATGAGACCAGAATTTGTCATCTAAACCACATGCTTTTAAGACTTTTCCAGCTTTGCAGATACTGAAAGATAAAGGATTATCTAGACTGAAAAAAAGCTGGAATGCCACTTCTGGGTTAGAAAGTCTAACTGGTCTTCTATGAAAGAAATACAAGAGAGCATACGGAACAAAACAAAGATTTCTTCCAAGATACAAGTCTAAGATTCAAGATCCAAATGAGTAATGCTGTGCATGCAGAAACAGCACAACTAGCTTAACCTTTCTGGCTTCACCACCACCACTCTTACAGGACTCCTCAGGGGTATTAACTACTTCAGAGTTTACCACATGTAACACAAGATGCAGAACCTCTCCCACAGGGGTAAAATACTGAATGTATTTTAAAAAAACCCACAATAAGCATATTCCATTTCTATTTATTATTTTTAAACTCATAGGACTCACAATTTTTTAAGATTTCAGTCCTTGATCTAATTAGCCTTTAGTCTTTCAGTCCAGACATATACACACTTGCACAATGGGAGAAAGTATAAAAAAAAAAGTCAAAGGAAATCTCTGTGTATGCCTGGAGGCAAGGACCCCTCTCTCTCAAGAGCAAAGCAAGTTTCCCTCCTGCTCTTTTTACAAGAGTGCCAGAGATCAGATTTCAATCCAAATGTAAATCTTGAAACAGAGGACATACAGAAGAGGTGCATATACAGTTTTGGGATGGCCAAGAGACAGAACTGTCAGATGTAGAAGGAAAAAGAACTACGACAGAACATGATTCGAGTAGTTTCACCTAGACTGCTGTTGGCAAGCACAGAAGACACAGAGGAAAGTCTGCCAAAAGAGAAAAACACTCGAGGTATAGGACCTGGATCATACATAACATCTGGTCTATGTAGCCATGAAATACTGCAATATTGCCATCATTTAGCATACCTCTGCTGCAGCATGCGTACACACACAGGCAACAGTAGATGATGCCACATAATTGTTCAGTTACAGTACTTTATTAATATTTTGGAAGCCATTAAAATAAGACAGAACATCTAGACTAAAATGGTGATACCTACACACTGTCAGAAGATAGAAAAGGACCTATACATACAAATACACCTACACATCTTCCATCGCTAAATCAAAACCACTACAAGCACCATGTAATCAACAGTCAAACTTTAGAACGAATGCAAATCAGCCTAGTAAGCAACCCACACCATCCTCTAAACACTTCAAACTATAAATATAATGTAAATTCCTTAACAATAAGTAATGTATGAAGGGGAGTATCTACTTTGAAAAAACAAAGCCTCTTTGGTTTTCACTAAAGTAAGTACTGCATCAACTCAAAAAAATACTGGACAGTTAAATATAATTATAAACCCCCTATATTTTACATAAATGCATTTGCAAAAGGACAAAATGTTCCTACTCATCAGGTTTCTAAATCCACTCTTGCTATCTGCCAACAGCTGAGATCATACTGGAACAATCTTGCTTCATAGCGTGGGACAACGATTCCAGTTAAATATATTTTATATTTATAACAAGATTACAGCATGCTGCGTCTCACTGTTTCCTTGTTCAATTCACATTTGATCTTCAGAAATTCACTATCCTTTCTTTTAGAGGCAAGTATCTCAAAGAATTTAAATATCTGGGAACTGGTATAAGTCTGGAACTAACCCAGCAAAAGCTACTTCATATTTATTTATTTTTCTGCTTGTATTAGTTTTCAGCCAGGTAAGGCTGATCTAGCTTAGCTTGTGGCTACATAAATACAGGGGCTGTCACTATGGGAAGAGGGAAGGAATGTATCACCCTGTTGGCAGGAGCATAAATTTTCATCTGGTTGAATCAACCACAAAACTGCATAAATGAAATAGTAAGTACATCAAGAACATAGCTGTAGATGTTCATTCTTGTACCACTAAGTAATTTAGATACTAAAATTCATTTCCCCATCTGTATTTTATCCCATATAAGGCAAAGAAGCTATTCCAAACTCACAGATAAGAAGTTATCGTTACTTACGAATACAAAACTTGCAGAACAAATAATGTTTAAAAAAGAGCAAATTGCAAGGAACAAGTTAACTGGCTGATAACAGTAGTTTTGGTGCTGACCTTGAGAATGCAACTGCCCTTAAATTTGTTCTTGCACTCAAATGTAGTAACACACATGCTTTCACGGTAATATTTTCTGTATGATGCACTTTGCATATATTTATTACCTAAGGAATACACAGAAATTACTAACAAACAGAACAAAATTTAAATGTTTGTAAAAGTTCCCTCCCAATATGTTTATACTATTCACCGTTTCTGTCTCCAAACTGAATTATATTTACAAAAAGATGTTCACTTTGAATCTAGAGCCAAGACAGATATTAAACTGGAAGATAAGTCCTAATATTAACCATGCTAGTACCTTAAATCTTTGATCTTAACTGATTTCACTTCACAATACATATATTAAATATCAGCTGAAGGTCTATAACGTATACATTACATTGGCACAGCAATACCCACGAAGGAGACTGGGCATAACTGGAAATGTTGGAAACACCAACACCTCAGAAACTAAAATGTTACATACTAAACTCTCTAGTCTGAAAGGTATTCCACATCTCCTATTAAAAGTGAACATAACCCCAACACTTTCTAGGTGAAAATCTGATAACATCACAGTTGTAGCATGAATTTAGTATTACAACAGTCGCATACTCAATTGACAGCACACATTTAAAAGGCATCACACATTTTGTGCAAGGCGACCCACTACAGTGATTCAGGTAGTCAGATATCAATACTGAAAAACACTAAGACAAAGATTACTTATTTCTGCATTGAGATCACCTTTTTTATGCTCAGACCTACAGATCCTAATAGACCAGAACACACTCCCAGCTTAATGTAAATCAGAGCAAGAAATAAGCCCTTTTTACTGCCAAGCAGTACAGTCCACTGGATATCGAAAGCGACTAACATACAAAGGCTTCAGGTTCAAATCCAGAGAAGCCACTTCTTCATGGTTTGTACCTCCACCCATTAAACAAATTTCCCCAAGCTTCTACTTTTAGTCTACTTGTCTTGTCTCACTGCAAATTGAAACTACCCTAGTGAAGGACTGATGGGTACGGACGAAAAGAATCATTTTCCAAATTTGTTAAGGAAATTCCAAATAAAGAACGATGCCACTACAATTCTGAAGTACTGAAATAATACCAATAATTATTTTAAAGTGTCCCCATGATCCTACTTGAGGTTGCTAATCAAGTATTTTAAAATTCCAATGATTTAAACAATATTTCACAGAATCACAGAACAACCAGGTTGGAAGGGACCCATCGGATCTTCTAGTCAAACCATTCCTATCTAACACTAAACCAAGTCCCTCAAGACCTCATCCACCCGTGCCTTAAACACCTTCAGGGAAGGTGAATCAACCACCTCCCTGGGCAGCCTATTCAAATGCCCAATGACCCTCTGTGGGAAAAACTTCCTCCTAATCTCCAGCCTAAATCTACCCTGGCGGAGCTTGAGGCCATTCCCTCTCATCCTGTCCCCTGTCACTTGGGAGAAGAGCCCAGCTCCCTCCTCTCCACAACCTCCTTTCAGGTAGTTGTAGAGAGTAATGAAGTCTCCTCTCAGCCTCCTCTTCTCCAGGCTAAACAACCCCAGCTCTCTCAGCCGCTCCTCATAGGGTCTGTTCTCCAGCAACAGACCCTATAAGTCTCTCTCAACATCAATAAAATTAGAAGCAGATGTATGAGTTAAAGGGTGAGCTCCAAAACAAGCAACAGTGATTTCTAAACACCAGAACAAGGACAAAAGGTAGGAAATCTGTTTTCTGTTTTAATAGCAAAGGAAACTAAATATCAGAACAAAAGGACAAGTGCCTCTGGGCTGAGGTACAAATCAAAAGACAACTAATCTCAAAGTGCAAGTACCCAACAGGGAGAGAAAGGTGGTACTACTCTAACTATGCCAATCCAAAAAGTGGGTTTGTTTCATATTCTGCAGACAAGTTCAAGCAGATCAACTATAATACAAACTTACTTCACTGGAAGTATTAAAAAAAAAACTTGCTTGCATGCCACCACCTACATTAAGCTACTTATAAAATCAGCAATGTTTACATTTCTATGTAACTAGTAAAATACATGACTCGTATCTTTCAAAGATTTAATCACATTTTTGGAGGTCTCTACTAAAAAATATTAATGCTTTTCAAGAAAAAACAAAAAGCCAAAACAACATAAAAAGTATGTTTTAGAGGCATTCAGAAAAACAGTTCTCTACAAAAAAGTTAAAGCTCCCAAAACAATAAACACATTTCATATAAACTGACTTAACCTACTCAGGTTAGAAACTACACAATTTAAGAAGACTTAATCTTTACTCATTTTTTTAATCTGCTATTCACTTTAACTGCTGCTCATTTAACTGATATTAACAGATGCAAGCAACTCTAGATGCCTAAAACATGCATACCAAAGTAATGAAAACTGACCATCTCTGTGCAAGTAGCTTGATAAACATCCCTGGCACATGGGAACTCAGCAACCAGTTACAATGCACTATTACAGATGCCTACAAAGTTACTTGCTGTCTGGCTTGGCCACCCAACAATTACCATCTGGTTTGTGGTCTGAAGGAGACAGATCTGTCAAATAGGTATGATCAAGTAATTAAGTACAATGACAATGTTTCAAGCGCAGTGTAACTGAACAAAAATTAGAGATTTCCTCTGTGGTAGATCTTGTTATTGCAACCTTCTAATTTCTGACCCTTCTTGATAACTCTTGTACAAATCAGTACAAAGTTACGTGATAATATTTCTTTCTTAGATGGCTATTCTATGAAAACTAGGAAGTCATACTTAGAGTTGCTCAAAAAAAGAATGCAAATGAGATTTACTGACAACAATTGCAATTCAGCCCTCCTGAGGACACACATTAAAAATCAGGGTGACAAGAGATGCATTGCTGTTGGTTTTATTCACACTTGGGCACAAGAATACCAAATTACATTCAGAATACAGAAAAGACAAGGCACTTGTAGGCAGATGCCTTCTGTTTTAACCATAATCTTAGCTTAAACAACATTTCTGTTTCACCATCTGTCCTCTCACCCTAACCAAAAGATACCAAAACCTCCACAGTTCTCCTATCCAGCTTCCTTCCCCTTCCACAGTTACAGCTGTTCATCCCAGACTTCTCATGTGGGGACCCACCTAATTTTTGTCTTCAGATCTTTTCACCTGAAATTCACTGCCTACCAGTTCCAGCTGCTGCATTTTGATTCGTATTACTTGTCTATTGTTTTAATGCCTTTCCTACATTCAAATAGCCCTACTCACCTTAGTAGTTCCAGAATCCATCTACAAAGTTGAAGCAACTATAAGAAACCTGTACAGGTTGGATTGATGGGTTGATGCCAAGTGCATGAGATTCAACAAGGCAAAGTGCTGGGTCCTGCACTTAAGTCAAAACCACCATATGAAATGCTACAGAATTGGGGACAAATGGCTAGAAAGCTGCCAGTTGGAAAAGGATCTGGGGGTGTTGGTTAATAGGTGGCTGAACATGAGCCAGCAGTGTGCCCAAGTAGCCAAGAAGGCCAACAGCATCCTGGCTTGTATCAGAAATGGTGTTGTCAGCAGGAGCAGGGAAGTGATTGTCTACTTGCACTCTACTCTAGTGAGGCTGCACCTTGAATACTCTGTTCAGCTTTGGGCTCCTCACTACAAAAGGAGCTGCTGAAGACTGCTCAGAAAAGGGCAACGAAGCTGGTGTAGAGTTCAAAGCACAAGTCTTATGAGAAGCAGCTGAGGGAAATGGGGTTGCCCAGCCTGGAAAAGAGAAAGGTGATCTTACCACTCTCTACAACCACGTGAAAGGACGTTGTAGCAAGGCAGCTGTTAGACTCTTTTCCCATGTGGCAAGTGACAGAATGACAGGAAATGGACTTAAGTTGTGCCAAGGGAGGTTTAGATTGTACATGAGGAAAAATTTCTTCACCGAAAGGGTTGTTAAGCATCAGAATAGGCTGCCCATGGAAGAGGAGGAGTCACCACCCTTGAAGGCACTTAGATGATGCTTAGATGTGGTGCTGAGGTACACATTTAGTAGTGAATTTGGCAGTGTTCAGTTTAGAGTTGAACTTGATGATCTTAAAGGTCTTTCCAACTGAAATGGTTCTGTGAGACTAAAAAGATGTTACAGCACTGCACGCTTAATCCAGCACAATGAACTGGTCTAACACATTACAGGCTCCTGAAATACTTTGCAATGACTAGCCCCAGCCACTTATATTTGTGAAAAGCAAATGTGTTAAAGTTTTTAACACTCCTTTTAAAAAAGTAAAAAATTGTATTTACCTGTGATATTTCCATCTTTAGGATGGGATATCAAATCTTCACTTTCCCCATCTTTGAAGTTACCTATTTCCCCATAACAAAGAGCAATCCCAAGCTGCATTATACGTATAAACATAGGAAGCTGCTGATCAGATATTGAAAGTTTCAAACTTTCAACTAATGTGTGAATCTGTAACATAAAAGAGAATAAAGGCAAATATTAACAAAGCTATGTCATCTTAAAAGCAAACTTTTTGATCATGCAACACAAGACTAATTAGCTACGTTCATTCTAACTTCTAATAACAAAAGGTGCAATGCAAGGCAAAGGGCTGCAAACTATGATTGTCTCAAACATCTCTCTTTGGGTTAGAGCAAAACAGACCTTCAGCTTGACAAGTCAAATGTAGTGTATTTTGTATAAAGATAATTTTTTCTACAGTTGTTGCTGAAGGGATTTCTAAAACATAAGCCCAACCGGTTCAACTTTTATTTTAAATAGTTTCATAAAAATCTCTGCAAGGAGAATAAAGACTCCTCATTTTGATTCTTTCCCACTCCTAGCACTGTTTCAACTGGGGACAAAAGGATTTGTTCCAAAGTGAAGAAAATCAGCTCTCTGGAAATGTCAGTGCTGTTGCAAACAGTGACAGGCAGGACTGCCAATCCCAACGAAAATCAGCTCTTCTGTCTCACGTCATGACAATTTTAACAAAGAAAGCAACAAAATGCTTAAAAAAAAAAGATCATCATTTTTCACCTGTTTTACTGCCTCCCCCTGTATACTCTTTCAATTCTTAAACTGAAAATATGAACTTAGTGCTCCGAAACATGTGACACTTCTAAACTATATTCTTGAGAAATGTCCATCCAAATGGAACGTTCTGCAGGGCATATACCTGAATATTATTTTTTATTAAAACTTGGGAAAAGCCTAGTATAAAGTCTGTGTCATAAATTAAAGCCATTCTCAACTACATAAATGACCACCTCTAGTATTTGTTGGGAGAGGCAGGCAGGTAAGACAAACCTTACATGGTTGACTACCTAGAATAGAGAATAAAAGGTAGTTTAGTCTCTCCACCAATTCAGCATTTTGCTTCCATAGTGCAAAATGTAAACAGGTCACATAATGTCAAATGTCTACAAGTAATATTATACCCTGCTAGCTAGGAACTGAGTCTGGCTTGCTAATCTGTTTTACATGGCTTGCTACATGTGTTAACACACTAAAGTTTGTTGTTTATGAGAGCTGGAACTACACTTGAAACAAAAACGTAAGTAAAAAAATCCTTTCCACCTAACTGTAGGCATATTTAAGTATAAAGCATTTTTCTTGAACAGATTATTAGCAGGTATTTCTTATCATTATTGCTTTCTTTTTAAAAAATTCAGGGGAAGCAGCAAATAAAGAGCATTACTTCCCAACTTACATGCTATTACTGCACATAGACTAACTGCACCACATGAACAAAACATCATAAAAAAAACCTTTAGCAAAAAATAAAAGCATTAACTTTTTTTTTTTTTTTAATTTCAAAGTATATTTTAAGAACCTCAGAAGCTCATAAACTTCTAAGTGAATGCCGAAAAGATATTCTGGATACGTACTTTAATAACGGACGGCATTTTGGAGTTGAGGTTGTCGTAAGTAAAATGCAGACGAGTCCTGAAAGAGCATTTGTACAGTAGAGGTTCCTGGTAAAATTCAATTTTACCACTAGCGTTTCTCTTATCAAGACACACTGTGCAGTCAGAAAAGTTGATCACCTTTCTCAGTACCAGATCTGTGGTTTTTTTAAAAGAAATATACAAGTTAAAACACATATATGTTGCATAAGAAAAGTTATGGATACATGTTCTTAACTAGGCTAAAAGAAGGCAGTTGTCTGGAAATAATTTAAATTAACTGCAAGGTATTTGCTTATATGACTAAAGATCATAATTTAAATCATCACAGACTTTCAGCTGATTACTCAGAAAATGAAGATGACTTGGTTACACCCAATTCAATTTTTCATCCCTTCACTGTACCTTATATCTCTTTATAAAATAAGTACTGTTTCATAAGCGAGCATAAGATGAGTAAACATTATTTTCATTATTCTCCCAGAAAGAATCTTGCATATTCTTCCCAACGCTTCCTTTTGAATCTTCCAAAGCAAACAAGAGTTATTATAGCAAACATATTTTGAAGTTTTGTTGTATTCATTTGAAATAATTTTAGCCAGAACAAAGAAATGGGTGCACTGGTCAGGAAACCATTAACTAAATTCCCCATTCCGCCAGACATCATCTGTGTGATCTTAAAATGCTCTTAAAATTCCACCTCAAACATCAGTAAAAACACCTAGACTTACAGGTGAATGCTGATAATACAAAGACAGACATTCAGATACAAAAGACCAAAACAAAAAAGTTGGGTTTTCAGCCTGAAAATGTGAAGTGGAAAAAAAAAAAAAAACCACAAGTCCTGCAATTGGTACACTATGTTCTCTACAGCTCAGTACATTTTCCTACCTCTCTAGCTAGCCTGTTTCGAGAGTTTTAATATCATAACAACTGCATTGTAACACTTCAAGATGCTACTTGCTCATTCACAAAAATAGAAACAATTACTGTAGTATTCACTGCCAGCAACAAGCAAAAATTGAAATGCAATCACAGAAGGATGGCAAGTATAAGCAGACAGGACTACAAAACATGTCATATCATTATCTGTGATCATACAAGTACACCCCAAGAATCAGTCTATATTATTATAACTGGCTCTTCAAAATGAAAAGTCAAGGGAAAAAAAAGGCAGAAAGTATCTTTCCTCTAACATAAAGAGACGTTTTTCTTAAATGGACAAATGTCTATGTGAACTTAAGAGCATCTCCATTTTGATACTTGAAAAACAAGGAAAATAACTACTCACCAGAGATGTCCATAAATGCTCGATCCCAAAACTCATCCACTGTATAGCATTCTGCAGATGTAATATTGACTGAGAGAACAATATCATCCTCCACATATTTTAATATGAGATTGTTGATCACAATGTTGACATTGTTTACAACATGCCTAATCAAGCTCTGAACATAACCTAGAAGATACAACAAATTCTTAGGGGTTTCAGAAAAGACATGATGCAAAATTCATCTATTACTGAAGTCAGTAATTCCAAATGGTACCTTTTTTAAAAATGAGAATTGAAACAAACTATCACTGTCCTCTATTTATCAAAAATATCACAGGACTTAAATTTTAACATTCAGTGAAGTTAAGTCAATCAGCATCCAGGAAATGTGATAAACTAAGGGGAAAAATTGTAACTACTAGGTATATAGTGTAAGAGATTAAATTTTGGTAGCAAGAATCAACTTTCAAAATAATTAAGGAAACAGAAGACTGTATTATTTATAGATATAGAATTTTAGTGACTGATTTTACTTGAAAGATGTTTAGAAACAGTTTTGAGAAAAAAAAAAATCAGTTGCCAGGTTACTTTTCAAGTCTGCACACATTATACCTATCTGTTCCCACACCTAGCTTCTTAAGAGTTAACTAAAAATTAATAAGCCATGTATTTTTTTTTCATTCTAAAAACTAATATATGCACATCAAGCTAATTAAGCCCCCAGTGCAGCATAACAAAATCCATTTCTGTCAACAACCCACATAGTAAGCACCTGCACTGAAGCCTGTTGGGAAGAAAACCATTTAAGTTCCTTGAGACACATTATTAGAAAAGTAATCTTGTCTCTGAATTCCCAGTATGTGGCAAACAGTCACGTTAGACCAATACTGTAAAGGAATACCAGCCACTAAGCACAAGGTATAGGCTGAACATTAGGAAAAAAATTTTCACAGAAGGGTCATCGGGCACTGGCAGAGGCTGCCCAGGGAGGGGGTTGAGTCACCTTCTAAGGGACGGGTGGACAAGGTGCTGAGGTTTAGTGATTGATGGGAATGGTTGGACTTGATGATCCAGTGGGTCTCTTCCAATCTGGTGATTCTATGAAATTAAATACTACCCATATTCATGGTTTATGTATAGTTAAGGTAATTATAGAGCTAACTCATTTACAGAAGCCTTAAAGTTCCTATGTTTTAAAATTTATAACATGGCTCATTCTCTCTAAAATACACTTAACACATGCTGTAGAGATCTAGTTTAGTAACTACACTGAAAAAAAACCAATTAATGACACCAGTTTAAATCCACAGGCTTCAAGGATAGTTTACTGAAACTTGGAATAACTAAGACTTAGTTTTCAGTTACCATTAGCAAGATATTTTTATTGTGACCAAGTATATTACTACGTTTCAGAATTATTTCAATATTAAAAATCTTAACTGTAAGATACTTATAACATCTCATACCATAACTCAGCTTAATTAATTTTCTTCTATTCTCAAGCATGTATGAACTAGCACCCCCACGTCCTTCTTAGAGAGTAGACCTGCAGAGAAGGACTTGGGAGTGCCGGTTGATGAGTAGCTTGACATGAGCCAGCAGTGTGTGCTCACAGCCCAGAAGGCCAACCGTGTCCTGGGCTGCATCAAAAGAAGCATGGCCAGCAGGTCAAGAGAGGTAATTCTGCCTCTGTGTTCCTCTTTTGTGAGACCTCATCTGGAGTACTGTGTCCAGTTCTGTAATCCTCAACATAAAGAGGATATGGAGCTATTGGAACAGGTCCAGAGGAGGGCTGTAAAGATGATCAGAGGGCTGGAGCACTTCTTCCCATATGAGGACAAGCTGAGAGAATTGGAGTTGTTCATCCTGGAGAAGAGAAAGCTCCAAGGAGACCTTATAGTAATCTTCCCGTACCTGAAAGGAGCCTACAAGAAAGCTGGGGAGGAACTAGTTATAAAGGTTTGTGGTCATAAGGACAAGGGGAAATGGGTATAAACCAGAGAGGGGCAGATTTAGACTAGACACCTGGAAGAATTTCTTCACCATGAGAGTGGTGAGGCACTGGCACAGGTTGCCCAGGGAAGCTGTGGTTGCCCCATCCCTGGAGGTGTTCAAGGCCAGGTTGGATGAGGTCTTGGGCAGCCTGATCTAGTGGGACGTGTCCCTGCCCACGGCAGGGGTGTTGGAACTAGATGAACTTCAAGGTCCCTTCCAACCTTAACTGTTCTATAATATGTTACTCTTGGGGTAAAGCTAGTTCCAGCAGAGCAGAAACAGCATTTAACATCTCCTGCAACTCCAATAGGACTGTATTTGTGTCAAATTTGTGTCTGGAACACGTTTTAGACCTTATCTAGAGAAAAAAAAAAATCCAGAAATCCAGAAATGCAGGGAAAGTCAAAATGTAGACAGCTTACTACTGTCAGATTTCTAAGATTATCTGAATTTACCTTTTTAGCAAATCAATCTAAAAACATTACCAAAAAAATAGGTGGAATAATTTGCTTTCAAGAATTTTCTCACTGACTTCACAAAATGGTAACACATACTTAGTTTATATAAACTCAGAAAACCAGATGTATTATTTCAGTAATTAAGGGGCATAAGAGACCCATATTCATCACTGGAGTGGTGTAAACTTACCCATATATAAATAGAAGCCAGCACAAAGCACTGAGCTGTGCTTTTTAAAGTTCAGTATAAAAATATTTGCAGACTATATACCTAGCAACTACAAAATCATTGCCAGCAATCTAATTATGATTTTAAAGCAAATTACAAATATCATTAAAGAAAGTGAAGCTGTCTCTACACTGGTCCAAAGCTTTTTTTCATTATTTTGCTTTCAAGGGTCTTTCATAGTCAATCTAATCTATATTTCCCTACGGTGGGAAAAACAGCATCATAACAGCAAACGAAAACAGGCAAATTCCACTGACAGTTTACAGCAGTATGCAGGGAAAATGCAACAACACTTTCACCTGTGTCTTTTTGCCTGAATGCACATAAAAGGGAGCAGAACTATAACCTCCAATTGAAACACGGATTTGATAAAACCTTTGCTTCACACTTCTGCAAAGACATTCCCAAAGCAATGGTGTTGTATATATTGGTAAAAGTACAATACAAGTACCAGCATTCTTAACTTCAGCTAAAAGTATACTAAAATTGGAGTCTCGTAAGTAAAGATCAGTCTTTTAAGAAAATTAATTTAAATTTTACTTCTTAGCATTCAAAACAAAGTAATTAAAACATCAGCAAGTTTACCCGTAATACAGTAGGTTTTTTTTTTTTAAAAAAAAAAAAAGTTTGTTTTAACTACAAGTGGGAGAACATGCTAAGTTCAACAACACACAGTGGTAAATCTTAATTCCAGCATTATTAAATGGAAAAAGAACCTCAGTCACATTTGACAGTAAATTTTAATTTGGCATCTGAATGTTTAAGTATGTCCAATAACTAATTCTGATCATATAGAGACAATTACATACACAGATATTGCTAGATGCATATTAAATACTGCAATAACTATAAAGGTTATTGGAAACAGGCTTTTCCCCATACTAGTGTACAGTTTTTCAGATGACTACCTTTTAAAGTATCTGAATATCCCATGACACAGTGTTAGGAGCCAATATACACTGCAGATACATCCAGTTGTTCTTGAAGTAAAACAGGAACATATAAGACAACATAGCTAGAATAAAGATACTGTGTTCACGCATTTCAGATAAGCAATGAAAGGCAAGTCTGTTAACCCCACGCATCTGGCAAGGCTGGGGTTTTTTCTTCCCTGTCTTTGCAGGAAGGAGCTGTGATCCTCAGGTGGAAGGAGTTACTGAGTTTCTGAGTAACTCAGTTTCTGAGTTACTTAGTCCAAGCATTACCTTACATGCACTGTTTCAGACATTCTCCAACTCAAAGCAGGGAGGTAGGAGGCAGTGAGCAGTGGAGGGAAGTCTCAATTCATTAAACCTTCTGCTGAAAACCATGCAGGTGGATTGGTTTATGTATATTATTAAATACCACCCTGACTGCATAACAACAGCTTGTTATGAGATAAGTAAAACTTTTTATTGAATACAAGTACACCAAAAACAGCTGTAGGAAACCATGCCCTCCAGAGGATCATGAAACTACCTGCTATTCACATGGTATTTTGTGCAGATGCCACTGCTAAGTAGGAAATTAAAATAGCTTAGTATTTTCAAATGAATCTTTCGGTTACCAAACTGTTGGCTTCAGAATTACATTAATTAAAAGCAACATGTATCGCAGCAATGAAACACACTGGGTAAAGCTACTGGACTACATGTGAGTTCTAATAACTGGAGAACCTGCTAAGCCACAAACAATGCGAGGGAAGGGCTGTGGATGGCAGTGGATGAGAGGGCTGGCCTTGGAGTCAGGGGCTTTGTAGACTTCTCAGCAAGTTTACTCAGAAATATAATCAATCCTCTCTAAAAGACTTAGTTGTTTCGCATTAAGCGGTAAAAATGACCTATAGATGAAGCCTCCTCAAACTGCAGTATGATACAGTAGAACTTACTTAGCACTAAGCGCTGCATTTGTGAAGCCTTGGGCCACAAGCTGTGACCTTTGATCTAGACACAATGAACTTACCCTGAACTTCTACTGAGGTACACACAAGAAAGCCTGAGAGCCAGTTCAAGCCAGAAGACAAGGGGCCTACAAGCAGCTGCAAACCTTAAAGGTAAGAAAACAGATAACCTGCCTAGAAACAAGGAAAGAACCCCATGAAGAACAAGAAGACACCAACCCCTAAAACACCTTTGGACCAAATGTCACATGGACAGTGTGTGAAGAGTGTACGAGGGGTGGGAACTTGGACCGGTGGGAACTTGGACCGTAAGGATATAATTACCCAGGGATTTCATTGTTTAGGGTCTCTCTCTGGAGGACCATAGGTCAAGCTGTAACCTGATACAGTATTAACAAAAAATTGACCTGAAGTATTTGTTGTCAGAGACTGTCTCAGGAAACCTAGGGTCAAGCCAACAGAAGAAACTGAGAAGGAGAGCAAGTGAGCGAGTCAAAAAGTGCACCCATCAGTTCACTGGAGCCACCCCCTGCATATGGACCTCAGTCCTAGGCAGTTAAAGTGTCAGGTGAAGTGACCACGACTCAATACAGTTTGTATGCTCTGGTGAGATTCATCCTACAATGTGCATAACCTACAGAGTCACGGCCTCGCCCAAGAAAATTAGCTGTCCACACAGCAAATAACAACAGGTAGCTAGTTCAAATATAACTGAGATGAAGCTCCAGTGAGTATTGTCTATGAATATGTACATGCACTAGAGACTAGTTCTGAACCTCAATAAACTTAGCAGTTTTAAGGGATGTTCCCATGAAAAGGGTGATTTTAATTAGGAGGTTGTAAAAGCAATGACTTAATTAAGAAACCTGATCATAAGAAAAGGCATAACATTCCAATGATGAATTGACCTTAGTCTTACAATATTTAAGATTCTGGTGAAAATGCAAGTGGGTTTTATAGAAACATGAATTATACGTGAGAACCTTTGGATAAAACATTAAGTATTTCAACAGTTCACGGAATAACTTTTTAGAAATGAGAGTTCCCAAAAGAACAAGTAAAATAACAGGACAAGGGTCACCTTCCCAAAAGGGTAGACAAAAGGCAATTTCTCCTAAAATAAACTACTTTTCATTAAAAATTTTGCCAAGTGAGGCTTTATAAACAGAAGTGTGATTAAGACTACTGCTATTCACATTTTACTGTCAGAAATAAAAAATCCTGCATCAGAAAATGCTATGTACACTGTCTCTGTTTACCAAACCAAATGAAAATATCTTGAAATTCCCCAAAGAAATTGTGCAAGCGTACAATTTTTCACATTATGAGATTCATCCAAGTAGGCTATTAAACTGACTGAGCTATTCCAATGGAATCCAAAACTGATTTTTCCCATTGTATAATTTAAAATAAATAAGACAGGACTACATAACTAGTTTTGTCAGATAGGCACCTGTTAATCTTTAAGACTCATTAATCTTTAATAAATAAATGTTTCCAAATACCCTAGACACTGATGAAAGGTACCTTTGTCCTCTAATTAGTTGCTATTCCAACTTAAAGCCTGGTTTAGACCAGGATTCTGAATAAAACAAGTATTTACAGAAACTGGTACAGGACTGCAGGACAGGTTTCCAAGGCCTGGTTTTCTAATGGGGAGTGTGCTTATATACTACTCATCTTCAAGATACATGCACCCTTTCCGCAACTCAGGTCTGGCATTCCTTGAAGGCAAAATAAATTATGCAATAATACAAATAAATCTATATTAATACTCAAAACGAAACAGCAATTAAAGCTCTATATGTTTGTTAAATGACAGATGTGTCATCTGAGCAAGGAAAGGAAGTTCAGAAATACAAAGCATAAGCTCAGGTGTCAGAAAATAGTTCCGGTGAAAAATAGCATCTTGCACAGTAGCAAGTAGCATGGCAAGTGGTGATCTGAACTACAGATTGAGTAGAAACTACCTACAAGTCCTACACAACAAAGAAGCAGTTAATAAGACAACTCAATACTGAGTGGTCCCACAAGCGTGAAGGTCCTGCTCTGACAAGCAGGAAAATGCTGCTCTGTTTTCTTCCAAACTTGGTATTTTGCATCACTTTTTTTTTCTCGACAAAAGAGAAAACAGGCTAAAAGAACCCTGGAACTTCAGATGAAGCAAAACATTGTTTCACAGAAATTGTTTTCATTAGAGATGCCCGAAGTAAAATGACCAAGCAATCATGCTCTTTTTTCAAGTTAATTTGGATTATAAACTGACAGACATGAGTTGCAGCTTTTCTAGTACCCATATGCAGATTCTTTGGTTTCACTTTACTGGGGACAGAACAACTAGTATATGCATAATTAACTGGAAAGTTATCAGCCACATTTTTTAGTGGAATTCTCTTGGATATAAAGAAAAGATAAGAGTACCTTGACCTTCAGATAACACTCCTGACGAGGGTAAGTTAACTGTGGAAGATTTAGGATCAACAGCTAGAGAACTTCACATGAAAAGAACTGTTTTGTATACACATAAGTAAATAAAAGATGTCCACTGCTAACTCCATGCCACTTAATTGCTTCCAACCTTTTTATGGATACAACCACAGTTCATTTTTTTACAAGTCAAGTAAAGTAGAACATCCTTAACAGAGCAGGAAATGAAATCTTATTCACTGCACAAAATAAATCAACAGAAATGTAATGTCTGTTGATGACAAAGAAACCACCAGCATCTGCTCTCAGGCCTCCGATCTATTCTGTCCACCAGATGCTCCCTCCTTGTGGAAGACTGGTAAAAAGAATTGGAAAGTTCATTGTGGCTTAAGCAGATTTTTCTCATGCTGTTAAGTATTTTTCTGAAGTTTTACTGCAAAGACTTAATATTCTTCATGATTGTAAGCAAATATCTAGGATGAACAACCTTCAGCCCACAACCCATACGCAGTATGGCAGGACAATTCATCTAGCTTCTTCCCTTTGGCCTCCTATCCTAGGAGGCTCAGCTGCATGCCAGATGATGGTACTGGAGCAGGCAGACTGCTCCCCACGACCATTTTATCTAGGCGGCTTGTAGCCTCCCCCCATCACATAATGAGCCTGTACTTAAAAGCACACTGGGAAAGGGGTTGAAGAGCTTCCAGGATAGATGGCTACTTCACACTGCCAGGACAATGCATTTACCCCACAACCTCACCACCGTTCACATCTGAGGAACATATGGGCAAGAGGATAGTCAGGAACAGGTTGAATGGATTTTATGAAGTCAGCAGCACACTCTTGTCAGCCCTCTTTCTCAGGTCTTCATTAGGCCCTATCGGGGAAAAAAAACAGGGCAGAAAACTTAAACACATGGAATCCAGTAGAAATGCAGGAAGGCAGCAGAACTGCATATATGTATACAATCCAGATATTCACCTACAGAAGCATCCCAGAAGCCATGAAATATGACGTTCTTCTGCCACTGGGAATAAAAAAAAAAAAAAAAAACAACAGCTCACCCACCCAAAGGGCTGAAACACAATCACTCCCCACCATAGCAGACTGCAGTAGGAGACCACTCAGCTCACAGAACTGCTTGGAAGACCACTGTGGTTCTTTAAAAAGTAGTCCCTAATTATCAACACAATTCTAAAATATAAGGACTAAGAAGCTTTGGGCCTAATTCTAAGCAATAACACACCAGTGCCATTGCAGGAGCAGTTTGCTCATTTCAGGGAATCCTACACTAACCTGAGATATTCAATAACGCTGATAGGCTAACAAGAAAAAAAAAGGGGGGGGTACTGCGGGGAGGTCTAGATGCTTTCCTATCTAATTAAATCAAAATAATTTTCAACTTTAACCAAAACTTTAACCAAAGGTAATCACAAATGAAATAATTCCAATCAATAAAACCCTTCGTAAGACACCTTCCAGAAGAATGATTCATGCATCTAAAAAAAACCTCATTAAAGCAGATTTGTGTTTCTTTATCCTCCAATGCAGTGCAATGCATAAGTACTTATATAGAAAATGAAGAACAATACCTTACAGCATTCTGGGCTCTTCAGACTTCTGTGTTTTGACAGACAACCCTGCTAAACACCACCTAGTGCAAAGCTGACAGGTGTCTGGGTAAAAGAAACGAAGTCAGGGTCTTCAGTAAGCCATAGTGAAAGCTTCAGGATATGGTTTCTTAGGAAGTCAAAGGGAGAACCATTAGCAAACATGCCAAAGAGGAGAAGATGAAAATAGGAAAGGAAAAAAAAAAAAGCATTTTCATATATCTCAATAAAGGGATCAAGTTTGTTCCACTTTGCCCAGAGACAAAGAAATATTTATAGTAAAAGTTCACGCTTATTTATAAGTTGGAGTTAAATTAAGAAGATTAGAAGGAAGTGTCAATCTGCTGGAGGGTAGGGAGGCTCTCCAAAGGGACATGAACAAGCTGGACTGCTGGGCTGAGACCAATGGAATGAGGTTTAACATGACCAAACGCCGGGTCCTGCACTTGGGACACAACAACCCTATGCAGAGCTACAGACTGGGAGAAGTCTGGCTGGAAAACTGCCAGGAGGAGAGGGACCTGGGGGTGTTGGTCGACAACCAACTGAACATGAGCCAGCAGTGTGCCCAGGTGGCCAAGGCGGCCAATGGCATCCTGGCTTGGATCAGAAACGGTGTGACCAGCAGGTCCAGGGAGGTTATTCTCCCTGTGTATTCAGCACTGGTGAGAATGCTCCTTGAATCCCATGTTCAGTTCTGGGCCCCTCACCACAAGAAAGATGTTGAGGCTCTGGAGTGAGTCCAGAGAAGAGCAACAAAGCTGGTGAAGGAGCTGGAGAACAGGTCCTACGAGGAGCGGCTGAGAGAGCTGGGGTTGTTTAGCCTGGAGAAGAGGAGGCTGAGAGGAGACCTCATTGCTCTCTACAACTACATGAAAGGAGGTTGTAGGGAGGAGGGTGCTGGCCTCTTCTCCCAAGTGACGAGGGACAGGACAAGAGGGAGTGGCCTAAAACTCCACCAGGGGAGTGTCAGACTAGATATCAGAAAGAAATTTTTCATGGTAAGGTTCATTGAGGACTGGAACAGGCTGCCCACGGAGGTGGTTGAGTCACCATTCCTGGAGATGTTGAAAAGACAGGTAGATGAGGTGCTCAGGGACATGGTTTAGTGGCAGATAGAAACAGTTGAACTCAATGATCCAAGAGGTCTTTTCCAACCTGGTGATTCTATATTCTAAGATGACCGAGACAACTGTTTGGTTCAGAATATTGCCAGCAGCACAGTACAATTTCCCTGGTATTCTATGGCCTGTAGAAAGGTAAGACAGTGATGTATGTTTTTTCCTTCAAAAATAAAATGCACATTTAAAACTGACTATTTCTCTATTCTTTTGGAAAAAAGTGCAGAGTTTATTATCGCACATAAGTGTTCACAGTAAAATACAGCCTAGATGTGCTATTTAGAAGGAAATGCTCCTGAAGTGCACATATTGTAAGATAAGTCACAGTAATAAGTGAATAAAGGGAATTTTTCTGCTTAAGTTAAATAACTAACTAATAAATTATAATTGAATCACAGCCTTTCAAAGAAAATAGCACTCTTTCCAAAAGGTACAAGCTATAACTTCAGAGTACACTGTGTACTTAAAAGAATTAAGAGTATTTTGTCTTTCGGAATTTTAAGGTGCTTTTACCAAAAGTGGATAAATTACAGGTGTTTTCCACTACAAAACCTGTAATCATGCCCATTCTGAAATAGTAGGTTTTGCTATAATGAGGAGCTAAAATACATTCCAACAAGTTTAACTATGCTTTAATCTACCAGCAAATGAGGAAAACCTACTTCCCTCCAAGGGAATATTTTTAAACACATTACCTCACCTCATTCCCCATTAAACCAAACCAATCCAAACTCTTCACTCGTCTACAAGAAACAAGGCTGAATTGTAGGGTCCTGACTTGATGTCAGTTGGATTGGGACAAATCTGGAATTATTCCAAAGTAAATCAATTGAGGTATTCGAGACCTAGACCAGGGAAAGCTGAATCAGGATCCAATCCTGGACATCTGGGAATTATGCCAAAGATGATATATAAATCCTTTCACCCTATACCTTGGAACAAAGACACTGACTATTACCATTGTATTTCCTTGCTGTAAGTAGGTCTGGAGAAAAAAAAAGGTAAGTATAATCAGTAAAGGTTTAAGGATTAGTCTTAATCTTCAACATTATACACCTGTGTCTACAGAGCAGAACAGGTTCTCTGTACTTCATGAAGAGAAATACACCACTCATGTTATAATTTGCACTTGCCTTATTAATCCTACTTTCTGGAGTATATATCAGTGTGGTTGTGGTATCCAGGATTTAGCTCACATCTACTTGCCCATCTGCAGAATTAAAATGAATACTTTTGGGTTTTCTTTTTTGTTTCTACTTTCAGTAATTAACTGAATCAAAAAGACTAATTAGGGGGGGTGGGGGTGGTATTCTCCCTATAAACTTGAAAAACACACAAGTTTGCTCCAAGATAAGATTCTGTAGCAATGTTATTGCTGCAGTTACTGTTTGCCTCTGTTCCTGTGCAAATGGGTTCCTTTCCAAACTGAAGAAATAGATACCATAACATCACCACCAATTACCAATTCATCACATTAATCACAGCAAAAATGCAAGCAATCAGTCTTTGCTAGCTGATGCATCACCATGAACACTGAAGACTGCTGTGCTGTGATGACCTTGTTCTGAAAGGAGCTGGTGCTGGTTTGAACCCTGATCTGTGTAACAACAAATGCAACTTGGCACTACATTTGAAAATCAGTTACTTTAGTGAAGTAGAAGCCAGATTCTGCTCTCCACATGTCTGAACACCATAGTCCACACCACAGGGAAGGAACTGTGGCAGGAAGGAATGGGTCTACTGGCTAGCTAAGAGAGATCAATTTGTATAGTTACTTACCCATCCAGAACGATCCCACAGTGCAGTTCCTCAACAAATCAGCTTTTCTATCATCCTCAACCATTTCAATCAATAGTCTCCCAATACATCAAGTTACAGGCACAGCATTTGTATTACACGGGCAGGTATTGGCACTGAGGATACTTAGGCATTTGCAAAATCCTGATGTGTCAAGACCCAAGTTTTAGGCAAGATGGAACCT
Source organism: Coccyzus lansbergi (assembly GCA_033558105.1). Classification (NCBI taxonomy): domain Eukaryota; kingdom Metazoa; phylum Chordata; class Aves; order Cuculiformes; family Coccyzidae; genus Coccyzus; species Coccyzus lansbergi. Next base: position 684,245 of record JAUMJK010000851.1, read on the forward strand.
ACCCATATGTGACAGGCAGTACCACAGAGACATTAATAAGCTCAGAAGCATGTGTCATCATATTCAAATTGGTCACTCTGAAATAAGTCCTAAGTTGTTCCTCTGAGAGAAAAGCTCTCCCCCTCCAAATGGGCAACACTACTGAACTGTCTGCATTTAAATGATTTCATAGGCAAACCAGGAGTAACAACAAAAGTGGGATATGTATGGACATTAAATGTCAAGGAAATGTCTAAGAGGCAGCTCAGAGAAGTGCAAGTGTACTGCAGGACAGAACTCAGAGATGAGCACAGAAACATGATTACCCCTGCAGGAAAGACAAACATTTGCTTTTGGTTAAAATAAATAATATGGATTGTTTAAACTGGCATTTGCCATAGCTTTTTAAGTTTTCATCTGTATGACTAAAGAGAAATGGGCATGTTAAGGGGTCAAGAGGTTTTTACTGGCTGTTGGCATACATTATTAGTTTTCTAAATTATTTATTTTTTATACAGAAAATAACTTGCCAGTGGCAAGTTACAGTCAAACATTAGAATCCATTTTACAGAATGTTATGGAAGCAAAACATAAGAGAAACAAAGGAAAGACACAGAGAGAAATTAATTTAAATGACTGATACTTGAGCTCAATTGCATGAGCCAGCATGAACCAGCAACATGGGCAAGAATGTGCACTCGCAGCCAAGAAGGCCAACCGTATCCTGGGCTGCATCAAAAAAAGCATGGCCAGCAGGGCTAGGGCAGTGGTTCTGCTCTCGTGAGACCCCAATCTAGAATATTGTGTCCTGTTCTGGAATCCTCAGCATAAGAGGGATATAGAACTGCTGGAATGGGTCCAAAGGAGGGCTACAAAGATGGTAGGAGGGCCCCCCATGAAAAGGTTAGGGTTGTTCAGAGAAGAGAAGCCTTCTGGAGACCTTCCAGTACCTAAAGGGGGCCTACAAGAAAGCTGGGGAGGAATTTGTTACAAAGGCATGTAGCGATAGAGGGAATGGCTTTAAATTGGAGAGAAGAAGATGTAGACTAAACATTAGGCAGAAATTCTTCACAATAAGGGTGGTGAAGCACTGGCATAGGTTGCCCAGGGAAGCTGTGGATTACCTCTCTGGAGGTAAAGATGGATGGGGCCTTGAGCAGCCTGATCTGTTGGGAGGTGTCCCTGTGCATGGCACAAGGGTTGAAACTAGATGATCTTTAAGGTCCCTTCCAACCCAAACCATTCTATGATTTGATACAAATAAAATATTCTCAATGTGCAAATTTCCACAGCTCTGAAATAGTGAAATGCTTCAGCCAGGACATGCCCAGCATGGTTCACATCTTCTCCACCAACAAATCTCTACTCCTAATGCAGTCCATTTCCAATTAAAACCTCACAAATACATAGCTCTTGTTTTCCAAAATGGTAGCCCATGTGCAAAATCATAGTGCTTCAGTTATCAAACAGAAATAGGGGTTTTTTTCCTATCAACAATGGTAGTATAGAGAAAGATTATATGAATGTGTTTATATGCATTTGTTGATTTAACACTGAATTTTCAGATTATGTGTTCTCACCATGTTATCTGACAATGAACTCAGTTTTGAAAATGGACCCAATCTGCTTCTTCACTCTTCACATAAAGCTGAAATAGAAAAGTCCATTGACATGCCACTGCAACAGACGCTAGATTTTGAATATACTCTAGGCCCAGAAGATGACTCTTGGAAAAAAAGTATTGACTATCACTCAGAAACATCAGTTCAGTGCATTAACCAATAGGCACTCAATACATATTTTAGTGGGATGAGACTGAGCAGACACAGATGCATTTAGACAACACAGCTAAGCAGAGATGAGCCTTTCCTACGCTTGGTGTCTTCCAGATCACCCAGGAAGCTGATTAAACACACTAACCCAAAATGAACAGACAAATTAATGTCATCACCTTTAGGGAGCTAGTGCCATTTTCTGCAAGGTAAGCAAATCGCCCAATTCACCTCCTAGTACGTGAGCACATCGGAAGACATGGGCTACAGCTGGAAGCAAGAGCTCACTCAGTGACTTCCATCTATCAGCCAACTAAACTGAAGGGAAGGCAACAAGAATCAACACAAAATACAGTCCAAGAAAAACTGTTGAGATTTTATTTCATGGGTTTGTCAAAACCGATTTTACAGAACTTGGGAACACTGACAGAAGTTGAGACCTAACATGGAAGAGTGAAGAGGTTACAAAATTAAGAGGAATTAGCTTCTATGGCCAAATATAAAAGCTAAATACATAATATATATAAGGACAATAGCTAAAACTGGAGTTCTACAGGGAATGACAAGGGAAAGAATAGGAAGAGCCAGGAAATAAATACCTGGCTCCAAATCTGGGGTGATGAGGAAAACTTTGGGTTCTTTGATCATGGACAGGTCTGCAAATGACCAGGCTTGCAGTCCAAGCATGGGGTAAATTTGCCCCCAAGGGACAACAGAATACTTACAAATAAGTCAGCAAGACTCATTAACAGAGCTTCAAACTAGATAATAAGCGGGAGAGGGACAAAAACAGGCGTGAAAGGAAAAATGGCACTCCAGTGTCTGAGGAATGGTGTGCTGGAGGGAATCTTTGGTCTGCCACCTCAGAGAAAGTGGGGGATAGTACTTCATTACAGACATTAAGAGATATTAGAGACCTTTAGAGACCTTCAGTACCTTTAGAGACCTTCAGTAATTACAGAGACCAGCCGTATCTTTAGAGACTTGAGTATCATTAGAGACATTAGAGACCGTTAGAAACCTTCAGTAACTTTAGAAACCTTAGGTACCTTTAGAGACATTACAGACCTTTAGAGACAATAGAGGCCTTCAGAGACATTCAGTACATTTATAAACATTAGAGACCTTTAGAGACATTCAGTGCTTTTAGAGACCTTCAGTACGTTAGAGAATATCAGTACCTTTAGAGATATTTGAGACCTTAAGAGACATTCAGAGACATTACAGAACATGGAGACATTATAGAACGTTATAGATATTAGAGACCTTTAGAGACATTAGAAACCTTTAGAGACCTTCTGTAATTTTAGAGATCATTAGTACCTTTAGAGACATTAGAGAACTTTAGAGACCTTCAGTATCTTTAGAGACAATCAGGACCTTTAGAGACGTTCAGTACCTTTAGATACATTAGAGATCTTTATAGACATTAGAGACCTTTAGAGACCAAGAGTACCGTTAGAGCTATTAGAGACATTCAAGGACATTAGAGACCTTTAGAAACCTTCAGTACCTTTAGAGACCATCTGTAAATTTAGAGACCATTAGTACCTTTAGAGACCTTCAGTACCTTCAGAGACATTACAGACCTTTAGAGACACTACAGACATTAGAGATCTTTAAATACACTAGAGACCATTAGAGACATTAGAGATCATTAGAGACCGTCAGTACATTTAGATACCTTCAGTACCTTCAGAGACGTTAGAGATCTTTAGAGACACTAGAGACCGTTAGAGACATTAGAGACCATTAGAGACCTTCAGTACCTTTAGAGAACTTGAATACCATTAGAGACATTAGAGACCTTTAGAGACCTTTAGTAACTTGAGAGACGTTAGAGACTTTTAGTATAATTAGAGACCTTTTGAGACATTGGAGAACTTTAGAGACATTAGAGACCTTAAAAACCTTTAGAGACATTAGAGACCTTTAGTGACATTAGGGACCTTTAGAGAAATTAGATACTCTTAAAGACATGAAAGACATGCAGTACCTTTAGAGTCATTAAGGACCTTTAGAGACATTAGAGACCTTTAGAGTCCTTCAGTACCTTTAAAGACCTTTAGTACTTTCAGAGACATTAGAGATCTTTAGAGAACTGCAGTAGCTTTAGAGACATTAGAGACCTTTAGAGACATTCGACACCATTAGAGACATTAGATACCTTCAGTAACTTTAGAGACATTAGAGACCTTTGAAGTCATTAGAGAACTTTTGAGACTTTAGAGACCTTTAGATACATTAGAGACCTTTACAGTAATTATAGACCTTTTTAGACATTAGAGAACTTGAGAGACATTACAGACTGTTAGAGACCTTTGGAGATAATAGAGACCATCAGTACCTTTAGAGACGTTAGTATCCTTTAGAGACATTAGAGACCTCTAGAGACATTACAGAACTACAGAGACAGTAGAGACCTTTAGAGACATTTGAGAAGTTTAGAGACATTGGAGCCTTTTAGAGACATTAGTGACCTTTAGAGACCATAAGTAGCTTTAAAGACCTTAAGTACCTTTAGATACATTAGATACCTTCAGAGACCTTCAGTAGCTTTAGAGACCTTAGAGACCTTTAGAGACATTAGAGACCTTTAGAGACCTTCAGTACCTTTAGAGACATTAGGGAACTTTAAAGACATTAGAGATCTTAAGTGATATTAGAGACCTTCAGCACCTTTAGAGATCCTTAGAGGCACTTGAGACCTTCAGAGACATTATAGGCCAATAGAGACCTTCAGTACCTTCAAAGACATTAGAGACCTTTAGATACCTTCAGTTATTTTAGAGACCTTCAGTACTTTAAGAGACCTTCAGTAACTTTAGAGACCATTAGTACCTTGAGAGATATTAACAATAACTATAGTACCTTTGGAGATATTAGAGACCTTTAGAGATCTTGAGTACCTTTAGAGACATTATAGACCTTTAGAGACATTTGACACTTTTAGAGACCTTGAGTATCTTTAGAGACCTCAAGTACCTTTAGAGACATTAGAGATCTTTAGAGACCTTCAGTACTGACAGAGAACTTCAGTACCTTTAGAGGTATTAGAGACCTTTAGAGACATCCGAGACTTATATAGACATTACAGAACTTACAGACATTATAAACCTTTAGAGACATTATAAACCTTTAGAGATATTACAGACCTTTAGAGACATTATAGACCTTTAGAGCCCTTCAGTACCTTTATAGACATTAGAGACGTTTATAGACATTAGAGACCTTTATAGAAATTAGAGACCTGAGGAGACATTAGGGACCTTTAGAGATATTAGAGACCTTTAGAGACCTTCAGTACCTTTAAAGACATCAGAGAACTTTAGAGAAATCAGAGACCTTTAGAGACATTCCAGACCTTCAGAGACATTAGAGACCTTTAGAGACCTTCAGTACCTTTAGAGACATTGAAGACATTTAGAGACATTAGAGATCTTTAGACACAATAGAGATGTTTAGAGACCTTCAGTACCTTTAGAGACATTTAAGGTTTTTAGAGACATTAGAGAACTTTTGAGACATTAGAGACCTTTAGAGACCTTCAGTACCTTTAGAGACATTTAAGGTTTTTAGAGACATTAGAAACTTTAGAGACATTGGAGAACTTTCGGGACATTAGAAAACTTTAAAGTCATTAGAAACCATTTGAGATATTAGACACCAGTAGGGACATTAGAGACATTTAGAGACCTTCAGTGCCTATAGAGACATTAGAGACCTTTAGAGACATTACAGAACGTAGAGATATTATAGATCTTTAGAGACATTAGAGACATTTAGAGACATTAGAGACTTTTAGAGACATTACAGAACATGGAGACATTATAGAGTGTTATAGATATTAGAGACCTTTAGAGACATTAGAGACCTTTAGAGACCTGCAGTACCTTTAGAGACATTATAGACCTTCAGAGACATTAGAGAGTTTTAGAGACCTTCATTATCTTTAGACACAATCAGGACCTTTAGAGACCTGCAGTACCTTTAGAGACCATTAGTAACTTTAGAGACCTTCAGTACCTTTAGATACATTAGAGACCTTTATAGACATTAGAGAACTTTAGAGACCTTCAGTAACTTAAGAGACATTCATTACCTCAAGAGACCTTCAGTAACTTTAGAGACCATTAGTACCTTTAGAGACCTGCAGTACCTTTAGAGACCTGCAGTACCTTTAGAGACATTAGAGACCCTTACAGATCTTCAGTACCTTTAGGGAACTTCAGTACCTTTAGAGACATTAGAGACCTTTAGAGACATTGGAAAGTTTTAGAGACCTTAAGTACCTATAGAGACCTTCAGTACCATTAGAGAGATAAGAGTCTTTAGAGTCCTTCAGTACCTTTAGAGACCTTCAGTAATTTTAGAGACCATTAGTACCCTTAGAAACCTGCAGTACCTTTGGAGACATTAGAGACCTTAAGAGACATTCAGTACCTTTAGAGACCTTAAGTACCTTAAGATACCTTCAGTAATTTTAGAGAGCTTAAGTATCTTTAGAGACCGTCAGTACCTTCAGAAACCTTCAGTAACATTAGAGACATTAGAGACCTTTAGAGACCTTCAGTACGTTTTGGGACCTTCCGTACCTTTAGAAACATTATTGAACTTTAGAGAACTTACAGACGTTTAGAGATGTTCAGTACCTTTAGAGACATTTGAGACTTTTAGAGAACTTCAGTACTTTTAGAGACCTTCATAACATTAGAGAACTTCAGTACCTTTAGAGACCCACCATAGCTTTAGAGACATTAGAGACCTTTAAAGACTTTGAGCATCTTTAGAGACCTTCAGGACCTTTAGAGACATTAGAGACCTTTAGAGACATTCAGTACCTTTAGAGAAGTTCAGTACCTCTAGAGACCTTCAGTACCTTTAGAGACTTTAGAGGCCTGTAGTGTCCTTAGAGGCCTTAAGAGACCTTGAGTACCTATAGAGACATTCAGTACCTCTAGAGACCTTCTGTATTTTAGAGACCTTCAGTACCTTGAGAGACCTTCAGTAACTTTAGAGACCATTAGTACCTTTAGAGACCTTCATTACCTTTAGAGACATTAGAGAACTTTAGAGACCTTCAGGACCTTTGGAGAACTTCAATACCTTTAAAGACCACCAGTACCTTTAGAGACATTAGAGATCTTTAGAGACCTTAGAGGCCTTTAGAGACCTTGAGTTCCTATAGAGACGTTCAGTACCTCTAGAGACTTCCTGTATTTTAGAGATTTTCAATATCTTTAGAGACCTCTAGATACCTTCAGTACCTTTAGAGACATTAGAGACCTTTAGAGACCTTGAATACATTTAGAGACCTTCCGTACCTTTAAAGGCCATCAGTAACTTTAGAGACATTTGAGACCTGTAGACACATTAGAGACCTTTAGAGGCCTTCAGTACCTTTGGAGACCATCAGTACCTTTAAAGACCTTCAGTACCTTTAGAGACCTTCAATACCTTTAGAGACATTAGAGACCTTTAGAGACTTTCAGTACCCTTAGAGACCTTTAGTACTTTTAGAGACCTTAAGTACCTTTTGAAACATTAGAGACCCTTAGAGACTTTCAGTACCATTAGAGACTTTCAGTACCTTTAGAGATCTTCAGTACCTTTAGAGACATTTAGTACCTTTAGAGAAATTATAGAACTTTAGATACCTTCTGTAACTTTAGAAACCTTCAGTACCTTTAGAGACATTAGAGATCTTTAGAAACATTAGAGACATTTAGAGACATCAGAGACGTTTAGCGACCTTCAGTACCTTTAGAGACCTTCAGTATATTTAGCGACATTAGAGACCTCTAGAGGTTTTCAGTACCTTTAGGGACCTTCACTACCTTTAGAGACATTAGAGACCATTAGAGACATTACAGAATTTAGAGATACTACAGATCTTTAGAGACATTAGAGACATTTAGAGACATTAGAGACCTTTAGAGACCTTCAGTATCTTTAGAGACAATCAGGAGCTTTAGAGACCTTCCGTACCTTTAGAGACCCTTACTAACTTTAGAGACCTTCATAAGTTTCAGAGACCATTACTAACATTAGAGACCTTCAGTACCTTTAGATACATTAGAGATCTTTATAGACATTAGAGACCTTTAGAGACCTACAGTACCATTAGAGCTATTAGAGACATTTAAGGACATTAGAGACCTTCAGAAACCTTCAGTACCTTTAGAAACCTTCAGTACCTTTAGAGACCTTCTGTAAATTTAGAGACCATTAGTACCTTTAGAGACATTAGAGACCTTTAGAGAATTATAGTACCTTTAGAGACCTTCAGTACCTTTAGAGACACTAAAGACCCGAAGGGACCTTCCGTAACGTTAGACACCATTAGTACCTTTACAGACCTGCAGTACCATTAGAGACATTACAGACCCTTACAGATCTTCAGTACCTTTAGAAACCTTCAGTACCTTTAGAGACCGTCAGTAACTATAGGGACCTTCAGCACCTTTAGAGAAATTAGAGACCTTTAAAGGCACTAGAAACCTTTAGAGACATTAGAGAGCTTTAGAGACCTTCAGTAGCTTTAGAAACTTTTAGGACCTTTAGAGACCTTCATTACCTTTCAAGACATTAAGTAACTTTAGAGACCTTCAGTACCTTTAGAGATCTTCAGTACTTATAGAGACATTAGAGACTTTTAGAGACCTTCAGTACCTTTAAATACATTAGAGACCTTTAGAGACCTTCAGTACCTTTAGAGACCTTCAGTACATTAAGTGACCTCAGTAACTTTAGAGACCTTTAGCATCTTTAGAGAACTTCAGTACCTTTAGAGCCATTAGAGACCTTTACAGATCTTCAGTACATTTAGAGTCCTTCAGGACCTTTAGAGAACTTCAGTATATTTAGAGACTTTCAGTACCTTTAGAGACATTAGAGTCCTCAAGAGACCATCAGGACCTTTAGAGACCATCAGTACATTTAGAGACCTTCAGTATCTTTAGAGACACTATCGTCCTTTAGAGACCTTTAGAGACCTTCAGTACCTTTAGATAACTTCAGTAGCATTAGAGACATTAAAGACCTTTAGAGAGATTAGATATGTTAAGAGACATGAGAGATCTTTAAATACACTAGAGACCATTAGAGACATTAGAGATCATTAGAGACCGTCAGTACATTTAGATAACTTCAGTACCTTCAGAGACGTTAGAGATCTTTAGAGACACTAGAGACCGTTAGAGACATTAGAGACCATTAGAGACCTTCAGTACCTTTAGAGAACTTGAGTACCATTAGAGACATTAGAGACCTTTAGAGACCTTTAGTAACTTGAGAGACGTTAGAGACCTTTAGTATAATTAGAGACCTTTTGAGACATTGGAGAACTTTAGAGACATTAGAGACCTTAAAAACCTTTAGAGACATTAGAGACCTTTAGTGACATTAGGGACCTTTAGAGAAATTAGATACTCTTAAAGACATGAAAGACATGCAGTACCTTTAGAGTCATCAAGGACCTTTAGAGACATTAGAGACCTTTAGAGTCCTTCAGTACCTTTAAAGACCTTTAGTACTTTCAGAGACATTAGAGATCTTTAGAGAACTGCAGTAGCTTTAGAGACATTAGAGACCTTTAGAGACATTCGACACCATTAGAGACATTAGATACCTTCAGTAACTTTAGAGACATTAGAGACCTTTGAAGTCATTAGAGAACTTTTGAGACTTTAGAGACCTTTAGATACATTAGAGACCTTTACAGTAATTATAGACCTTTTTAGACATTAGAGAACTTGTGAGACATTACAGACTGTTAGAGACCTTTGGAGATATTAGAGACCATCAGTACCTTTAGAGACGTTAGTATCCTTTAGAGACATTAGAGACCTTTAGAGACATTACAGGACTTCAGAGACATTAGAGACCTTTAGAGACATCAGACACCTTTAGAGACATTTGAGACGTTTAGAGACATTGGAGCCTTTTAGAGACATTAGTGACCTTTAGAGACCATAAGTAGCTTTAAAGACCTTAAGTACCTCTAGATACATTAGATACCTTCAGAGACCTTCAGTAGCTTTAGAGACCTTAGAGACCTTTAGAGACATTAGAGACCTTTAGAGACCTTCAGTACCTTTAGAGACATTAGGGAACTTTAAAGACATTAGAGATCTTAAGTGATATTAGAGACCTTCAGCACCTTTAGAGATCCTTAGAGGCACTTGAGACCTTCAGAGACATTATAGGCCAATAGAGACCTTCAGTACCTTCAAAGACATTAGAGACCTTTAGATACCTTCAGTTACTTTAGAGACCTTCAGTACTTTAAGAGACCTTCAGTAACTTTAGAGACCATTAGTACCTTGAGAGATATTAACAATAACTATAGTACCTTTGGAGATATTAGAGACCTTTAGAGATCTTGAGTACCTTTAGAGACATTATAGACCTTTAGAGACATTTGACACTTTTAGAGACCTTGAGTATCTTTAGAGACCTCAAGTACCTTTAGAGACATTAGAGATCTTTAGAGACCATCAGTACTGACAGAGAACATCAGTACCTTTAGAGGTATTAGAGACCTTTAGAGACATCCGAGACTTATATAGACATTACAGAACTTACAGACATTATAAACCTTTAGAGACATTATAAACCTTTAGAGACATTATAGACCTTTAGAGATATTAGAGACCTTTAGAGCCCTTCAGTACCTTTATAGACATTAGAGACGTTTATAGACATTAGAGACCTTTACAGAAATTAGAGACCTGAGGAGACATTAGGGACCTTTAGAGATATTAGAGACCTTTAGAGACCTTCAGTACCTTTAAAGACATCAGAGAACTTTAGAGAAATCAGAGACCTTTAGAGACATTCCAGACCTTCAGAGACATTAGAGACCTTTAGAGACCTTCAGTACCTTTAGAGACATTGAAGACATTTAGAGACATTAGAGATCTTTAGACACATTAGAGATGTTTAGAGACCTTCAGTACCTTTAGAGACATTTAAGGTTTTTAGAGACATTAGAAACTTTAGAGACATTGGAGAACTTTCGGGACATTAGAAAACTTTAAAGTCATTAGAAACCATTTGAGATATTAGACACCAGTAGGGACATTAGAGATATTTAGAGACCTTCAGTGCCTATAGAGACATTAGAGACCTTTAGAGACATTACAGAACATGGAGACATTATAGAGTGTTATAGATATTAGAGACCTTTAGAGATATTAGAGACCTTTAGAGACCTGCAGTACCTTTAGAGACATTATAGACCTTTAGAGACATTAGAGACTTTTAGAGACCTTCATTATCTTTAGACACAATCAGGACCTTTAGAGACCTTCAGTACCTTAAGAGACCATTAGTAACTTTGGAGACCTTCAGTACCTTTAGATACATTAGAGACCTTTAGAGACCTTCAGTAACTTAAGAGACGTTCATTACCTCAAGAGACCTTCAGTAACTTTAGAGACCATTAGTACCTTTAGAGACCTGCAGTACCTTTAGAGACCTGCAGTACCTTTAGAGACATTAGAGACCCTTACAGATCTTCAGTACCTTTAGAGACCTTCAGTACCTTTAGGGAACTTCAGTACCTTTAGAGACATTAGAGACCTTTAGAGACATTGGAAAGTTTTAGAGACCTTAAGTACCTATAGAGACCTTCAGTACCATTAGAGAGATAAGAGTCTTTAGAGTCCTTCAGTAGCTTTAGAGACCTTCAGTAACTTTAGAGACCATTAGTACCCTTAGAAACCTGCAGTACCTTTGGAGACATTAGAGACCTTAAGAGACATTCAGTACCTGTAGAGACCTTCAGTACCTTAAGATACCTTCAGTAATTTTAGAGAGCTTCAGTATCTGTAGAGACCGTCAGTGCCTTCAGAAACCTCCAGTAACATTAGAGACTTTAGAGACCTTTAGAGACCTTCAGTACGTTTTGGGACCTTCCGTACCTTTAGAAACATTATTGAACTTTAGAGAACTTACAGACGTTTAGAGATGTTCAGTACCTTTAGAGACATTAGAGACTTTTAGAGAACTTCAGTACTTTTAGAGACCTTCATAACATTAGAGAACTTCAGTACCTTTAGAGACCCACCATAGCTTTAGAGACATTAGAGACCTTTAAAGACTTTGAGCATCTTTAGAGACCTTCAGGACCTTTAGAGACCTTCATTACCTATAGAGACATTCAGTACCTTTAGAGACATTAGAAACCTTTAGAGACATTCAGTACCTTTAGAGAAGTTCAGTACCTCTAGAGACCTTCAGTACATTTAGAGACTTTAGAGGCCTGTAGTGTCCTTAGAGGCCTTAAGAGACCTTGAGTACCTATAGAGACATTCAGTACCTCTAGAGACCTTCTGTATTTTAGAGACCTTCAGTACCTTGAGAGACCTTCAGTAACTTTAGTGACCATTAGTACCTTTAGAGACCTTCATTACCTTTTAGTAACATTAGAGACCTTTAGAGACCTACAGTACCATTAGAGCTATTAGAGACATTTAAGGACATTAGAGACCTTCAGAAACCTTCAGTACCTTTAGAAACCTTCAGTACCTTTAGAGACCTTCTGTAAATTTAGAGACCATTAGTACCTTTAGAGACATTAGAGACCTTTAGAGAACGATAGTACCTTTAGAGACCTTCAGTACCTTTAGAGACATTACAGACCTTTAGAGACAGTACAGACCCGAAGGGACCTTCCGTAACTTCAGACACCATTAGTACCTTTAGAGACCTGCAGTACCTTTAGAGACATTACAGACCCTTACAGATCTTCAGTACCTTTAGAAACCTTCAGTACCTTTAGAGACCGTCAGTAACTATAGGGACCTTCAGCACCTTTAGAGAAATTAGAGACCTTTAAAGGCACTAGAAACCTTTAGAGACATTAGAGAGCTTTAGAGACCTTCAGTAGCTTTAGAAACTTTTAGGACCTTTAGAGACCTTCATTACCTTTCAAGACATTAAGTAACTTTAGAGACCTTCAGTACCTTTAGAGATCTTCAGTACTTATAGAGACATTAGAGACTTTTAGAGACCTTCAGTACCTTTAAATACATTAGAGACCTTTAGAGACCTTCAGTACCTTTAGTGACCTTCAGTACATTAAGTGACCTCAGTAACTTTAGAGACATTTAGCATCTTTAGAGAACTTCAGTACCTTTAGAGCCATTAGAGACCTTTACAGATCTTCAGTACATTTAGAGTCCTTCAGGACCTTTAGAGAACTTCAGTATATTTAGAGACTTTCAGTACCTTTAGAGACATTAGAGTCCTCAAGAGACCATCAGGACCTTTAGAGACCATCAGTACATTTAGAGACCTTCAGTATCTTTAGAGACACTATCGTCCTTTAGAGACCTTTAGAGACCTTCAGTACCTTTAGATAACTTCAGTAGCATTAGAGACATTAAAGACCTTTAGAGAGATTAGATATGTTAAGAGACATGAGAGATCTTTAAATACACTAGAGACCATTAGAGACTTTAGAGATCATTAGAGACCGTCAGTACATTTAGATACCTTCAGTACCTTCAGAGACGTTAGAGATCTTTAGAGACACTAGAGACCGTTAGAGACATTAGAGACCATTAGAGACCTTCAGTACCTTTAGAGAACTTGAGTACCATTAGAGACATTAGAGACCTTTAGAGACCTTTAGTAACTTGAGAGACGTTAGAGACCTTTAGTATAATTAGAGACCTTTTGAGACATTGGAGAACTTTAGAGACATTAGAGACCTTAAAAACCATTAGAGACATTAGAGACCTTTAGAGACATTACAGAACTTCAGAGACATTAGAGACCTTTAGAGACATCAGACACCTTTAGAGACATTTGAGATGTTTAGAGACATTGGCGCCTTTTAGAGACATTAGTGATCTTTAGAGACCATAAGTAGCTTTAAAGACCTTAAGTACCTTTAGATATATTAGATACCTTCAGAGACCTTCAGTAGCTTTAGAGACCTTAGAGACCTTTAGAGACATTAGAGACCTTTAGAGACCTTCAATACCTTTAGAGACATTAGGGAACTTTAAAGACATTAGAGATCTTAAGTGATATTAGAGACCTTCAGCACCTTTAGAGATCCTTAGAGGCACTTGAGACCTTCAGAGACATTATAGGCCAATAGAGACCTTCAGTACCTTCAAAGACATTAGAGACCTTTAGATACCTTCAGTTACTTTAGAGACCGTCAGTACTTTAAGAGACCTTCAGTAACTTTAGAGACCATTAGTACCTTGAGAGATATTAACAATAACTATAGTACCTTTGGAGATATTAGAGACCTTTAGAGATCTTGAGTACCTTTAGAGACATTATAGACCTTTAGAGACATTTGACACTTTTAGAGACCTTGAGTATCTTTAGAGACCTCAAGTACCTTTAGAGACATTAGAGATCTTTAGAGACCTTCAGTACTGACAGAGAACTTCAGTACCTTTAGAGGTATTAGAGACCTTTAGAGACATCCGAGACTTATATAGACATTACAGAACATACAGACATTATAAACCTTTAGAGACATTATAAACCTTTAGAGACATTATAGACCTTTAGAGATATTAGAGACCTTTAGAGCCCTTCAGTACCTTTATAGACATTAGAGACGTTTATAGACATTAGAGACCTTTATAGAAATTAGAGACCTGAGGAGACATTAGGGACCTTTAGAGATATTAGAGACCTTTAGAGACCTTCAGTACCTTTAAAGAAATCAGAGAACTTTAGAGAAATTAGAGACCTTTAGAGACATTCCAGACCTTCAGAGACATTAGAGACCTTTAGAGACCTTCAGTACCTTTAGAGACACTGAAGACATTTAGAGACATTAGAGATCTTTAGACACATTAGAGACGTTTAGAGACCTTCAGTACCTTTAGAGACATTTAAGGTTTTTAGAGACATTAGAGAACTTTTGAGACATTAGAGACCTTTAGAGACCTTCAGTACCTTTAGAGACATTTAAGGTTTTTAGAGACATTAGAAACTTTAGAGACATTGGAGAACTTTCGGGACATTAGAAAACTTTAAAGTCATTAGAAACCATTTGAGATATTAGACACCAGTAGGGACATTAGAGACATTTAGAGACCTTCAGTGCCTATAGAGACATTAGAGACCTTTAGAGACATTACAGAACGTAGAGATATTATAGATCTTTAGAGACATTAGAGACATTTAGAGACATTAGAGACTTTTAGAGACATTACAGAACATGGAGACATTATAGAATGTTATAGATATTAGAGACCTTTAGAGACAATAGAGACCTGCAGTACCTTTAGAGACATTATAGACCTTTAGAGACATTAGAGACTTTTAGAGACCTTCATTATCTTTAGACACAATCAGGACCTTTAGAGACCTTGAGTACCTTTAGATACATTAGAGACCTTTATAGACATTAGAGACCTTTAGAGACCTTCAGTAACTTAAGAGACATTCATTACCTCAAGAGACCTTCAGTACCTTTAGAGACCTGCAGTACCTTTAGAGACCTGCAGTACCTTTAGAGACATTAGAGACCCTTACAGATCTTCAGTACCTTTAGAGACCTTCAGTACCTTTAGGGAACTTCAGTACCTTTAGAGACATTAGAGACCTTTAGAGACATTGGAAAGTTTTAGAGACCTTAAGTACCTATAGAGACCTTCAGTACCATTAGAGAGATAAGAGTCTTTAGAGTCCTTCAGTACCTTTAGAGACCTTCAGTAACTTTAGAGACCATTAGTACCCTCAGAAACCTGCAGTACCTTTGGAGACATTAGAGACCTTAAGAGACCTTCAGTACCTTAAGATACCTTCAGTAATTTTATAGAGCTTCAGTACGTTTTGGGACCTTCCGTACCTTTAGAAACATTATTGAACTTTAGAGAACTTACAGACGTTTAGAGATGTTCAGTACCTTTAGAGACCTTCAGTACCTTTAGAGACATTAGAGACTTTTAGAGAACTTCAGTACTTTTAGAGACCTTCATAACATTAGAGAACTTCAGTACCTTTAGAGACCCACCATAGCTTTAGAGACATTAGAGACCTTTAAAGACCTTGAGTATCTTTAGAGACCTTCAGGACCTTTAGAGACCTTCATTACCTATAGAGACATTCAGTACCTTTAGAGACATTAGAGACCTTTAGAGACATTCAGTACCTTTAGAGAAGTTCAGTACCTCTAGAGACCTTCAGTACCTTTAGAGACTTTAGAGGCCTGTAGTGTCCTTAGAGGCCTTAAGAGAACTTGAGTACCTATAGAGACATTCAGTACCTCTAGAGACCTTCTGTATTTTAGAGACCTTCAGTACCTTGAGAGACCTTCAGTAACTTTAGAGACCATTAGTACCTTTAGAGACCTTCATTACCTTTAGAGACATTAGAGAACTTTAGAGACCTTCAGGACCTTTGGAGAACTTCAATACCTTTAGAGACATTCAGTACCTTTAGAGACATTAGAGAACTTTAGAGACCTTCAGGACCTTTGGAGAACTTCAATACCTTTAAAGACCACCAGTACCTTTAGAGACATTAGAGATCTTTAGAGACCTTAGAGGCCTTTAGAGACCTTGAGTTCCTATAGAGACGTTCAGTACCTCTAGAGACTTCCTGTATTTTAGAGATTTTCAATATCTTTAGAGACCTCTAGATACCTTCAGTACCTTTAGAGACATTAGAGACCTTTAGAGACCTTGAATACATTTAGAGACCTTCCGTACCTTTAAAGGCCATCAGTAACTTTAGAGACATTTGAGACCTGTAGACACATTAGAGACCTTTAGAGGCCTTCAGTACCTTTAAAGACCTTCAGTACCTTTAGAGACCTTCAATACCTTTAGAGACCTTCAATACCTTTAGAGACTTTCAGTACCCTTAGAGACCTTTATTACTTTTAGAGACCTTAAGTACCTTTTGAAACATTAGAGACCCTTAGAGACTTTCAGTACCATTAGAGACTTTCAGTACCTTTAGAGATCTTCAGTACCTTTAGAGACATTTAGTACCTTTAGAGAAATTATAGAACTTTAGATACCTTCTGTAACTTTAGAAACCTTCAGTACCTTTAGAGACATTAGAGATCTTTAGAAACATTAGAGACATTTAGAGACATCAGAGACGTTTAGCGACCTTCAGTACCTTTAGAGACCTTCAGTATATTTAGCGACATTAGAGACCTTCAGAAACCTTCAGTACCTTTAGAAACCTTCAGTACCTTTAGAGACCTTCTGTAAATTTAGAGACCACTCGTACCTTTAGAGACATTAGAGACCTTTAGAGAACTATAGTACCTTTAGAGACCTTCAGTACCTTTAAAGACACCACAGACCCGAAGGGACCTTCCGTAACGTTAGACACCATTAGTACCTTTAGAGACCTGCAGTACCTTTAGAGACATTACAGACCCTTACAGATCTTCAGTACCTTTAGAAACCTTCAGTACCTTTAGAGACCGTCAGTAACTATAGGGACCTTCAGCACCTTTAGAGAAATTAGAGACCTTTAAAGGCACTAGAAAACTTTAGAGACATTAGAGAGCTTTAGAGACCTTCAGTAGCTTTAGAAACTTTTAGGACCTTTAGAGACCTTCATTACCTTTCAAGACATTAAGTAACTTTAGAGACCTTCAGTACCTTTAGAGATCTTCAGTACTTATAGAGACATTAGAGACTTTTAGAGACCTTCAGTACCTTTAAATACATTAGAGACCTTTAGAGACCTTCAGTACCTTTAGAGACCTTCAGTACATTAAGTGACCTCAGTAACTTTAGAGACCTTTAGCATCTTTAGAGAACTTCAGTACCTTTAGAGCCATTAGAGACCTTTACAGATCTTCAGTACATTTAGAGTCCTTCAGGACCTTTAGAGAACTTCAGTATATTTAGAGACTTTCAGTACCTTTAGAGACATTAGAGTCCTCAAGAGACCATCAGGACCTTTAGAGACCATCAGTACATTTAGAGACCTTCAGTATCTTTAGAGACACTACCGTCCTTTAGAGACCTTTAGAGACCTTCAGTACCTTTAGATAACTTCAGTAGCATTAGAGACATTAAAGACCTTTAGAGAGATTAGATATGTTAAGAGACATGAGAGATCTTTAAATACACTAGAGACCATTAGAGACATTAGAGATCATTAGAGACAGTCAGTACATTTAGATACCTTCAGTACCTTCAGAGACGTTAGAGATCTTTAGAGACACTAGAGACCGTTAGAGACATTAGAGACCATTAGAGACCTTCAGTACCTTTAGAGAACTTGAGTACCATTAGAGACATTAGAGACCTTTAGAGACCTTTAGTAACTTGAGAGACGTTAGAGACCTTTAGTATAATTAGAGACCTTTTGAGACATTGGAGAACTTTAGAGACATTAGAGACCTTAAAAACCTTTAGAGACATTAGAGACCTTTAGTGACATTAGGGACCTTTAGAGAAATTAGATACTCTTAAAGACATGAAAGACATGCAGTACCTTTAGAGTCATTAAGGACCTTTAGAGACATTAGAGACCTTTAGAGTCCTTCAGTACCTTTAAAGACCTTTAGTACTTTCAGAGACATTAGAGATCTTTAGAGAACTGCAGTAGCTTTAGAGACATTAGAGATCTTTAGAGACATTCGACACCATTAGAGACATTAGATACCTTCAGTAACTTTAGAGACATTAGAGACCTTTGAAGTCATTAGAGAACTTTTGAGACTTTAGAGACCTTTAGATACATTAGAGACCTTTACAGTAATTATAGACCTTTTTAGACATTAGAGAACTTGTGAGACATTACAGACTGTTAGAGACCTTTGGAGATATTAGAGACCATCAGTACCTTTAGAGACGTTAGTATCCTTTAGAGACATTAGAGACCTTTAGAGACATTACAGAACTTCAGAGACATTAGAGACCTTTAGAGACATTTGAGACGTTTAGAGACATTGGAGCCTTTTAGAAACTTTAGTGACCTTTAGAGACCATAAGTAGCATTAAAGACCTTAAGTACCTCTAGATACATTAGATACCTTCAGAGACCTTCAGTAGCTTTAGAGACCTTAGAGACCTTTAGAGACATTAGAGACCTTTAGAGACCTTCAGTACCTTTAGAGACATTAGGGAACTTTAAAGACATTAGAGATCTTAAGTGGTATTAGAGACCTTCAGCACCTTTAGAGATCCTTAGAGGCACTTGAGGCCTTCAGAGATATTATAGGCCAATAAAGACCTTCAGTACCTTTAAAGACATTAGAGACCTTTAGATACCTTCAGTTACTTTAGAGACCTTCAGTACTTTAAGAGACCTTCAGTAACTTTAGAGACCATTAGTACCTTGAGAGATATTAACAATAACTATAGTACCTTTGGAGATATTAGAGACCTTTAGAGATCTTGAGTACCTTTAGAGACATTATAGACCTTTAGAGACATTTGACACTTTTAGAGACCTTGAGTATCTTTAGAGACCTCAAGTACCTTTAGAGACATTAGAGATCTTTAGAGACCTTCAGTACTGACAGAGAACTTCAGTACCTTTAGAGGTATTAGAGACCTTTAGAGACATCCGAGACTTATATAGACATTACAGAACTTACAGACATTATAAACCTTTAGAGACATTATAAACCTTTAGAGACATTATAGACCTTTAGAGATATTAGAGACCTTTAGAGCCCTTCAGTACCTTTATAGACATTAGAGACGTTTATAGACATTAGAGACCTTTATAGAAATTAGAGACCTGAGGAGACATTAGGGACCTTTAGAGATATTAGAGACCTTTAGAGACCTTCAGTACCTTTAAAGACATCAGAGAACTTTAGAGAAATCAGAGACCTTTAGAGACATTCCAGACCTTCAGAGACATTAGAGACCTTTAGAGACCTTCAGTACCTTTAGAGACATTGAAGACATTTAGAGACATTAGAGATCTTTAGACACATTAGAGATGTTTAGAGACCTTCAGTACCTTTAGAGACATTTAAGGTTTTTAGAGACATTAGAAACTTTAGAGACATTGGAGAACTTTCGGGACATTAGAAAACTTTAAAGTCATTAGAAACCATTTGAGATATTAGACACCAGTAGGGACATTAGAGATATTTAGAGACCTTCAGTGCCTATAGAGACATTAGAGACCTTTAGAGACATTACAGAACATGGAGACATTATAGAGTGTTATAGATATTAGAGACCTTTAGAGATATTAGAGACCTTTAGAGACCTGCAGTACCTTTAGAGACATTATAGACCTTTAGAGACATTAGAGACTTTTAGAGACCTTCATTATCTTTAGACACAATCAGGACCTTTAGAGACCTTCAGTACCTTAAGAGACCATTAGTAACTTTGGAGACCTTCAGTACCTTTAGATACATTAGAGACCTTTAGAGACCTTCAGTAACTTAAGAGACATTCATTACCTCAAGAGACCTTCAGTAACTTTAGAGACCATTAGTACCTTTAGAGACCTGCAGTACCTTTAGAGACCTGCAGTACCTTTAGAGACATTAGAGACCCTTACAGACCTTCAGTACCTTTAGAGACCTTCAGTACCTTTAGGGAACTTCAGTACCTTTAGAGACATTAGAGACCTTTAGAGACATTGGAAAGTTTTAGAGACCTTAAGTACCTATAGAGACCTTCAGTACCATTAGAGAGATAAGAGTCTTTAGAGTCCTTCAGTAGCTTTAGAGACCTTCAGTAACTTTAGAGACCATTAGTACCCTTAGAAACCTGCAGTACCTTTGGAGACATTAGAGACCTTAAGAGACATTCAGTACCTGTAGAGACCTTCAGTACCTTAAGATACCTTCAGTAATTTTAGAGAGCTTCAGTATCTGTAGAGACCGTCAGTGCCTTCAGAAACCTCCAGTAACATTAGAGACTTTAGAGACCTTTAGAGACCTTCAGTACGTTTTGGGACCTTCCGTACCTTTAGAAACATTATTGAACTTTAGAGAACTTACAGACGTTTAGAGATGTTCAGTACCTTTAGAGACATTAGAGACTTTTAGAGAACTTCAGTACTTTTAGAGACATTCATAACATTAGAGAACTTCAGTACCTTTAGAGACCCACCATAGCTTTAGAGACATTAGAGACCTTTAAAGACTTTGAGCATCTTTAGAGACCTTCAGGACCTTTAGAGACCTTCATTACCTATAGAGACATTCAGTACCTTTAGAGACATTAGAAACCTTTAGAGACATTCAGTACCTTTAGAGAAGTTCAGTACCTATAGAGACCTTCAGTACATTTAGAGACTTTAGAGGCCTGTAGTGTCCTTAGAGGCCTTAAGAGACCTTGAGTACCTATAGTAACATTCAGTACCTCTAGAGACCTTCTGTATTTTAGAGACCTTCAGTACCTTGAGAGACCTTCAGTAACTTTAGTGACCATTAGTACCTTTAGAGACCTTCATTACCTTTTAGTAACATTAGAGACCTTTAGAGACCTACAGTACCATTAGAGCTATTAGAGACATTTAAGGACATTAGAGACCTTCAGAAACCTTCAGTACCTTTAGAAACCTTCAGTACCTTTAGAGACCTTCTGTAAATTTAGAGACCATTAGTACCTTTAGAGACATTAGAGACCTTTAGAGAACGATAGTACCTTTAGAGACCTTCAGTAACTTTAGAGACATTACAGACCTTTAGAGACAGTACAGACCCGAAGGGACCTTCCGTAACTTTAGACACCATTAGTACCTTTAGAGACCTGCAGTACCTTTAGAGACATTACAGACCCTTACAGATCTTCAGTACCTTTAGAAACCTTCAGTACCTTTAGAGACCGTCAGTAACTATAGGGACCTTCAGCACCTTTAGAGAAATTAGAGACCTTTAAAGGCACTAGAAACCTTTAGAGACATTAGAGAGCTTTAGAGACCTTCAGTAGCTTTAGAAACTTTCAGGACCTTTAGAGACCTTCATTACCTTTCAAGACATTAAGTAACTTTAGAGACCTTCAGTACCTTTAGAGATCTTCAGTACTTATAGAGACATTAGAGACTTTTAGAGACCTTCAGTACCTTTAGTGACCTTCAGTACATTAAGTGACCTCAGTAACTTTAGAGACATTTAGCATCTTTAGAGAACTTCAGTACCTTTAGAGCCATTAGAGACCTTTACAGATCTTCAGTACATTTAGAGTCCTTCAGGACCTTTAGAGAACTTCAGTATATTTAGAGACTTTCAGTACCTTTAGAGACATTAGAGTCCTCAAGAGACCATCAGGACCTTTAGAGACCATCAGTACATTTAGAGACCTTCAGTATCTTTAGAGACACTATCGTCCTTTAGAGACCTTTAGAGACCTTCAGTACCTTTAGATAACTTCAGTAGCATTAGAGACATTAAAGACCTTTAGAGAGATTAGATATGTTAAGAGACATGAGAGATCTTTAAATACACTAGAGACCATTAGAGACTTTAGAGATCATTAGAGACCGTCAGTACATTTAGATACCTTCAGTACCTTCAGAGACGTTAGAGATCTTTAGAGACACTAGAGACCGTTAGAGACATTAGAGACCATTAGAGACCTTCAGTACCTTTAGAGAACTTGAGTACCATTAGAGACATTAGAGACCTTTAGAGACCTTTAGTAACTTGAGAGACGTTAGAGACCTTTAGTATAATTAGAGACCTTTTGAGACATTGGAGAACTTTAGAGACATTAGAGACCTTAAAAACCATTAGAGACATTAGAGACCTTTAGAGACATTACAGAACTTCAGAGACATTAGAGACCTTTAGAGACATCAGACACCTTTAGAGACATTTGAGACGTTTAGAGACATTGGAGCCTTTTAGAGACATTAGTGATCTTTAGAGACCATAAGTAGCTTTAAAGACCTTAAGTACCTTTAGATATATTAGATACCTTCAGAGACCTTCAGTAGCTTTAGAGACCTTAGAGACCTTTAGAGACATTAGAGACCTTTAGAGACCTTCAATACCTTTAGAGACATTAGGGAACTTTAAAGACATTAGAGATCTTAAGTGATATTAGAGACCTTCAGCACCTTTAGAGATCCTTAGAGGCACTTGAGACCTTCAGAGACATTATAGGCCAATAGAGACCTTCAGTACCTTCAAAGACATTAGAGACCTTTAGATACCTTCAGTTACTTTAGAGACCGTCAGTACTTTAAGAGACCTTCAGTAACTTTAGAGACCATTAGTACCTTGAGAGATATTAACAATAACTATAGTACCTTTGGAGATATTAGAGACCTTTAGAGATCTTGAGTACCTTTAGAGACATTATAGACCTTTAGAGACATTTGACACTTTTAGAGACCTTGAGTATCTTTAGAGACCTCAAGTACCTTTAGAGACATTAGAGATCTTTAGAGACCTTCAGTACTGACAGAGAACTTCAGTACCTTTAGAGGTATTAGAGACCTTTAGAGACATCCGAGACTTATATAGACATTACAGAACATACAGACATTATAAACCTTTAGAGACATTATAAACCTTTAGAGACATTATAGACCTTTAGAGATATTAGAGACCTTTAGAGCCCTTCAGTACCTTTATAGACATTAGAGACGTTTATAGACATTAGAGACCTTTATAGAAATTAGAGACCTGAGGAGACATTAGGGACCTTTAGAGATATTAGAGACCTTTAGAGACCTTCAGTACCTTTAAAGAAATCAGAGAACTTTAGAGAAATTAGAGACCTTTAGAGACATTCCAGACCTTCAGAGACATTGGAGACCTTTAGAGACCTTCAGTACCTTTAGAGACATTGAAGACATTTAGAGACATTAGAGATCTTTAGACACATTAGAGACGTTTAGAGACCTTCAGTACCTTTAGAGACATTTAAGGTTTTTAGAGACATTAGAGAACTTTTGAGACATTAGAGACCTTTAGAGACCTTCAGTACCTTTAGAGACATTTAAGGTTTTTAGAGACATTAGAAACTTTAGAGACATTGGAGAACTTTCGGGACATTAGAAAACTTTAAAGTCATTAGAAACCATTTGAGATATTAGACACCAGTAGGGACATTAGAGACATTTAGAGACCTTCAGTGCCTATAGAGACATTAGAGACCTTTAGAGACATTACAGAACGTAGAGATATTATAGATCTTTAGAGACATTAGAGACATTTAGAGACATTAGAGACTTTTAGAGACATTACAGAACATGGAGACATTATAGAATGTTATAGATATTAGAGACCTTTAGAGACAATAGAGACCTGCAGTACCTTTAGAGACATTATAGACCTTTAGAGACATTAGAGACTTTTAGAGACCTTCATTATCTTTAGACACAATCAGGACCTTTAGAGACCTTGAGTACCTTTAGATACATTAGAGACCTTTATAGACATTAGAGACCTTTAGAGACCTTCAGTAACTTAAGAGACATTCATTACCTCAAGAGACCTTCAGTACCTTTAGAGACCTGCAGTACCTTTAGAGACCTGCAGTACCTTTAGAGACATTAGAGACCCTTACAGATCTTCAGTACCTTTAGAGACCTTCAGTACCTTTAGGGAACTTCAGTACCTTTAGAGACATTAGAGACCTTTAGAGACATTGGAAAGTTTTAGAGACCTTAAGTACCTATAGAGACCTTCAGTACCATTAGAGAGATAAGAGTCTTTAGAGTCCTTCAGTACCTTTAGAGACCTTCAGTAACTTTAGAGACCATTAGTACCCTCAGAAACCTGCAGTACCTTTGGAGACATTAGAGACCTTAAGAGACCTTCAGTACCTTAAGATACCTTCAGTAATTTTATAGAGCTTCAGTACGTTTTGGGACCTGCCGTACCTTTAGAAACATTATTGAACTTTAGAGAACTTACAGACGTTTAGAGATGTTCAGTACCTTTAGAGACATTAGAGACTTTTAGAGAACTTCAGTACTTTTAGAGACCTTCATAACATTAGAGAACTTCAGTACCTTTAGAGACCCACCATAGCTTTAGAGACATTAGAGACCTTTAAAGACTTTGAGCATCTTTAGAGACCTTCAGGACCTTTAGAGACCTTCATTACCTATAGAGACATTCAGTACCTTTAGAGACATTAGAAACCTTTAGAGACATTCAGTACCTTTAGAGAAGTTCAGTACCTATAGAGACCTTCAGTACATTTAGAGACTTTAGAGGCCTGTAGTGTCCTTAGAGGCCTTAAGAGACCTTGAGTACCTATAGTAACATTCAGTACCTCTAGAGACCTTCTGTATTTTAGAGACCTTCAGTACCTTGAGAGACCTTCAGTAACTTTAGTGACCATTAGTACCTTTAGAGACCTTCATTACCTTTTAGTAACATTAGAGACCTTTAGAGACCTACAGTACCATTAGAGCTATTAGAGACATTTAAGGACATTAGAGACCTTCAGAAACCTTCAGTACCTTTAGAAACCTTCAGTACCTTTAGAGACCTTCTGTAAATTTAGAGACCATTAGTACCTTTAGAGACATTAGAGACCTTTAGAGAACGATAGTACCTTTAGAGACCTTCAGTAACTTTAGAGACATTACAGACCTTTAGAGACAGTACAGACCCGAAGGGACCTTCCGTAACTTTAGACACCATTAGTACCTTTAGAGACCTGCAGTACCTTTAGAGACATTACAGACCCTTACAGATCTTCAGTACCTTTAGAAACCTTCAGTACCTTTAGAGACCGTCAGTAACTATAGGGACCTTCAGCACCTTTAGAGAAATTAGAGACCTTTAAAGGCACTAGAAACCTTTAGAGACATTAGAGAGCTTTAGAGACCTTCAGTAGCTTTAGAAACTTTCAGGACCTTTAGAGACCTTCATTACCTTTCAAGACATTAAGTAACTTTAGAGACCTTCAGTACCTTTAGAGATCTTCAGTACTTATAGAGACATTAGAGACTTTTAGAGACCTTCAGTACCTTTAGTGACCTTCAGTACATTAAGTGACCTCAGTAACTTTAGAGACATTTAGCATCTTTAGAGAACTTCAGTACCTTTAGAGCCATTAGAGACCTTTACAGATCTTCAGTACATTTAGAGTCCTTCAGGACCTTTAGAGAACTTCAGTATATTTAGAGACTTTCAGTACCTTTAGAGACATTAGAGTCCTCAAGAGACCATCAGGACCTTTAGAGACCATCAGTACATTTAGAGACCTTCAGTATCTTTAGAGACACTATCGTCCTTTAGAGACCTTTAGAGACCTTCAGTACCTTTAGATAACTTCAGTAGCATTAGAGACATTAAAGACCTTTAGAGAGATTAGATATGTTAAGAGACATGAGAGATCTTTAAATACACTAGAGACCATTAGAGACTTTAGAGATCATTAGAGACCGTCAGTACATTTAGATACCTTCAGTACCTTCAGAGACGTTAGAGATCTTTAGAGACACTAGAGACCGTTAGAGACATTAGAGACCATTAGAGACCTTCAGTACCTTTAGAGAACTTGAGTACCATTAGAGACATTAGAGACCTTTAGAGACCTTTAGTAACTTGAGAGACGTTAGAGACCTTTAGTATAATTAGAGACCTTTTGAGACATTGGAGAACTTTAGAGACATTAGAGACCTTAAAAACCATTAGAGACATTAGAGACCTTTAGAGACATTACAGAACTTCAGAGACATTAGAGACCTTTAGAGACATCAGACACCTTTAGAGACATTTGAGACGTTTAGAGACATTGGAGCCTTTTAGAGACATTAGTGATCTTTAGAGACCATAAGTAGCTTTAAAGACCTTAAGTACCTTTAGATATATTAGATACCTTCAGAGACCTTCAGTAGCTTTAGAGACCTTAGAGACCTTTAGAGACATTAGAGACCTTTAGAGACCTTCAATACCTTTAGAGACATTAGGGAACTTTAAAGACATTAGAGATCTTAAGTGATATTAGAGACCTTCAGCACCTTTAGAGATCCTTAGAGGCACTTGAGACCTTCAGAGACATTATAGGCCAATAGAGACCTTCAGTACCTTCAAAGACATTAGAGACCTTTAGATACCTTCAGTTACTTTAGAGACCGTCAGTACTTTAAGAGACCTTCAGTAACTTTAGAGACCATTAGTACCTTGAGAGATATTAACAATAACTATAGTACCTTTGGAGATATTAGAGACCTTTAGAGATCTTGAGTACCTTTAGAGACATTATAGACCTTTAGAGACATTTGACACTTTTAGAGACCTTGAGTATCTTTAGAGACCTCAAGTACCTTTAGAGACATTAGAGATCTTTAGAGACCTTCAGTACTGACAGAGAACTTCAGTACCTTTAGAGGTATTAGAGACCTTTAGAGACATCCGAGACTTATATAGACATTACAGAACATACAGACATTATAAACCTTTAGAGACATTATAAACCTTTAGAGACATTATAGACCTTTAGAGATATTAGAGACCTTTAGAGCCCTTCAGTACCTTTATAGACATTAGAGACGTTTATAGACATTAGAGACCTTTATAGAAATTAGAGACCTGAGGAGACATTAGGGACCTTTAGAGATATTAGAGACCTTTAGAGACCTTCAGTACCTTTAAAGAAATCAGAGAACTTTAGAGAAATTAGAGACCTTTAGAGACATTCCAGACCTTCAGAGACATTGGAGACCTTTAGAGACCTTCAGTACCTTTAGAGACATTGAAGACATTTAGAGACATTAGAGATCTTTAGACACATTAGAGACGTTTAGAGACCTTCAGTACCTTTAGAGACATTTAAGGTTTTTAGAGACATTAGAGAACTTTTGAGACATTAGAGACCTTTAGAGACCTTCAGTACCTTTAGAGACATTTAAGGTTTTTAGAGACATTAGAAACTTTAGAGACATTGGAGAACTTTCGGGACATTAGAAAACTTTAAAGTCATTAGAAACCATTTGAGATATTAGACACCAGTAGGGACATTAGAGACATTTAGAGACCTTCAGTGCCTATAGAGACATTAGAGACCTTTAGAGACATTACAGAACGTAGAGATATTATAGATCTTTAGAGACATTAGAGACATTTAGAGACATTAGAGACTTTTAGAGACATTACAGAACATGGAGACATTATAGAATGTTATAGATATTAGAGACCTTTAGAGACAATAGAGACCTGCAGTACCTTTAGAGACATTATAGACCTTTAGAGACATTAGAGACTTTTAGAGACCTTCATTATCTTTAGACACAATCAGGACCTTTAGAGACCTTGAGTACCTTTAGATACATTAGAGACCTTTATAGACATTAGAGACCTTTAGAGACCTTCAGTAACTTAAGAGACATTCATTACCTCAAGAGACCTTCAGTACCTTTAGAGACCTGCAGTACCTTTAGAGACCTGCAGTACCTTTAGAGACATTAGAGACCCTTACAGATCTTCAGTACCTTTAGAGACCTTCAGTACCTTTAGGGAACTTCAGTACCTTTAGAGACATTAGAGACCTTTAGAGACATTGGAAAGTTTTAGAGACCTTAAGTACCTATAGAGACCTTCAGTACCATTAGAGAGATAAGAGTCTTTAGAGTCCTTCAGTACCTTTAGAGACCTTCAGTAACTTTAGAGACCATTAGTACCCTCAGAAACCTGCAGTACCTTTGGAGACATTAGAGACCTTAAGAGACCTTCAGTACCTTAAGATACCTTCAGTAATTTTATAGAGCTTCAGTACGTTTTGGGACCTGCCGTACCTTTAGAAACATTATTGAACTTTAGAGAACTTACAGACGTTTAGAGATGTTCAGTACCTTTAGAGACCTTCAGTACCTTTAGAGACATTAGAGACTTTTAGAGAACTTCAGTACTTTTAGAGACCTTCATAACATTAGAGAACTTCAGTACCTTTAGAGACCCACCATAGCTTTAGAGACATTAGAGACCTTTAAAGACCTTGAGTATCTTTAGAGACCTTCAGGACCTTTAGAGACCTTCATTACCTATAGAGACATTCAGTACCTTTAGAGACATTAGAGACCTTTAGAGACATTCAGTACCTTTAGAGAAGTTCAGTACCTCTAGAGACCTTCAGTACCTTTAGAGACTTTAGAGGCCTGTAGTGTCCTTAGAGGCCTTAAGAGAACTTGAGTACCTATAAAGACATTCAGTACCTCTAGAGACCTTCTGTATTTTAGAGACCTTCAGTACCTTGAGAGACCTTCAGTAACTTTAGAGACCATTAGTACCTTTAGAGACCTTCATTACCTTTAGAGACATTAGAGAACTTTAGAGACCTTCAGGACCTTTGGAGAACTTCAATACCTTTAGAGACATTCAGTACCTTTAGAGACATTAGAGAACTTTAGAGACCTTCAGGACCTTTGGAGAACTTCAATACCTTTAAAGACCACCAGTACCTTTAGAGACATTAGAGATCTTTAGAGACCTTAGAGGCCTTTAGAGACCTTGAGTTCCTATAGAGACGTTCAGTACCTCTAGAGACTTCCTGTATTTTAGAGATTTTCAATATCTTTAGAGACCTCTAGATACCTTCAGTACCTTTAGAGACATTAGAGACCTTTAGAGACCTTGAATACATTTAGAGACCTTCCGTACCTTTAAAGGCCATCAGTAACTTTAGAGACATTTGAGACCTGTAGACACATTAGAGACCTTTAGAGGCCTTCAGTACCTTTAAAGACCTTCAGTACCTTTAGAGACCTTCAATACCTTTAGAGACCTTCAATACCTTTAGAGACTTTCAGTACCCTTAGAGACCTTTATTACTTTTAGAGACCTTAAGTACCTTTTGAAACATTAGAGACCCTTAGAGACTTTCAGTACCATTAGAGACTTTCAGTACCTTTAGAGATCTTCAGTACCTTTAGAGACATTTAGTACCTTTAGAGAAATTATAGAACTTTAGATACCTTCTGTAACTTTAGAAACCTTCAGTACCTTTAGAGACATTAGAGATCTTTAGAAACATTAGAGACATTTAGAGACATCAGAGACGTTTAGCGACCTTCAGTACCTTTAGAGACCTTCAGTATATTTAGCGACATTAGAGACCTTCAGAAACCTTCAGTACCTTTAGAAACCTTCAGTACCTTTAGAGACCTTCTGTAAATTTAGAGACCACTAGTACCTTTAGAGACATTAGAGACCTTTAGAGAACTATAGTACCTTTAGAGACCTTCAGTACCTTTAAAGACACCACAGACCCGAAGGGACCTTCCGTAACGTTAGACACCATTAGTACCTTTAGAGACCTGCAGTACCTTTAGAGACATTACAGACCCTTACAGATCTTCAGTACCTTTAGAAACCTTCAGTACCTTTAGAGACCGTCAGTAACTATAAGGACCTTCAGCACCTTTAGAGAAATTAGAGACCTTTAAAGGCACTAGAAAACTTTAGAGACATTAGAGAGCTTTAGAGACCTTCAGTAGCTTTAGAAACTTTTAGGACCTTTAGAGACCTTCATTACCTTTCAAGACATTAAGTAACTTTAGAGACCTTCAGTACCTTTAGAGATCTTCAGTACTTATAGAGACATTAGAGACTTTTAGAGACCTTCAGTACCTTTAAATACATTAGAGACCTTTAGAGACCTTCAGTACCTTTAGAGACCTTCAGTACATTAAGTGACCTCAGTAACTTTAGAGACCTTTAGCATCTTTAGAGAACTTCAGTACCTTTAGAGCCATTAGAGACCTTTACAGATCTTCAGTACATTTAGAGTCCTTCAGGACCTTTAGAGAACTTCAGTATATTTAGAGACTTTCAGTACCTTTAGAGACATTAGAGTCCTCAAGAGACCATCAGGACCTTTAGAGACCATCAGTACATTTAGAGACCTTCAGTATCTTTAGAGACACTACCGTCCTTTAGAGACCTTTAGAGACCTTCAGTACCTTTAGATAACTTCAGTAGCATTAGAGACATTAAAGACCTTTAGAGAGATTAGATATGTTAAGAGACATGAGAGATCTTTAAATACACTAGAGACCATTAGAGACATTAGAGACCTTTAGAGACCTTTAGTAACTTGAGAGACGTTAGAGACCTTTAGTATAATTAGAGACCTTTTGAGACATTGGAGAACTTTAGAGACATTAGAGACCTTAAAAACCTTTAGAGACATTAGAGACCTTTAGTGACATTAGGGACCTTTAGAGAAATTAGATACTCTTAAAGACATGAAAGACATGCAGTACCTTTAGAGTCATTAAGGACCTTTAGAGACATTAGAGACCTTTAGAGTCCTTCAGTACCTTTAAAGACCTTTAGTACTTTCAGAGACATTAGAGATCTTTAGAGAACTGCAGTAGCTTTAGAGACATTAGAGATCTTTAGAGACATTCGACACCATTAGAGACATTAGATACCTTCAGTAACTTTAGAGACATTAGAGACCTTTGAAGTCATTAGAGAACTTTTGAGACTTTAGAGACCTTTAGATACATTAGAGACCTTTACAGTAATTATAGACCTTTTTAGACATTAGAGAACTTGTGAGACATTACAGACTGTTAGAGACCTTTGGAGATATTAGAGACCATCAGTACCTTTAGAGACGTTAGTATCCTTTAGAGACATTAGAGACCTTTAGAGACATTACAGAACTTCAGAGACATTAGAGACCTTTAGAGACATTTGTGAAGTTTAGAGACTTTTGAGACGTTTAGAGACATTGGAGCCTTTTAGAAACTTTAGTGACCTTTAGAGACCATAAGTAGCATTAAAGACCTTAAGTACCTCTAGATACATTAGATACCTTCAGAGACCTTCAGTAGCTTTAGAGACCTTAGAGACCTTTAGAGACATTAGAGACCTTTAGAGACCTTCAGTACCTTTAGAGACATTAGGGAACTTTAAAGACATTAGAGATCTTAAGTGATATTAGAGACCTTCAGCACCTTTAGAGATCCTTAGAGGCACTTGAGACCTTCAGAGACATTATAGGCCAATAGAGACCTTCAGTACCTTTAAAGACATTAGAGACCTTTAGATACCTTCAGTTACTTTAGAGACCTTCAGTACTTTAAGAGACCTTCAGTAACTTTAGAGACCATTAGTACCTTGAGAGATATTAACAATAACTATAGTACCTTTGGAGATATTAGAGACCTTTAGAGATCTTGAGTACCTTTAGAGACATTATAGACCTTTAGAGACATTTGACACTTTTAGAGACCTTGAGTATCTTTAGAGACCTCAAGTACCTTTAGAGACATTAGAGATCTTTAGAGACCTTCAGTACTGACAGAGAACTTCAGTACCTTTAGAGGTATTAGAGACCTTTAGAGACATCCGAGACTTATATAGACATTACAGAACTTACAGACATTATAAACCTTTAGAGACATTATAAACCTTTAGAGACATTATAGACCTTTAGAGATATTAGAGACCTTTAGAGCCCTTCAGTACCTTTATAGACATTAGAGACGTTTATAGACATAAGAGACCTTTATAGAAATTAGAGACCTGAGGAGACATTAGGGACCTTTAGAGATATTAGAGACCTTTAGAGCCCTTCAGTACCTTTATAGACATTAGAGACGTTTATAGACATTAGAGACCTTTATAGAAATTAGAGACCTGAGGAGACATTAGGGACCTTTAGAGATATTAGAGACCTTTAGAGACCTTCAGTACCTTTAAAGACATCAGAGAACTTTAGAGAAATTAGAGACCTTTAGAGACATTCCAGACCTTCAGAGACATTGGAGACCTTTAGAGACCTTTAGTACCTTTAGAGACATTGAAGACATTTAGAGACATTAGAGATCTTTAGACACATTAGAGACGTTTAGAGACCTCCAGTACCTTTAGAGACATTTAAGGTTTTTAGAGACATTAGAGAACTTTTGAGACATTAGAGACCTTTAGAGACCTTCAGTACCTTTAGAGACATTTAAGGTTTTTAGAGACATTAGAAACTTTAGAGACATTGGAGAACTTTCGGGACATTAGAAAACTTTAAAGTCATTAGAAACCATTTGAGATATTAGACACCAGTAGGGACATTAGAGACATTTAGAGTCCTTCAGTGCCTATAGAGACATTAGAGACCTTTAGAGACATTACAGAACGTAGAGATATTATAGATCTTTAGAGACATTAGAGACATTTAGAGACATTAGAGACTTTTAGAGACATTACAGAACATGGAGACATTATAGAATGTTATAGATATTAGAGACCTTTAGAGACAATAGAGACCTGCAGTACCTTTAGAGACATTATAGACCTTTAGAGACATTAGAGACTTTTAGAGACCTTCATTATCTTTAGACACAATCAGGACCTTTAGAGACCTTCAGTACCTTTAGATACATTAGAGACCTTTATAGACATTAGAGACCTTTAGAGACCTTCAGTAACTTAAGAGACATTCATTACCTCAAGAGACCTTCAGTACCTTTAGAGACCTGCAGTACCTTTAGAGACCTGCAGTACCTTTAGAGACATTAGAGACCCTTACAGATCTTCAGTACCTTTAGAGACCTTCAGTACCTTTAGGGAACTTCAGTACCTTTAGAGACATTAGAGACCTTTAGAGACATTGGAAAGTTTTAGAGACCTTAAGTACCTATAGAGACCTTCAGTACCATTAGAGAGATAAGAGTCTTTAGAGTCCTTCAGTACCTTTAGAGACCTTCAGTAACTTTAGAGACCATTAGTACCCTCAGAAACCTGCAGTACCTTTGGAGACATTAGAGACCTTAAGAGACCTTCAGTACCTTAAGATACCTTCAGTAATTTTATAGAGCTTCAGTACGTTTTGGGACCTGCCGTACCTTTAGAAACATTATTGAACTTTAGAGAACTTACAGACGTTTAGAGATGTTCAGTACCTTTAGAGACCTTCAGTACCTTTAGAGACATTAGAGACTTTTAGAGAACTTCAGTACTTTTAGAGACCTTCATAACATTAGAGAACTTCAGTACCTTTAGAGACCCACCATAGCTTTAGAGACATTAGAGACCTTTAAAGACCTTGAGTATCTTTAGAGACCTTCAGGACCTTTAGAGACCTTCATTACCTATAGAGACATTCAGTACCTTTAGAGACCTTTAGAGACATTCAGTACCTTTAGAGAAGTTCAGTACCTCTAGAGACCTTCAGTACCTTTAGAGACTTTAGAGGCCTGTAGTGTCCTTAGAGGCCTTAAGAGACCTTGAGTACCTATAGAGACATTCAGTACCTCTAGAGACCTTCTGTATTTTAGAGACCTTTAGTACCTTGAGAGACCTTCAGTAACTTTAGAGACCATTAGTACCTTTAGAGACCTTCATTACCTTTAGAGACATTAGAGAACTTTAGAGACCTTCAGGACCTTTGGAGAACTTCAATACCTTTAGAGACATTCAGTACCTTTAGAGACATTAGAGAACTTTAGAGACCTTCAGGACCTTTGGAGAACTTCAATACCTTTAAAGACCACCAGTACCTTTAGAGACATTAGAGATCTTTAGAGACCTTAGAGGCCTTTAGAGACCTTGAGTTCCTATAGAGACGTTCAGTACCTCTAGAGAATTCCTGTATTTTAGAGATTTTCAATATCTTTAAAGACCTCTAGATACCTTCAGTACCTTTAGAGACATTAGAGACCTTTAGAGACCTTGAATACATTTAGAGACCTTCCGTACCTTTAAAGGCCATCAGTAACTTTAGAGACATTTGAGACCTGTAGACACATTAGAGACCTTTAGAGGCTTTCAGTACCTTTAAAGACCTTCAGTACCTTTAGAGACCTTCAATACCTTTAGAGACCTTCAATACCTTTAGAGACTTTCAGTACCCTTAGAGACCTTTAGTACTTTTAGAGACCTTAAGTACCTTTTAAAACATGAGAGACCCTTAGAGACTTTCAGTACCATTAGAGACTTTCAGTACCTTTAGAGATCTTCAGTACCTTTAGAGACATTTAGTACCTTTAGAGAAATTATAGAACTTTAGATACCTTCTGTAACTTTAGAAACCTTCAGTACCTTTAGAGACATTAGAGATCTTTAGAAACATTAGAGACATTTAGAGACATCAGAGACGTTAAGCGACCTTCAGTACCTTTAGAGACCTTCAGTATATTTAGCGACATTAGGGACCTCTAGAGGTTTTCAGTACCTTTAGGGACCTTCACTACCTTTAGAGACATTAGAGACCTTTAGAGACATTACAGAATTTAGAGATACTACAGATCTTTAGAGACATTAGAGACATTTAGAGGCATTAGAGACCTTTAGAGACATTGCAGAACATGGAGACATCATAGAACGTTATAGATATTAGAGACCTTTAGAGACATTAGAAACATTTAGAGACCTGCAGTAACTTTAGAGATATTAGAGACCTTTAGAGACATTAGAAACATTTAGAGACCTGCAGTACCTTTAGAGACATTAGAGACCTTTAGAGACATTAGAGACCTTTAGAGACCTTGAATACATTTAGAGACCTTTCGTACCTTTAAAGGCCATCAGTAACTTTAGAGACATTTGAGACCTGTAGACACATTAGAGAACCTTAGAG
The DNA here is from genome assembly GCA_033558105.1 of Coccyzus lansbergi. Classification (NCBI taxonomy): domain Eukaryota; kingdom Metazoa; phylum Chordata; class Aves; order Cuculiformes; family Coccyzidae; genus Coccyzus; species Coccyzus lansbergi. The sequence continues at coordinate 719,424 of JAUMJK010000851.1, forward strand.
ACTTTCAGTACCATTAGAGACTTTCAGTACCTTTAGAGATCTTCAGTACCTTTAGAGACATTTAGTACCTTTAGAGAAATTATAGAACTTTAGATACCTTCTGTAACGTTAGAAACCTTCAGTACCTTTAGAGACATTAGAGATCTTTAGAAACATTAGAGACATTTAGAGACATCAGAGACGTTTAGCGACCTTCAGTACCTTTAGAGACCTTCAGTATATTTAGCGACATTAGAGACCTCTAGAGGTTTTCAGTACCTTTAGGGACCTTCACTACCTTTAGAGACATTAGAGACCATTAGAGACATTACAGAATTTAGAGATACTACAGATCTTTTGAGACATTAGAGACATTTAGAGACATTAGAGACCTTTAGAGACATTACAGAACATGGAGACATTATAGAACGTTATAGATATTAGAGACCTTTAGAGACATTAGAAACCTTTAGAGACCTGCAGTACCTTTAGAGACATTAGAGACCTTTAGAGACATTAGAGACCTTTAGAGACCTTCAGTATCTTTAGAGACAATCAGGAGCTTTAGAGACCTTCCGTACCTTTAGAGACCCTTACTAACTTTAGAGACCTTCATAAGTTTCAGAGACCATTACTAACATTAGAGACCTTCAGTACCTTTAGATACATTAGAGATCTTTATAGACATTAGAGACCTTTAGAGACCTACAGTACCATTAGAGCTATTAGAGACATTTAAGGACATTAGAGACCTTCAGAAACCTTCAGTACCTTTAGAAACCTTCAGTACCTTTAGAGACCTTCTGTAAATTTAGAGACCATTAGTACCTTTAGAGACATTAGAGACCTTTAGAGAACTATAGTACCTTTAGAGACCTTCAGTACCTTTAGAGACACTACAGACCCGAAGGGACATTAGAGATCTTTAGAAACATTAGAGACATTTAGAGACATCAGAGACGTTTAGCGACCTTCAGTACCTTTAGAGACCTTCAGTATATTCAGCGACATTAGAGACCTCTAGAGGTTTTCAGTACCTTTAGGGACCTTCACTACCTTTAGAGACATTAGAGACCATTAGAGACATTACAGAATTTAGAGATACTACAGATCTTTAGAGACATTAGAGACATTTAGAGACATTAGAGACCTTTAGAGACATTACAGAACATGGAGACATTATAGAACGTTATAGATATTAGAGACCTTTAGAGACATTAGAAACCTTTAGAGACCTGCAGTACCTTTAGAGACATTAGAGACCTTTAGAGACATTAGAGACCTTTAGAGACCTTCAGTATCTTTAGAGACAATCAGGAGCTTTAGAGACCTTCCGTACCTTTAGAGACCCTTACTAACTTTAGAGACCTTCATAAGTTTCAGAGACCATTACTAACATTAGAGACCTTCAGTACCTTTAGATACATTAGAGATCTTTATAGACATTAGAGACCTTTAGAGACCTACAGTACCATTAGAGCTATTAGAGACATTTAAGGACATTAGAGACCTTCAGAAACCTTCAGTACCTTTACAAACCTTCAGTACCTTTAGAGACCTTCTGTAAATTTAGAGACCATTAGTACCTTTAGAGACATTAGAGACCTTTAGAGAACTATAATACCTTTAGAGACCTTCAGTACCTTTAGAGACATTACAGACCTTTAGAGACACTGCAGACCCGAAGGGACCTTCCGTAAATTTAGACACCATTAGTACCTTTAGAGACCTGCAGTACCTTTAGAGACATTACAGACCCTTACAGATCTTCAATACCTTTAGAAACCTTCAGTACCTTTAGAGACCGTCAGTAACTATAAGGACCTTCAGCACCTTTAGAGAAATTAGAGACCTTTAAAGGCACTAGAAACCTTTAGAGACATTAGAGAGCTTTAGAGACCTTCAGTAGCTTTAGAAACTTTTAGGACCTTTAGAGACCTTCATTACCTTTCAAGACATTAAGTAACTTTAGAGACCTTCAGTACCTTTAGAGATCTTCAGTACTTATAGAGACATTAGAGACTTTTAGAGACCTTCAGTACCTTTAAATACATTAGAAACCTTTAGAGACCTTCAGTACCTTTAGAGACCTTCAGTACATTAAGTGACCTCAGTAACTTTAGAGACCTTTAGCATCTTTAGAGAACTTCAGTACCTTTAGAGCCATTAGAGACCTTTACAGATCTTCAGTACATTTAGAGTCCTTCAGGACCTTTAGAGAACTTCAGTATATTTAGAGACTTTCAGTACCTTTAGAGACATTAGAGTCCTCAAGAGACCATCAGGACCTTTAGAGACCATCAGTACATTTAGAGACCTTCAGTATCTTTAGAGACACTACCGTCCTTTAGAGACCTTCAGTACCTTTAGATAACTTCAGTAGCATTAGAGATATTAAAGACCTTTAGAGAGATTAGATATGTTAAGAGACATGAGAGATCTTTAAATACACTAGAGACCATTAGAGACATTAGAGATCATTAGAGACCGTCAGTACATTGAGATACCTTCAGTACCTTCAGAGAAGTTAGAGATCTTTAGAGACACTAGAGACCATTAGAGACATTACAGAATTTAGAGATACTACAGATCTTTAGAGACATTAGAGACATTTAGAGACATTAGAGACCTTTAGAGACATTACAGAACATGGAGACATTATAGAACGTTATAGATATTAGAGACCTTTAGAGACATTAGAAACCTTTAGAGACCTGCAGTACCTTTAGAGACATTAGAGACCTTTAGAGACATTAGAGACCTTTAGAGACCTTCAGTATCTTTAGAGACAATCAGGAGCTTTAGAGACCTTCCGTACCTTTAGAGACCCTTACTAACTTTAGAGACCTTCATAAGTTTCAGAGACCATTACTAACATTAGAGACCTTCAGTACCTTTAGATACATTAGAGATCTTTATAGACATTAGAGACCTTTAGAGACCTACAGTACCATTAGAGCTATTAGAGACATTTAAGGACATTAGAGACCTTCAGAAACCTTCAGTACCTTTACAAACCTTCAGTACCTTTAGAGACCTTCTGTAAATTTAGAGACCATTAGTACCTTTAGAGACATTAGAGACCTTTAGAGAACTATAATACCTTTAGAGACCTTCAGTACCTTTAGAGACATTACAGACCTTTAGAGACACTGCAGACCCGAAGGGACCTTCCGTAACTTTAGACACCATTAGTACCTTTAGAGACCTGCAGTACCTTTAGAGACATTACAGACCCTTACAGATCTTCAGTACCTTTAGAAACCTTCAGTACCTTTAGAGACCGTCAGTAACTATAGGGACCTTCAGCACCTTTAGAGAAATTAGAGACCTTTAAAGGCACTAGAAACCTTTAGAGACATTAGAGAGCTTTAGAGACCTTCAGTAGCTTTAGAAACTTTTAGGACCTTTAGAGACCTTCATTACCTTTCAAGACATTAAGTAACTTTAGAGACCTTCAGTACCTTTAGAGATCTTCAGTACTTATAGAGACATTAGAGACTTTTAGAGACCTTCAGTACCTTTAAATACATTAGAAACCTTTAGAGACCTTCAGTACCTTTAGAGACCTTCAGTACATTAAGTGACCTCAGTAACTTTAGAGACCTTTAGCATCTTTAGAGAACTTCAGTACCTTTAGAGCCATTAGAGACCTTTACAGATCTTCAGTACATTTAGAGTCCTTCAGGACCTTTAGAGAACTTCAGTATATTTAGAGACTTTCAGTACCTTTAGAGACATTAGAGTCCTCAAGAGACCATCAGGACCTTTAGAGACCATCAGTACATTTAGAGACCTTCAGTATCTTTAGAGACACTACCGTCCTTTAGAGACCTTCAGTACCTTTAGATAACTTCAGTAGCATTAGAGATATTAAAGACCTTTAGAGAGATTAGATATGTTAAGAGACATGAGAGATCTTTAAATACACTAGAGACCATTAGAGACATTAGAGATCATTAGAGACCGTCAGTACATTGAGATACCTTCAGTACCTTCAGAGAAGTTAGAGATCTTTAGAGACACTAGAGACCATTAGAGACATTACAGAATTTAGAGATACTACAGATCTTTAGAGACATTAGAGACATTTAGAGACATTAGAGACCTTTAGAGACATTACAGAACATGGAGACATTATAGAACGTTATAGATATTAGAGACCTTTAGAGACATTAGAAACCTTTAGAGACCTGCAGTACCTTTAGAGACATTAGGGACCTTTAGAGACATTAGAGACCTTTAGAGACCTTCAGTATCTTTAGAGACAATCAGGACCTTTAGAGACCTTCCGTACCTTTAGAGACCCTTACTAACTTTAGAGACCTTCATAAGTTTCAGAGACCATTACTAACATTAGAGACCTTCAGTACCTTTAGATACATTAGAGATCTTTATAGACATTAGAGACCTTTAGAGACCTACAGTACCATTAGAGCTATTAGAGACATTTAAGGACATTAGAGACCTTCAGAAACCTTCAGTACCTTTACAAACCTTCAGTACCTTTAGAGACCTTCTGTAAATTTAGAGACCATTAGTACCTTTAGAGACATTAGAGACCTTTAGAGAACTATAGTACCTTTAGAGACCTTCAGTACCTTTAGAGACACTACAGACCAGAAGGGACCTTCCGTAACGTTAGACACCATTAGTACCTTTAGAGACTTGCAGTACCTTTAGAGACATTACAGACCCTTACAGATCTTCAGTACCTTTAGAAACCTTCAGTACCTTTAGAGACCGTCAGTAACTATAGGGACCTTCAGCACCTTTAGAGAAATTAGAGACCTTTAAAGGCACTAGAAACCTTTAGAGACATTAGAGAGCTTTAGAGACCTTCAGTAGCTTTAGAAACTTTCAGGACCTTTAGAGACCTTCATTACCTTTCAAGACATTAAGTAACTTTAGAGACCTTCAGTACCTTTAGAGATCTTCAGTACTTATAGAGACATTAGAGACTTTTAGAGACCTTCAGTACCTTTAAATACATTAGAGACCTTTAGAGACCTTCAGTACCTTTAGAGACCTTCAGTACATTAAGTGACCTCAGTAACTTTAGAGACCTTTAGCATCTTTAGAGAACTTCAGTACCTTTAGAGCCATTAGAGACCTTTACAGATCTTCAGTACATTTAGAGTCCTTCAGGACCTTTAGAGAACTTCAGTATATTTAGAGACTTTCAGTACCTTTAGAGACATTAGAGTCCTCAAGAGACCATCAGGACCTTTAGAGACCATCAGTACATTTAGAGACCTTCAGTATCTTTAGAGACACTACCGTCCTTTAGAGACCTTTAGAGACCTTCAGTACCTTTAGATAACTTCAGTAGCATTAGAGACATTAAAGACCTTTAGAGAGATTAGATATGTTAAGAGACATGAGAGATCTTTAAATACACTAGAGACCATTAGAGACATTAGAGACCTTTAGAGACCTTTAGTAACTTGAGAGACGTTAGAGACCTTTAGTATAATTAGAGACCTTTTGAGACATTGGAGAACTTTAGAGACATTAGAGACCTTAAAAACCTTTAGAGACATTAGAGACCTTTAGTGACATTAGGGACCTTTAGAGAAATTAGATACTCTTAAAGACATGAAAGACATGCAGTACCTTTAGAGTCATTAAGGACCTTTAGAGACATTAGAGACCTTTAGAGTCCTTCAGTACCTTTAAAGACCTTTAGTACTTTCAGAGACATTAGAGATCTTTAGAGAACTGCAGTAGCTTTAGAGACATTAGAGATCTTTAGAGACATTCGACACCATTAGAGACATTAGATACCTTCAGTAACTTTAGAGACATTAGAGACCTTTGAAGTCATTAGAGAACTTTTGAGACTTTAGAGACCTTTAGATACATTAGAGACCTTTACAGTAATTATAGACCTTTTTAGACATTAGAGAACTTGTGAGACATTACAGACTGTTAGAGACCTTTGGAGATATTAGAGACCATCAGTACCTTTAGAGACGTTAGTATCCTTTAGAGACATTAGAGACCTTTAGAGACATTACAGAACTTCAGAGACATTAGAGACCTTTAGAGACATTTGTGAAGTTTAGAGACATTTGAGACGTTTAGAGACATTGGAGCCTTTTAGAAACTTTAGTGACCTTTAGAGACCATAAGTAGCATTAAAGACCTTAAGTACCTCTAGATACATTAGATACCTTCAGAGACCTTCAGTAGCTTTAGAGACCTTAGAGACCTTTAGAGACATTAGAGACCTTTAGAGACCTTCAGTACCTTTAGAGACATTAGGGAACTTTAAAGACATTAGAGATCTTAAGTGATATTAGAGACCTTCAGCACCTTTAGAGATCCTTAGAGGCACTTGAGACCTTCAGAGACATTATAGGCCAATAGAGACCTTCAGTACCTTTAAAGACATTAGAGACCTTTAGATACCTTCAGTTACTTTAGAGACCTTCAGTACTTTAAGAGACCTTCAGTAACTTTAGAGACCATTAGTACCTTGAGAGATATTAACAATAACTATAGTACCTTTGGAGATATTAGAGACCTTTAGAGATCTTGAGTACCTTTAGAGACATTATAGACCTTTAGAGACATTTGACACTTTTAGAGACCTTGAGTATCTTTAGAGACCTCAAGTACCTTTAGAGACATTAGAGATCTTTAGAGACCTTCAGTACTGACAGAGAACTTCAGTACCTTTAGAGGTATTAGAGACCTTTAGAGACATCCGAGACTTATATAGACATTACAGAACTTACAGACATTATAAACCTTTAGAGACATTATAAACCTTTAGAGACATTATAGACCTTTAGAGATATTAGAGACCTTTAGAGCCCTTCAGTACCTTTATAGACATTAGAGACGTTTATAGACATTAGAGACCTTTATAGAAATTAGAGACCTGAGGAGACATTAGGGACCTTTAGAGATATTAGAGACCTTTAGAGCCCTTCAGTACCTTTATAGACATTAGAGACGTTTATAGACATTAGAGACCTTTATAGAAATTAGAGACCTGAGGAGACATTAGGGACCTTTAGAGATATTAGAGACCTTTAGAGACCTTCAGTACCTTTAAAGACATCAGAGAACTTTAGAGAAATTAGAGACCTTTAGAGACATTCCAGACCTTCAGAGACATTGGAGACCTTTAGAGACCTTTAGTACCTTTAGAGACATTGAAGACATTTAGAGACATTAGAGATCTTTAGACACATTAGAGACGTTTAGAGACCTCCAGTACCTTTAGAGACATTTAAGGTTTTTAGAGACATTAGAGAACTTTTGAGACATTAGAGACCTTTAGAGACCTTCAGTACCTTTAGAGACATTTAAGGTTTTTAGAGACATTAGAAACTTTAGAGACATTGGAGAACTTTCGGGACATTAGAAAACTTTAAAGTCATTAGAAACCATTTGAGATATTAGACACCAGTAGGGACATTAGAGACATTTAGAGTCCTTCAGTGCCTATAGAGACATTAGAGACCTTTAGAGACATTACAGAACGTAGAGATATTATAGATCTTTAGAGACATTAGAGACATTTAGAGACATTAGAGACTTTTAGAGACATTACAGAACATGGAGACATTATAGAATGTTATAGATATTAGAGACCTTTAGAGACAATAGAGACCTGCAGTACCTTTAGAGACATTATAGACCTTTAGAGACATTAGAGACTTTTAGAGACCTTCATTATCTTTAGACACAATCAGGACCTTTAGAGACCTTGAGTACCTTTAGATACATTAGAGACCTTTATAGACATTAGAGAACTTTAGAGACCTTCAGTAACTTAAGAGACATTCATTACCTCAAGAGACCTTCAGTACCTTTAGAGACCTGCAGTACCTTTAGAGACCTGCAGTACCTTTAGAGACATTAGAGACCCTTACAGATCTTCAGTACCTTTAGAGACCTTCAGTACCTTTAGGGAACTTCAGTACCTTTAGAGACATTAGAGACCTTTAGAGACATTGGAAAGTTTTAGAGACCTTAAGTACCTATAGAGACCTTCAGTACCATTAGAGAGATAAGAGTCTTTAGAGTCCTTCAGTACCTTTAGAGACCTTCAGTAACTTTAGAGACCATTAGTACCCTCAGAAACCTGCAGTACCTTTGGAGACATTAGAGACCTTAAGAGACCTTCAGTACCTTAAGATACCTTCAGTAATTTTATAGAGCTTCAGTACGTTTTGGGACCTGCCGTACCTTTAGAAACATTATTGAACTTTAGAGAACTTACAGACGTTTAGAGATGTTCAGTACCTTTAGAGACCTTCAGTACCTTTAGAGACATTAGAGACTTTTAGAGAACTTCAGTACTTTTAGAGACCTTCATAACATTAGAGAACTTCAGTACCTTTAGAGACCCACCATAGCTTTAGAGACATTAGAGACCTTTAAAGACCTTGAGTATCTTTAGAGACCTTCAGGACCTTTAGAGACCTTCATTACCTATAGAGACATTCAGTACCTTTAGAGACATTAGAGACCTTTAGAGACATTCAGTACCTTTAGAGAAGTTCAGTACCTCTAGAGACCTTCAGTACCTTTAGAGACTTTAGAGGCCTGTAGTGTCCTTAGAGGCCTTAAGAGACCTTGAGTACCTATAGAGACATTCAGTACCTCTAGAGACCTTCTGTATTTTAGAGACCTTCAGTACCTTGAGAGACCTTCAGTAACTTTAGAGACCATTAGTACCTTTAGAGACCTTCATTACCTTTAGAGACATTAGAGAACTTTAGAGACCTTCAGGACCTTTGGAGAACTTCAATACCTTTAGAGACATTCAGTACCTTTAGAGACATTAGAGAACTTTAGAGACCTTCAGGACCTTTGGAGAACTTCAATACCTTTAAAGACCACCAGTACCTTTAGAGACATTAGAGATCTTTAGAGACCTTAGAGGCCTTTAGAGACCTTGAGTTCCTATAGAGACGTTCAGTACCTCTAGAGACTTCCTGTATTTTAGAGATTTTCAATATCTTTAAAGACCTCTAGATACCTTCAGTACCTTTAGAGACATTAGAGACCTTTAGAGACTTTCAGTACCCTTAGAGACCTTTAGTACTTTTAGAGACCTTAAGTACCTTTTGAAACATTAGAGGCCCTTAGAGACTTTCAGTACCATTAGAGACTTTCAGTACCTTTAGAGATCTTCAGTACCTTTAGAGACATTTAGTACCTTTAGAGAAATTATAGAACTTTAGATACCTTCTGTAACTTTAGAAACCTTTAGTACCTTTAGAGACATTAGAGATCTTTAGAAACATTAGAGACATTTAGAGACATCAGAGACGTTTAGCGACCTTCAGTACCTTTAGAGACCTTCAGTATATTTAGCGACATTAGAGACCTCTAGAGGTTTTCAGTACCTTTAGGGACCTTCACTACCTTTAGAGACATTAGAGACCTTTAGAGACATTACAGAATTTAGAGATACTACAGATCTTTAGAGACATTAGAGACATTTAGAGACATTAGAGACCTTTAGAGACATTACAGAACATGGAGACATTATAGAACTTTATAGATATTAGAGACCTTTAGAGACATTAGAAACATTTAGAGACATTAGAGACCTTTAGAGACATTACAGAACATGGAGACATTATAGAACTTTATAGATATTAGAGACCTTTAGAGACATTAGAAACCTTTAGAGACCTGCAGTACCTTTAGAGACATTAGAGACCTTTAGAGACATTAGAGACCTTTAGAGACCTTCAGTATCTTTAGAGACAATCAGGACCTTTAGAGACCTTCCGTACCTTTAGAGACTCTTACTAACTTTAGAGACCTTCATAAGTTTCAGAGACCATTACTAACATTAGAGACCTTCAGTATCTTTAGATACATTAGAGATCTTTATAGACATTAGAGACCTTTAGAGACCTACAGTACCATTAGAGCTATTAGAGACATTTAAGGACATTAGAGACCTTCAGAAACCTTCAGTACCTTTACAAACCTTCAGTACCTTTAGAGACCTTCTGTAAATTTAGAGACCATTAGTACCTTTAGAGACATTAGAGACCTTTAGAGAACTATAGTACCTTTAGAGACCTTCAGTACCTTTAGAGACACTACAGACCAGAAGGGACCTTCCGTAACGTTAGACACCATTAGTACCTTTAGAGACCTGCAGTACCTTTAGAGACATTACAGACCCTTACAGATCTTCAGTACCTTTAGAAACCTTCAGTACCTTTAGAGACCGTCAGTAACTATAGGGACCTTCAGCACCTTTAGAGACATTAGAGACCTTTAAAGGCACTAGAAACCTTTAGAGACATTAGAGAGCTTTAGAGACCTTCAGTAGCTTTAGAAACTTTCAGGACCTTTAGAGACCTTCATTACCTTTCAAGACATTAAGTAACTTTAGAGACCTTCAGTACCTTTAGAGATCTTCAGTACTTATAGAGACATTAGAGACTTTTAGAGACCTTCAGTACCTTTAAATACATTAGAGACCTTTAGAGACCTTAAGTACCTTTAGAGACCTTCAGTACATTAAGTGACCTCAGTAACTTTAGAGACCTTTAGCATCTTTAGAGAACTTCAGTACCTTTAGAGCCATTAGAGACCTTTACAGATCTTCAGTACATTTAGAGTCCTTCAGGACCTTTAGAGAACTTCAGTATATTTAGAGACTTTCAGTACCTTTAGAGACATTAGAGTCCTCAAGAGACCATCAGGACCTTTAGAGACCATCAGTACATTTAGAGACCTTGAGTATCTTTAGAGACACTATCGTCCTTTAGAGACCTTCAGTACCTTTAGATAACTTCAGTAGCATTAGAGACATTAGAGACCTTTAGAGACATTGGAAAGTTTTAGAGACCTTAAGTACCTATAGAGACCTTCAGTACCATTAGAGAGATAAGAGTCTTTAGAGTCCTTCAGTACCTTTAGAGACCTTCAGTAACTTTAGAGACCATTAGTACCCTCAGAAACCTGCAGTACCTTTGGAGACATTAGAGACCTTAAGAGACCTTCAGTACCTTAAGATACCTTCAGTAATTTTATAGAGCTTCAGTACGTTTTGGGACCTGCCGTACCTTTAGAAACATTATTGAACTTTAGAGAACTTACAGACGTTTAGAGATGTTCAGTACCTTTAGAGACCTTCAGTACCTTTAGAGACATTAGAGACTTTTAGAGAACTTCAGTACTTTTAGAGACCTTCATAACATTAGAGAACTTCAGTACCTTTAGAGACCCACCATAGCTTTAGAGACATTAGAGACCTTTAAAGACCTTGAGTATCTTTAGAGACCTTCAGGACCTTTAGAGACCTTCATTACCTATAGAGACATTCAGTACCTTTAGAGACATTAGAGACCTTTAGAGACATTCAGTACCTTTAGAGAAGTTCAGTACCTCTAGAGACCTTCAGTACCTTTAGAGACTTTAGAGGCCTGTAGTGTCCTTAGAGGCCTTAAGAGACCTTGAGTACCTATAGAGACATTCAGTACCTCTAGAGACCTTCTGTATTTTAGAGACCTTCAGTACCTTGAGAGACCTTCAGTAACTTTAGAGACCATTAGTACCTTTAGAGACCTTCATTACCTTTAGAGACATTAGAGAACTTAGAGACTTTCAGTACCATTAGAGATCTTCAGTACCTTTAGAGACATTTAGTACCTTTAGAGAAATTATAGAACTTTAGATACCTTCTGTAACTTTAGAAAACTTCAGTACCTTTAGAGACATTAGAGATCTTTAGAAACATTAGAGACATTTAGAGACATCAGAGACGTTTAGCGACCTTCAGTACCTTTAGAGACCTTCAGTACCTTTAGAGACCTTCAGTATATTTAGCGACATTAGAGACCTCTAGAGGTTTTCAGTACCTTTAGGGACCTTCACTACCTTTAGAGACATTAGAGACCATTAGAGACATTACAGAATTTAGAGATACTACAGATCTTTAGAGACATTAGAGACATTTAGAGACATTAGAGACCTTTAGAGACATTACAGAACATGGAGACATTATAGAACTTTATAGATATTAGAGACCTTTAGAGACATTAGAAACCTTTAGAGACCTGCAGTACCTTTAGAGACATTAGAGACCTTTAGAGACATTAGAGACCTTTAGAGACCTTCAGTATCTTTAGAGACAATCAGGAGCTTTAGAGACCTTCCGTACCTTTAGAGACCCTTACTAACTTTAGAGACCTTCATAAGTTTCAGGGACCATTACTAACATTAGAGACCTTCAGTACCTTTAGATACATTAGAGATCTTTATAGACATTAGAGACCTTTAGAGACCTACAGTACCATTAGAGCTATTAGAGACATTTAAGGACATTAGAGACCTTCAGAAACCTTCAGTACCTTTAGAAACCTTCAGTACCTTTAGAGACCTTCTGTAAATTTAGAGACCATTAGTACCTTTAGAGAACTATAGTACCTTTAGAGACCTTCAGTACCTTTAGAGACACTACAGACCCGAAGGGACATTAGAGATCTTTAGAAACATTATAGACATTTAGAGACATCAGAGACGTTTAGCGACCTTCAGTACCTTTAGAGACCTTCAGTATATTTAGCGACATTAGAGACCTCTAGAGGTTTTCAGTACCTTTAGGGACCTTCACTACCTTTAGAGACATTAGAGAACATGGAGACATTATAGAACGTTATAGATATTAGAGACCTTTAGAGACATTAGAAACCTTTAGAGACCTGCAGTACCTTTAGAGACATTAGGGACCTTTAGAGACATTAGAGACCTTTAGAGACCTTCAGTATCTTTAGAGACAATCAGGACCTTTAGAGACCTGAAGTACCTTAAGAGACCCTTACTAACTTTAGAGACCTTCATAAGTTTCAGAGACCATTACTAACATTAGAGACCTTCAGTACCTTTAGATACATTAGAGATCTTTAGAGACATTAGAGACATTTAGAGACATTAGAGACTTTTAGAGACATTACAGAACATGGAGACATTATAGAATGTTATAGATATTAGAGACCTTTAGAGACAATAGAGACCTGCAGTACCTTTAGAGACATTATAGACCTTTAGAGACATTAGAGACTTTTAGAGACCTTCATTATCTTTAGACACAATCAGGACCTTTAGAGACCTTCAGTACCTTTAGATACATTAGAGACCTTTATAGACATTAGAGACCTTTAGAGACCTTCAGTAACTTAAGAGACATTCATTACCTCAAGAGACCTTCAGTACCTTTAGAGACCTGCAGTACCTTTAGAGACATTAGAGACCCTTACAGATCTTCAGTACCTTTAGAGACCTTCAGTACCTTTAGGGAACTTCAGTACCTTTAGAGACATTAGAGACCTTTAGAGACATTGGAAAGTTTTAGAGACCTTAAGTACCTATAGAGACCTTCAGTACCATTAGAGAGATAAGAGTCTTTAGAGTCCTTCAGTACCTTTAAAGACCTTCAGTAACTTTAGAGACCATTAGTACCCTTAGAAACCTGCAGTACCTTTGGAGACATTAGAGACCTTAAGAGACCTTCAGTACCTTAAGATACCTTCAGTAATTTTATAGAGCTTCAGTACGTTTTGGGACCTTCCGTACCTTTAGAAACATTATTGAACTTTAGAGAACTTACAGACGTTTAGAGATGTTCAGTACCTTTAGAGACCTTCAGTACCTTTAGAGACATTAGAGACTTTTAGAGAACTTCAGTACTTTTAGAGACCTTCATAACATTAGAGAACTTCAGTACCTTTAGAGACCCACCATAGCTTTAGAGACATTAGAGACCTTTAAAGACCTTGAGTATCTTTAGAGACCTTCAGGACCTTTAGAGACCTTCATTACCTATAGAGACATTCAGTACCTTTAGAGACATTAGAGACCTTTAGAGACATTGCAGAATTTAGAGATACTACAGATCTTTAGAGACATTAGAGACATTTAGAGACATTAGAGACCTTTAGAGACATTACAGAACATGGAGACATCATAGAACGTTATAGATATTAGAGACCTTTAGAGACATTAGAAACCTTTAGAGACCTGCAGTACCTTTAGAGACATTAGAGACCTTTAGAGACATTAGAGACCTTTAGAGACCTTGAATACATTTAGAGACCTTCCGTACCTTTAAAGGCCATCAGTAACTTTAGAGACATTTGAGACCTGTAGACACATTAGAGACCTTTAGAGGCATCAGTACCTTTGGAGACCATCAGTACCTTTAAAGACCTTCAGTACCTTTAGAGACCTTCAATACCTTTAGAGACATTAGAGACCTTTAGAGACTTTCAGTACCCTTAGAGACCTTTAGTACTTTTAGAGACCTTAAGTACCTTTTGAAACATTAGAGACCCTTAGAGACTTTCAGTACCATTAGAGACTTTCAGTACCTTTAGAGATCTTCAGTACCTTTAGAGACATTTAGTACCTTTAGAGAAATTATAGAACTTTAGATACCTTCTGTAACTTTAGAAACCTTCAGTACCTTTAGAGACATTAGAGATCTTTAGAAACATTAGAGACATTTAGAGACATCAGAGACGTTTAGCGACCTTCAGTACCTTTAGAGACCTTCAGTATATTTAGCGACATTAGAGACCTCTAGAGGTTTTCAGTACCTTTAGGGACCTTCACTACCTTTAGAGACATTAGAGACCATTAGAGACATTACAGAATTTAGAGATACTACAGATCTTTAGAGACATTTAGAGACATTAGAGACCTTTAGAGACATTACAGAACATGGAGACATTATAGAACGTTATAGATATTAGAGACCTTTAGAGACATTAGAAACCTTTAGAGACCTGCAGTACCTTTAGAGACATTAGAGACCTTTAGAGACATTAGAGACCTTTAGAGACCTTCAGTATCTTTAGAGATAATCAGGACCTTTAGAGACCTTCCGTACCTTTAGAGACCCTTACTAACTTTAGAGACCTTCATAAGTTTCAGAGACCATTACTAACATTAGAGACCTTCAGTACCTTTAGATACATTAGAGATCTTTATAGACATTAGAGACCTTTAGAGACCTACAGTACCATTAGAGCTATTAGAGACATTTAAGGACATTAGAGACCTTCAGAAACCTTCAGTACCTTTAGAAACCTTCAGTACCTTTAGAGACCTTCTGTAAATTTAGAGACCATTAGTACCTTTAGAGACATTAGAGACCTTTAGAGAACTATAGTACCTTTAGAGACCTTCAGTAACGTTAGAGACATTACAGACCTTTAGAGACACTGCAGACCCGAAGGGACCTTCCGTAACTTTAGACACCATTAGTACCTTTAGAGACCTGCAGTACCTTTAGAGACATTACAGACCCTTACAGATCTTCAGTACCTTTAGAAACCTTCAGTACCTTTAGAGACCGTCAGTAACTATAGGGACCTTCAGCACCTTTAGAGAAATTAGAGACCTTTAAAGGCACTAGAAACCTTTAGAGACATTAGAGAGCTTTAGAGACCTTCAGTAGCTTTAGAAACTTTTAGGACCTTTAGAGACCTTCATTACCTTTCAAGACATTAAGTAACTTTAGAGACCTTCAGTACCTTTAGAGATCTTCAGTACTTATAGAGACATTAGAGACTTTTAGAGACCTTCAGTACCTTTAAATACATTAGAGACCTTTAGAGACCTTCAGTACCTTTAGAGACCTTCAGTACATTAAGTGACCTCAGTAACTTTAGAGACCTTTAGCATCTTTAGAGAACTTCAGTACCTTTAGAGCCATTAGAGACCTTTACAGATCTTCAGTACATTTAGAGTCCTTCAGGACCTTTAGAGAACTTCAGTATATTTAGAGACTTTCAGTACCTTTAGAGACATTAGAGTCCTCAAGAGACCATCAGGACCTTTAGAGACCATCAGTACATTTAGAGACCTTCAGTATCTTTAGAGACACTACCGTCCTTTAGAGACCTTTAGAGACCTTCAGTACCTTTAGATAACTTCAGTAGCATTAGAGACATTAAAGACCTTTAGAGAGATTAGATATGTTAAGAGACATGAGAGATCTTTAAATACACTAGAGACCATTAGAGATCATTAGAGACCGTCAGTACATTTAGAAACCTTCAGTACCTTCAGAGATGTTAGAGATCTTTAGAGACACTAGAGACCGTTAGAGACATTAGAGACCATTAGAGACCTTCAGTACCTTTAGAGAACTTGAGTACCATTAGAGACATTAGAGACCTTTAGAGACCTTTAGTAACTTGAGAGACGTTAGAGACCTTTAGTATAATTAGAGACCTTTTGAGACATTGGAGAACTTTAGAGACATTAGAGACCTTAAAAACCTTTAGAGACATTAGAGACCTTTAGTGACATTAGGGACCTTTAGAGAAATTAGATACTCTTAAAGACATGAAAGACATGCAGTACCTTTAGAGTCATTAAGGACCTTTAGAGACATTAGAGACCTTTAGAGTCCTTCAGTACCTTTAAAGACCTTTAGTACTTTCAGAGACATTAGAGATCTTTAGAGAACTGCAGTAGCTTGAGAGACATTAGAGATCTTTAGAGACATTCGACACCATTAGAGACATTAGATACCTTCAGTAACTTTAGAGACATTAGAGACCTTTGAAGTCATTAGAGAACTTTTGAGACTTTAGAGACCTTTAGATACATTAGAGACCTTTACAGTAATTATAGAACTTTTTAGACATTAGAGAACTTGAGAGACATTACAGACTGTTAGAGACCTTTGGAGATATTAGAGACCATCAGTACCTTTAGAGACGTTAGTATCCTTTAGAGACATTAGAGACCTTTAGAGACATTACAGAACTTCAGAGACATTAGAGACCTTTAGAGACATTTGAGAAGTTTAGAGACATTTGAGACGTTTAGAGACACTGGAGCCTTTTAGAAACTTTAGTGACCTTTAGAGACCATAAGTAGCATTAAAGACCTTAAGTACCTTTAGATACATTAGATACCTTCAGAGACCTTCAGTAGCTTTAGAGACCTTAGAGACCTTTAGAGACATTAGAGACCTTTAGAGACCTTCAGTACCTTTAGAGACATTAGGGAACTTTAAAGACATTAGAGATCTTAAGTGATATTAGAGACCTTCAGCACCTTTAGAGATCCTTAGAGGCACTTGAGACCTTCAGAGACATTATAGGCCAATAGAGACCTTCAGTACCTTTAAAGACATTAGAGACCTTTAGATACCTTCAGTTACTTTAGAGACCTTCAGTACTTTAAGAGACCTTCAGTAACTTTAGAGACCATTAGTACCTTGAGAGATATTAACAATAACTATAGTACCTTTGGAGATATTAGAGACCTTTAGAGATCTTGAGTACCTTTAGAGACATTATAGACCTTTAGAGACATTTGACACTTTTAGAGACCTTGAGTATTTTTAGAGACCTCAAGTACCTTTAGAGACATTAGAGATCTTTAGAGACCTTCAGTACTGACAGAGAACTTCAGTACCTTTAGAGGTATTAGATACCTTTAGAGACATTCGAGACTTATATAGACATTACAGAACTTACAGACATTATAAACCTTTAAAGACATTATAAACCTTTAGAGACATTATAGACCTTTAGAGACATTAGAGACCTTTAGAGCCCTTCAGTACCTTTATAGACATTAGAGACGTTTATAGACATTAGAGACCTTTATAGAAATTAGAGACCTGAGGAGACATTAGGGACCTTTAGAGATATTAGAGACCTTTAGAGACCTTCAGTACCTTTAAAGACATCAGAGAACTTTAGAGAAATTAGAGACCTTTAGAGACATTCCAGACCTTCAGAGACATTAGAGACCTTTAGAGACCTTTAGTACCTTTAGAGACATTGAAGACATTTAGAGACATTAGAGATCTTTAGACACATTAGAGACGTTTAGAGACCTTCAGTACCTTTAGAGACATTTAAGGTTTTTAGAGACATTAGAGAACTTTTGAGACATTAGAGACCTTTAGAGACCTTCAGTACCTTTAGAGACATTTAAGGTTTTTAGAGACATTAGAAACTTTAGAGACATTGGAGAACTTTCGGGACATTAGAAAACTTTAAAGTCATTAGAAACCATTTGAGATATTAGACACCAGTAGGGACATTAGAGACATTTAGAGACCTTCAGTGCCTATAGAGACATTAGAGACCTTTAGAGACATTACAGAACGTAGAGATATTATAGATCTTTAGAGACATTAGAGACATTTAGAGACATTAGAGACTTTTAGAGACATTACAGAACATGGAGACATTATAGAATGTTATAGATATTAGAGACCTTTAGAGACAATAGAGACCTGCAGTACCTTTAGAGACATTATAGACCTTTAGAGACATTAGAGACTTTTAGAGACCTTCATTATCTTTAGACACAATCAGGACCTTTAGAGACCTTCAGTACCTTTAGATACATTAGAGACCTTTATAGACATTAGAGACCTTTAGAGACCTTCAGTAACTTAAGAGACATTCATTACCTCAAGAGACCTTCAGTACCTTTAGAGACCTGCAGTACCTTTAGAGACATTAGAGACCCTTACAGATCTTCAGTACCTTTAGAGACCTTCAGTACCTTTAGGGAACTTCAGTACCTTTAGAGACATTAGAGACCTTTAGAGACATTGGAAAGTTTTAGAGACCTTAAGTACCTATAGAGACCTTCAGTACCATTAGAGAGATAAGAGTCTTTAGAGTCCTTCAGTACCTTTAAAGACCTTCAGTAACTTTAGAGACCATTAGTACCCTTAGAAACCTGCAGTACCTTTGGAGACATTAGAGACCTTAAGAGACCTTCAGTACCTTAAGATACCTTCAGTAATTTTATAGAGCTTCAGTACGTTTTGGGACCTTCCGTACCTTTAGAAACATTATTGAACTTTAGAGAACTTACAGACGTTTAGAGATGTTCAGTACCTTTAGAGACCTTCAGTACCTTTAGAGACATTAGAGACTTTTAGAGAACTTCAGTACTTTTAGAGACCTTCATAACATTAGAGAACTTCAGTACCTTTAGAGACCCACCATAGCTTTAGAGACATTAGAGACCTTTAAAGACCTTGAGTATCTTTAGAGACCTTCAGGACCTTTAGAGACCTTCATTACCTATAGAGACATTCAGTACCTTTAGAGACATTAGAGACCTTTAGAGACATTGCAGAATTTAGAGATACTACAGATCTTTAGAGACATTAGAGACATTTAGAGACATTAGAGACCTTTAGAGACATTACAGAACATGGAGACATCATAGAACGTTATAGATATTAGAGACCTTTAGAGACATTAGAAACCTTTAGAGACCTGCAGTACCTTTAGAGACATTAGAGACCTTTAGAGACATTAGAGACCTTTAGAGACCTTGAATACATTTAGAGACCTTCCGTACCTTTAAAGGCCATCAGTAACTTTAGAGACATTTGAGACCTGTAGACACATTAGAGACCTTTAGAGGCATCAGTACCTTTGGAGACCATCAGTACCTTTAAAGACCTTCAGTACCTTTAGAGACCTTCAATACCTTTAGAGACATTAGAGACCTTTAGAGACTTTCAGTACCCTTAGAGACCTTTAGTACTTTTAGAGACCTTAAGTACCTTTTGAAACATTAGAGACCCTTAGAGACTTTCAGTACCATTAGAGACTTTCAGTACCTTTAGAGATCTTCAGTACCTTTAGAGACATTTAGTACCTTTAGAGAAATTATAGAACTTTAGATACCTTCTGTAACTTTAGAAACCTTCAGTACCTTTAGAGACATTAGAGATCTTTAGAAACATTAGAGACATTTAGAGACATCAGAGACGTTTAGCGACCTTCAGTACCTTTAGAGACCTTCAGTATATTTAGCGACATTAGAGACCTCTAGAGGTTTTCAGTACCTTTAGGGACCTTCACTACCTTTAGAGACATTAGAGACCATTAGAGACATTACAGAATTTAGAGATACTACAGATCTTTAGAGACATTTAGAGACATTAGAGACCTTTAGAGACATTACAGAACATGGAGACATTATAGAACGTTATAGATATTAGAGACCTTTAGAGACATTAGAAACCTTTAGAGACCTGCAGTACCTTTAGAGACATTAGAGACCTTTAGAGACATTAGAGACCTTTAGAGACCTTCAGTATCTTTAGAGACAATCAGGAGCTTTAGAGACCTTCGGTACCTTTAGCGACCCTTACTAACTTTAGAGACCTTCATAAGTTTCAGAGACCATTACTAACATTAGAGACCTTCAGTACCTTTAGATACATTAGAGATCTTTATAGACATTAGAGACCTTTAGAGACCTACAGTACCATTAGAGCTATTAGAGACATTTAAGGACATTAGAGACCTTCAGAAACCTTCAGTACCTTTAGAAACCTTCAGTACCTTTAGAGACCTTCTGTAAATTTAGAGACCATTAGTACCTTTAGAGACATTAGAGACCTTTAGAGAACTATAGTACCTTTAGAGACCTTCAGTAACGTTAGAGACATTACAGACCTTTAGAGACACTGCAGACCCGAAGGGACCTTCCGTAACTTTAGACACCATTAGTACCTTTAGAGACCTGCAGTACCTTTAGAGACATTACAGACCCTTACAGATCTTCAGTACCTTTAGAAACCTTCAGTACCTTTAGAGACCGTCAGTAACTATAGGGACCTTCAGCACCTTTAGAGAAATTAGAGACCTTTAAAGGCACTAGAAACCTTTAGAGACATTAGAGAGCTTTAGAGACCTTCAGTAGCTTTAGAAACTTTTAGGACCTTTAGAGACCTTCATTACCTTTCAAGACATTAAGTAACTTTAGAGACCTTCAGTACCTTTAGAGATCTTCAGTACTTATAGAGACATTAGAGACTTTTAGAGACCTTCAGTACCTTTAAATACATTAGAGACCTTTAGAGACCTTCAGTACCTTTAGAGACCTTCAGTACATTAAGTGACCTCAGTAACTTTAGAGACCTTTAGCATCTTTAGAGAACTTCAGTACCTTTAGAGCCATTAGAGACCTTTACAGATCTTCAGTACATTTAGAGTCCTTCAGGACCTTTAGAGAACTTCAGTATATTTAGAGACTTTCAGTACCTTTAGAGACATTAGAGTCCTCAAGAGACCATCAGGACCTTTAGAGACCATCAGTACATTTAGAGACCTTCAGTATCTTTAGAGACACTACCGTCCTTTAGAGACCTTCAGTACCTTTAGATAACTTCAGTAGCATTAGAGATATTAAAGACCTTTAGAGTGATTAGATATGTTAAGAGACATGAGAGATCTTTAAATACACTAGAGACCATTAGAGATCATTAGAGACCGTCAGTACATTTAGAAACCTTCAGTACCTTCAGAGATGTTAGAGATCTTTAGAGACACTAGAGACCGTTAGAGACATTAGAGACCATTAGAGACCTTCAGTACCTTTAGAGAACTTGAGTACCATTAGAGACATTAGAGACCTTTAGAGACCTTTAGTAACTTGAGAGACGTTAGAGACCTTTAGTATAATTAGAGACCTTTTGAGACATTGGAGAACTTTAGAGACATTAGAGACCTTAAAAACCTTTAGAGACATTAGAGACCTTTAGTGACATTAGGGACCTTTAGAGAAATTAGATACTCTTAAAGACATGAAAGACATGCAGTACCTTTAGAGTCATTAAGGACCTTTAGAGACATTAGAGACCTTTAGAGTCCTTCAGTACCTTTAAAGACCTTTAGTACTTTCAGAGACATTAGAGATCTTTAGAGAACTGCAGTAGCTTGAGAGACATTAGAGATCTTTAGAGACATTCGACACCATTAGAGACATTAGATACCTTCAGTAACTTTAGAGACATTAGAGACCTTTGAAGTCATTAGAGAACTTTTGAGACTTTAGAGACCTTTAGATACATTAGAGACCTTTACAGTAATTATAGAACTTTTTAGACATTAGAGAACTTGAGAGACATTACAGACTGTTAGAGACCTTTGGAGATATTAGAGACCATCAGTACCTTTAGAGACGTTAGTATCCTTTAGAGACATTAGAGACCTTTAGAGACATTACAGAACTTCAGAGACATTAGAGACCTTTAGAGACATTTGAGAAGTTTAGAGACATTTGAGACGTTTAGAGACACTGGAGCCTTTTAGAAACTTTAGTGACCTTTAGAGACCATAAGTAGCATTAAAGACCTTAAGTACCTTTAGATACATTAGATACCTTCAGAGACCTTCAGTAGCTTTAGAGACCTTAGAGACCTTTAGAGACATTAGAGACCTTTAGAGACCTTCAGTACCTTTAGAGACATTAGGGAACTTTAAAGACATTAGAGATCTTAAGTGATATTAGAGACCTTCAGCACCTTTAGAGATCCTTAGAGGCACTTGAGACCTTCAGAGACATTATAGGCCAATAGAGACCTTCAGTACCTTTAAAGACATTAGAGACCTTTAGATACCTTCAGTTACTTTAGAGACCTTCAGTACTTTAAGAGACCTTCAGTAACTTTAGAGACCATTAGTACCTTGAGAGATATTAACAATAACTATAGTACCTTTGGAGATATTAGAGACCTTTAGAGATCTTGAGTACCTTTAGAGACATTATAGACCTTTAGAGACATTTGACACTTTTAGAGACCTTGAGTATCTTTAGAGACCTCAAGTACCTTTAGAGACATTAGAGATCTTTAGAGACCTTCAGTACTGACAGAGAACTTCAGTACCTTTAGAGGTATTAGATACCTTTAGAGACATTCGAGACTTATATAGACATTACAGAACTTACAGACATTATAAACCTTTAAAGACATTATAAACCTTTAGAGACATTATAGACCTTTAGAGACATTAGAGACCTTTAGAGCCCTTCAGTACCTTTATAGACATTAGAGACGTTTATAGACATTAGAGACCTTTATAGAAATTAGAGACCTGAGGAGTCATTAGGGACCTTTAGAGATATTAGAGACCTTTAGAGACCTTCAGTACCTTTAAAGACATCAGAGAACTTTAGAGAAATTAGAGACCTTTAGAGACATTCCAGACCTTCAGAGACATTAGAGACCTTTAGAGACCTTTAGTACCTTTAGAGACATTGAAGACATTTAGAGACATTAGAGATCTTTAGACACATTAGAGACCTTTAGAGACCTTCAGTACCATTAGAGACATTTAAGGTTTTTAGAGACATTAGAAACTTTAGAGACATTGGAGAACTTTCGGGACATTAGAAAACTTTAAAGTCATTAGAAACCATTTGAGATATTAGACACCAGTAGGGACATTAGAGACATTTAGAGACCTTCAGTGCCTATAGAGACATTAGAGACCTTTAGAGACATTACAGAACGTAGAGATATTATAGATCTTTAGAGACATTAGAGACATTTAGAGACATTAGAGACTTTTAGAGACATTACAGAACATGGAGACATTATAGAATGTTATAGATATTAGAGACCTTTAGAGACAATAGAGACCTGCAGTACCTTTAGAGACATTATAGACCTTTAGAGACATTAGAGACTTTTAGAGACCTTCATTATCTTTAGACACAATCAGGACCTTTAGAGACCTTCAGTACCTTTAGATACATTAGAGACCTTTATAGACATTAGAGACCTTTAGAGACCTTCAGTAACTTAAGAGACATTCATTACCTCAAGAGACCTTCAGTACCTTTAGAGACCTGCAGTACCTTTAGAGACCTGCAGTACCTTTAGAGACATTAGAGACCCTTACAGATCTTCAGTACCTTTAGAGACCTTCAGTACCTTTAGGGAACTTCAGTACCTTTAGAGACATTAGAGACCTTTAGAGACATTGGAAAGTTTTAGAGACCTTAAGTACCTATAGAGACCTTCAGTACCATTAGAGAGATAAGAGTCTTTAGAGTCCTTCAGTACCTTTAGAGACCTTCAGTAACTTTAGAGACCATTAGTACCCTCAGAAACCTGCAGTACCTTTGGAGACATTAGAGACCTTAAGAGACCTTCAGTACCTTAAGATACCTTCAGTAATTTTATAGAGCTTCAGTACGTTTTGGGACCTGCCGTACCTTTAGAAACATTATTGAACTTTAGAGAACTTACAGACGTTTAGAGATGTTCAGTACCTTTAGAGACCTTCAGTACCTTTAGAGACATTAGAGACTTTTAGAGAACTTCAGTACTTTTAGAGACCTTCATAACATTAGAGAACTTCAGTACCTTTAGAGACCCACCATAGCTTTAGAGACATTAGAGACCTTTAAAGACCTTGAGTATCTTTAGAGACCTTCAGGACCTTTAGAGACCTTCATTACCTATAGAGACATTCAGTACCTTTAGAGACATTAGAGACCTTTAGAGACATTCAGTACCTTTAGAGAAGTTCAGTACCTCTAGAGACCTTCAGTACCTTTAGAGACTTTAGAGGCCTGTAGTGTCCTTAGAGGCCTTAAGAGACCTTGAGTACCTATAGAGACATTCAGTACCTCTAGAGACCTTCTGTATTTTAGAGACCTTCAGTACCTTGAGAGACCTTCAGTAACTTTAGAGACCATTAGTACCTTTAGAGACCTTCATTACCTTTAGAGACATTAGAGAACTTTAGAGACCTTCAGGACCTTTGGAGAACTTCAATACCTTTAGAGACATTCAGTACCTTTAGAGACATTAGAGAACTTTAGAGACCTTCAGGACCTTTGGAGAACTTCAATACCTTTAAAGACCACCAATACCTTTAGAGACATTAGAGATCTTTAGAGACCTTAGAGGCCTTTAGAGACCTTGAGTTCCTATAGAGACGTTCAGTACCTCTAGAGACTTCCTGTATTTTAGAGATTTTCAATATCTTTAGAGACCTCTAGATACCTTCAGTACCTTTAGAGACATTAGAGACCTTTAGAGACCTTGAATACATTTAGAGACCTTCCGTACCTTTAAAGGCCATCAGTAACTTTAGAGACATTTGAGACCTGTAGACACATTAGAGACCTTTAGAGGCCTTCAGTACCTTTGGAGATCATCAGTACCTTTAAAGACCTTCAGTACCTTTAGAGACCTTCAATACATTTAGAGACATTAGAGACCTTTAGAGACTTTCAGTACCCTTAGAGACCTTTAGTACTTTTAGAGACATTAAGTACCTTTTGAAACATTAGAGGCCCTTAGAGACTTTCAGTACCATTAGAGACTTTCAGTACCTTTAGAGATCTTCAGTACCTTTAGAGACATTTAGTACCTTTAGAGAAATTATAGAACTTTAGATACCTTCTGTAACTTTAGAAACCTTCAGTACCTTTAGAGACATTAGAGATCTTTAGAAACATTAGAGACATTTAGAGACATCAGAGACGTTTAGCGACCTTCAGTACCTTTAGAGACCTTCAGTATATTTAGCGACATTAGAGACCTCTAGAGGTTTTCAGTACCTTTAGGGACCTTCACTACCTTTAGAGACATTAGAGACCTTTAGAGACATTACAGAATTTAGAGATACTACAGATCTTTAGAGACATTAGAGACATTTAGAGACATTAGAGACCTTTAGAGACATTACAGAAAATGGAGACATCATAGAACGTTATAGATATTAGAGACCTTTAGAGACATTAGAAACCTTTAGAGACCTGCAGTACCTTTAGAGACATTAGAGACCTTTAGAGACATTAGAGACCTTTAGAGACCTTGAATACATTTAGAGACCTTCCGTACCTTTAAAGGCCATCAGTAACTTTAGAGACATTTGAGACCTGTAGACACATTAGAGACCTTTAGAGGCCTTCAGTACCTTTGGAGACCATCAGTACCTTTAAAGACCTTCAGTACCTTTAGAGACCTTCAATACCTTTAGAGACATTAGAGACCTTTAGAGACTTTCAGTACCCTTAGAGACCTTTAGTACTTTTAGAGACTTTAAGTACCTTTTGAAACATTAGAGACCCTTAGAGACTTTCAGTACCATTAGAGATCTTCAGTACCTTTAGAGACATTTAGTACCTTTAGAGAAATTATAGAACTTTAGATACCTTCTGTAACTTTAGAAAACTTCAGTACCTTTAGAGACATTAGAGATCTTTAGAAACATTAGAGACATTTAGAGACATCAGAGACGTTTAGCGACCTTCAGTACGTTTAGAGACCTTCAGTACCTTTAGAGACCTTCAGTATATTTAGCGACATTAGAGACCTCTAGAGGTTTTCAGTACCTTTAGGGACCTTCACTACCTTTAGAGACATTAGAGACCATTAGAGACATTACAGAATTTAGAGATACTACAGATCTTTAGAGACATTAGAGACATTTAGAGACATTAGAGACCTTTAGAGACATTACAGAACATGGAGACATTATAGAACTTTATAGATATTAGAGACCTTTAGAGACATTAGAAACCTTTAGAGACCTGCAGTACCTTTAGAGACATTAGAGACCTTTAGAGACATTAGAGACCTTTAGAGACCTTCAGTATCTTTAGAGACAATCAGGACCTTTAGAGACCTGAAGTACCTTAAGAGACCCTTACTAACTTTAGAGACCTTCATAAGTTTCAGAGACCATTACTAACATTAGAGACCTTCAGTACCTTTAGATACATTAGAGATCTTTATAGACATTAGAGACCTTTAGAGACCTACAGTACCATTAGAGCTATTAGAGACATTTAAGGACATTAGAGACCTTCAGAAACCTTCAGTACCTTTAGAAACCTTCAGTACCTTTAGAGATCTTCTGTAAATTTAGAGACCATTAGTACCTTTAGAGACATTAGAGACCTTTAGAGAACTATAGTACCTTTAGAGACCTTCAGTAACGTTAGAGACATTACAGACCTTTAGAGACACTGCAGACCCGAAGGGACCTTCCGTAACTTTAGACACCATTAGTACCTTTAGAGACCTGCAGTACCTTTAGAGACATTACAGACCCTTACAGATCTTCAGTACCTTTAGAAACCTTCAGTACCTTTAGAGACCGTCAGTAACTATAGGGACCTTCAGCACCTTTAGAGACATTAGAGACCTTTAAAGGCACTAGAAACCTTTAGAGACATTAGAGAGCTTTAGAGACCTTCAGTAGCTTTAGAAACTTTTAGGACCTTTAGAGACCTTCATTACCTTTCAAGACATTAAGTAACTTTAGAGACCTTCAGTACCTTTAGAGATCTTCAGTACTTATAGAGACATTAGAGACTTTTAGAGACCTTCAGTACCTTTAAATACATTAGAGACCTTTAGAGACCTTCAGTACCTTTAGAGACCTTCAGTACATTAAGTGACCTCAGTAACTTTAGAGACCTTTAGCATCTTTAGAGAACTTCAGTACCTTTAGAGCCATTAGAGACCTTTACAGATCTTCAGTACATTTAGAGTCCTTCAGGACCTTTAGAGAACTTCAGTATATTTAGAGACTTTCAGTACCTTTAGAGACATTAGAGTCCTCAAGAGACCATCAGGACCTTTAGAGACCATCAGTACATTTAGAGACCTTCAGTATCTTTAGAGACACTACCGTCCTTTAGAGACCTTTAGAGACCTTCAGTACCTTTAGATAACTTCAGTAGCATTAGAGACATTAAAGACCTTTAGAGAGATTAGATATGTTAAGAGACATGAGAGATCTTTAAATACACTAGAGACCATTAGAGATCATTAGAGACCGTCAGTACATTTAGAAACCTTCAGTACCTTCAGAGATGTTAGAGATCTTTAGAGACACTAGAGACCGTTAGAGACATTAGAGACCATTAGAGACCTTCAGTACCTTTAGAGAACTTGAGTACCATTAGAGACATTAGAGACCTTTAGAGACCTTTAGTAACTTGAGAGACGTTAGAGACCTTTAGTATAATTAGAGACCTTTTGAGACATTGGAGAACTTTAGAGACATTAGAGACCTTAAAAACCTTTAGAGACATTAGAGACCTTTAGTGACATTAGGGACCTTTAGAGAAATTAGATACTCTTAAAGACATGAAAGACATGCAGTACCTTTAGAGTCATTAAGGACCTTTAGAGACATTAGAGACCTTTAGAGTCCTTCAGTACCTTTAAAGACCTTTAGTACTTTCAGAGACATTAGAGATCTTTAGAGAACTGCAGTAGCTTGAGAGACATTAGAGATCTTTAGAGACATTCGACACCATTAGAGACATTAGATACCTTCAGTAACTTTAGAGACATTAGAGACCTTTGAAGTCATTAGAGAACTTTTGAGACTTTAGAGACCTTTAGATACATTAGAGACCTTTACAGTAATTATAGAACTTTTTAGACATTAGAGAACTTGAGAGACATTACAGACTGTTAGAGACCTTTGGAGATATTAGAGACCATCAGTACCTTTAGAGACGTTAGTATCCTTTAGAGACATTAGAGACCTTTAGAGACATTACAGAACTTCAGAGACATTAGAGACCTTTAGAGACATTTGAGAAGTTTAGAGACATTTGAGACGTTTAGAGACATTGGAGCCTTTTAGAAACTTTAGTGACCTTTAGAGACCATAAGTAGCATTAAAGACCTTAAGTACCTTTAGATACATTAGATACCTTCAGAGACCTTCAGTAGCTTTAGAGACCTTAGAGACCTTTAGAGACATTAGAGACCTTTAGAGACCTTCAGTACCTTTAGAGACATTAGGGAACTTTAAAGACATTAGAGATCTTAAGTGATATTAGAGACCTTCAGCACCTTTAGAGATCCTTAGAGGCACTTGAGACCTTCAGAGACATTATAGGCCAATAGAGACCTTCAGTACCTTTAAAGACATTAGAGACCTTTAGATACCTTCAGTTACTTTAGAGACCTTCAGTACTTTAAGAGACCTTCAGTAACTTTAGAGACCATTAGTACCTTGAGAGATATTAACAATAACTATAGTACCTTTGGAGATATTAGAGACCTTTAGAGATCTTGAGTACCTTTAGAGACATTATAGACCTTTAGAGACATTTGACACTTTTAGAGACCTTGAGTATCTTTAGAGACCTCAAGTACCTTTAGAGACATTAGAGATCTTTAGAGACCTTCAGTACTGACAGAGAACTTCAGTACCTTTAGAGGTATTAGATACCTTTAGAGACATTCGAGACTTATATAGACATTACAGAACTTACAGACATTATAAACCTTTAAAGACATTATAAACCTTTAGAGACATTATAGACCTTTAGAGACATTAGAGACCTTTAGAGCCCTTCAGTACCTTTATAGACATTAGAGACGTTTATAGACATTAGAGAACTTTATAGAAATTAGAGACCTGAGGAGACATTAGGGACCTTTAGAGATATTAGAGACCTTTAGAGACCTTCAGTACCTTTAAAGACATCAGAGAACTTTAGAGAAATTAGAGACCTTTAGTGACATTCCAGACCTTCAGAGACATTAGAGACCTTTAGAGACCTTTAGTACCTTTAGAGACATTGAAGACATTTAGAGACATTAGAGATCTTTAGACACATTAGAGACGTTTAGAGACCTTCAGTACCTTTAGAGACATTTAAGGTTTTTAGAGACATTAGAGAACTTTTGAGACATTAGAGACCTTTAGAGACCTTCAGTACCTTTAGAGACATTTAAGGTTTTTAGAGACATTAGAAACTTTAGAGACATTGGAGAACTTTCGGGACATTAGAAAACTTTAAAGTCATTAGAAACCATTTGAGATATTAGACACCAGTAGGGACATTAGAGACATTTAGAGACCTTCAGTGCCTATAGAGACATTAGAGACCTTTAGAGACATTACAGAACGTAGAGATATTATAGATCTTTAGAGACATTAGAGACATTTAGAGACATTAGAGACTTTTAGAGACATTACAGAACATGGAGACATTATAGAATGTTATAGATATTAGAGACCTTTAGAGACAATAGAGACCTGCAGTACCTTTAGAGACATTATAGACCTTTAGAGACATTAGAGACTTTTAGAGACCTTCATTATCTTTAGACACAATCAGGACCTTTAGAGACCTTGAGTACCTTTAGATACATTAGAGACCTTTATAGACATTAGAGACCTTTAGAGACCTTCAGTAACTTAAGAGACATTCATTACCTCAAGAGACCTTCAGTACCTTTAGAGACCTGCAGTACCTTTAGAGACATTAGAGACCCTTACAGATCTTCAGTACCTTTAGATAC
Source organism: Coccyzus lansbergi (assembly GCA_033558105.1). NCBI lineage: Eukaryota > Metazoa > Chordata > Aves > Cuculiformes > Coccyzidae > Coccyzus > Coccyzus lansbergi. Next base: position 749,485 of record JAUMJK010000851.1, read on the forward strand.
CTTCAGTACCTTTAGGGAACTTCAGTACCTTTAGAGACATTAGAGACCCTTACAGATCTTCAGTACCTTTAGAGACCTTCAGTACCTTTAGGGAACTTCAGTACCTTTAGAGACATTAGAGACCTTTAGAGACATTGGAAAGTTTTAGAGACCTTAAGTACCTATAGAGACCTTCAGTACCATTAGAGAGATAAGAGTCTTTAGAGTCCTTCAGTACCTTTAGAGACCTTCAGTAACTTTAGAGACCATTAGTACCCTCAGAAACCTGCAGTACCTTTGGAGACATTAGAGACCTTAAGAGACCTTCAGTACCTTAAGATACCTTCAGTAATTTTATAGAGCTTCAGTACGTTTTGGGACCTGCCGTACCTTTAGAAACATTATTGAACTTTAGAGAACTTACAGACGTTTAGAGATGTTCAGTACCTTTAGAGACCTTCAGTACCTTTAGAGACATTAGAGACTTTTAGAGAACTTCAGTACTTTTAGAGACCTTCATAACATTAGAGAACTTCAGTACCTTTAGAGACCCACCATAGCTTTAGAGACATTAGAGACCTTTAAAGACCTTGAGTATCTTTAGAGACCTTCAGGACCTTTAGAGACCTTCATTACCTATAGAGACATTCAGTACCTTTAGAGACATTAGAGACCTTTAGAGACATTCAGTACCTTTAGAGAAGTTCAGTACCTCTAGAGACCTTCAGTACCTTTAGAGACTTTAGAGGCCTGTAGTGTCCTTAGAGGCCTTAAGAGACCTTGAGTACCTATAGAGACATTCAGTACCTCTAGAGACCTTCTGTATTTTAGAGACCTTCAGTACCTTGAGAGACCTTCAGTAACTTTAGAGACCATTAGTACCTTTAGAGACCTTCATTACCTTTAGAGACATTAGAGAACTTTAGAGACCTTCAGGACCTTTGGAGAACTTCAATACCTTTAGAGACATTAGAGAAATTTAGAGACCTTCAGGACCTTTGGAGAACTTCAATACCTTTAAAGACCACCAGTACCTTTAGAGACATTAGAGATCTTTAGAGACCTTAGAGGCCTTTAGAAACCTTGAGTTCCTATAGAGACGTTCAGTACCTCTAGAGACTTCCTGTATTTTAGAGATTTTCAATATCTTTAGAGACCTCTAGATACCTTCAGTACCTTTAGAGACATTAGAGACCTTTAGAGACCTTGAATACATTTAGAGACCTTCCGTACCTTTAAAGGCCATCAGTAACTTTAGAGACATTTGAGACCTGTAGACACATTAGAGACCTTTAGAGGCCTTCAGTACCTTTGGAGACCATAAGTACCTTTAAAGACCTTCAGTACCTTTAGAGACCTTCAATACCTTTAGAGACTTTCAGTACCCTTAGAGACCTTTAGTACTTTTAGAGACCTTAAGTACCTTTTGAAACATTAGAGACCCTTAGAGACTTTCAGTACCATTAGAGACTTTCAGTACCTTTAGAGATCTTCAGTACCTTTAGAGACATTTAGTACCTTTAGAGAAATTATAGAACTTTAGATACCTTCTGTAACTTTAGAAACCTTCAGTACCTTTAGAGACATTAGAGATCTTTAGAAACATTAGAGACATTTAGAGACATCAGAGACGTTTAGCGACCTTCAGTACCTTTAGAGACCTTCAGTATATTTAGCGACATTAGAGACCTCTAGAGGTTTTCAGTACCTTTAGGGACCTTCACTACCTTTAGAGACATTAGAGACCTTTAGAGACATTACAGAATTTAGAGATACTACAGATCTTTAGAGACATTAGAGACATTTAGAGACATTAGAGACCTTTAGAGACATTACAGAATTTAGAGATACTACAGACCTTTAGAGACATTAGAAACCTTTAGAGACCTGCAGAACCTTTAGAGACATTAGAGACCTTTAGAGACCTTCAGTATCTTTAGAGACAATCAGGACCTTTAGAGACCTTCGGTACCTTTAGCGACCCTTACTAACTTTAGAGACCTTCATAAGTTTCAGAGACCATTACTAACATTAGAGACCTTCAGTACCTTTAGATACATTAGAGATCTTTATAGACATTAGAGACCTTTAGAGACCTACAGTACCATTAGAGCTATTAGAGACATTTAAGGACATTAGAGACCTTCAGAAACCTTCAGTACCTTTAGAAACCTTCAGTACCTTTAGAGACCTTCTGTAAATTTAGAGACCATTAGTACCTTTAGAGACATTAGAGACCTTTAGAGAACTATAGTACCTTTAGAGACCTTCAGTACCTTTAGAGACATTACAGACCTTTAGAGACACTGCAGACCCGAAGGGACCTTCCGTAACTTCAGACACCATTAGTACCTTTAGAGACCTGCAGTACCTTTAGAGACATTACAGACCCTTACAGATCTTCAGTACCTTTAGAAACCTTCAGTACCTTTAGAGACCGTCAGTAACTATAGGGACCTTCAGCACCTTTAGAGAAATTAGAGACCTTTAAAGGCACTAGAAACCTTTAGAGACATTAGAGAGCTTTAGAGACCTTCAGTAGCTTTAGAAACTTTCAGGACCTTTAGAGACCTTCATTACCTTTCAAGACATTAAGTAACTTTAGAGACCTTCAGTACCTTTAGAGATCTTCAGTACTTATAGAGACATTAGAGACTTTTAGAGACCTTCAGTACCTTTAAATACATTAGAGACCTTTAGAGACCTTCAGTACCTTTAGAGACCTTCAGTACATTAAGTGACCTCAGTAACTTTAGAGACCTTTAGCATCTTTAGAGAACTTCAGTACCTTTAGAGCCATTAGAGACCTTTACAGATCTTCAGTACATTTAGAGTCCTTCAGGACCTTTAGAGAACTTCAGTATATTTAGAGACTTTCAGTACCTTTAGAGACATTAGAGTCCTCAAGAGACCATCAGGACCTTTAGAGACCATCAGTACATTTAGAGACCTTCAGTATCTTTAGAGACACTATCGTCCTTTAGAGACCTTTAGAGACCTTCAGTACCTTTAGATAACTTCAGTAGCATTAGAGACATTAAAGACCTTTAGAGAGATTAGATATGTTAAGAGACATGAGAGATCTTTAAATACACTAGAGACCATTAGAGACATTAGAGATCATTAGAGACCGTCAGTACATTTAGATACCTTCAGTACCTTCAGAGACGTTAGAGATCTTTAGAGACACTAGAGACCGTTAGAGACATTAGAGACCATTAGAGACCTTCAGTACCTTTAGAGAACTTGAGTACCATTAGAGACATTAGAGACCTTTAGAGACCTTTAGTAACTTGAGAGACGTTAGAGACCTTTAGTATAATTAGAGACCTTTTGAGACATTGGAGAACTTTAGAGACATTAGAGACCTTAAAAACCTTTAGAGACATTAGAGACCTTTAGTGACATTAGGGACCTTTAGAGAAATTAGATACTCTTAAAGACATGAAAGACATGCAGTACCTTTAGAGTCATTAAGGACCTTTAGAGACATTAGAGACCTTTAGAGAACTGCAGTAGCTTTAGAGAGATTAGAGACCTTTAGAGACATTCGACACCATTAGAGACATTAGATACCTTCAGTAACTTTAGAGACATTAGAGACCTTTGAAGTCATTAGAGAACTTTTGAGACTTTAGAGACCTTTAGATACATTAGAGACCTTTACAGTAATTGTAGAACTTTTTAGACATTAGAGAACTTGAGAGACATTACAGACTGTTAGAGACCTTTGGAGATATTAGAGACCATCAGTACCTTTAGAGACGTTAGTATCCTTTAGAGACATTAGAGACCTCTAGAGACATTACAGAACTTCAGAGACATTAGAGACCTTTAGAGACATTTGAGAAGTTTAGAGACATTTGAGACGTTTAGAGACATTGGAGCCTTTTAGAAACTTTAGTGACCTTTAGAGACCATAAGTAGCATTAAAGACCTTAAGTACCTTTAGATACATTAGATACCTTCAGAGACCTTCAGTAGCTTTAGAGACCTTAGAGACCTTTAGAGACATTAGAGACCTTTAGAGACCTTCAGTACCTTTAGAGACATTAGGGAACTTTAAAGACATTAGAGATCTTAAGTGATATTAGAGACCTTCAGCACCTTTAGAGATCCTTAGAGGCACTTGAGACCTTCAGAGACATTATAGGCCAATAGAGACCTTCAGTACCTTTAAAGACATTAGAGACCTTTAGATACCTTCAGTTACTTTAGAGACCTTCAGTACTTTAAGAGACCTTCAGTAACTTTAGAGACCATTAGTACCTTGAGAGATATTAACAATAACTATAGTACCTTTGGAGATATTAGAGACCTTTAGAGATCTTGAGTACCTTTAGAGACATTATAGACCTTTAGAGACATTTGACACTTTTAGAGACCTTGAGTATCTTTAGAGACCTCAAGTACCTTTAGAGACATTAGAGATCTTTAGAGACCTTCAGTACTGACAGAGAACTTCAGTACCTTTAGAGGTATTAGATACCTTTAGAGACATTCGAGACTTATATAGACATTACAGAACTTACAGACATTATAAACCTTTAGAGACATTATAAACCTTTAGAGACATTATAGACCTTTAGAGATATTAGAGACCTTTAGAGCCCTTCAGTACCTTTATAGACATTAGAGACGTTTATAGACATTAGAGACCTTTATAGAAATTAGAGACCTGAGGAGACATTAGGGACCTTTAGAGATATTAGAGACCTTTAGAGACCTTCAGTACCTTTAAAGACATCAGAGAACTTTAGAGAAATTAGAGACCTTTAGAGACATTCCAGACCTTCAGAGACATTAGAGACCTTTAGAGACCTTCAGTACCTTTAGAGACATTAGAGATCTTTAGACACATTAGAGATGTTTAGAGACCTTCAGTACCTTTAGAGACATTTAAGGTTTTTAGAGACATTAGAGAACTTTTGAGACATTAGAGACCTTTAGAGACCTTCAGTACCTTTAGAGACATTTAAGATTTTTAGAGACATTAGAGACCTTTAGAGACATTACAGAACGTAGAGATATTATAGATCTTTAGAGACATTAGAGACATTTAGAGACATTAGAGACTTTTAGAGACATTACAGAACATGGAGACATTATAGAGTGTTATAGATATTAGAGACCTTTAGAGACATTAGAGACCTTTAGAGACCTGCAGTACCTTTAGAGACATTATAGACCTTTAGAGACATTAGAGACTTTTAGAGACCTTCATTATCTTTAGACACAATCAGGACCTTTAGAGACCTTCAGTACCTTAAGAGACCATTAGTAACTTTAGAGACCTTCAGTACCTTTAGATACATTAGAGACCTTTATAGACATTAGAGACCTTTAGAGACCTTCAGTAACTTAAGAGACATTCATTACCTCAAGAGACCTTCAGTAACTTTAGGGACCTGCAGTACCTTTAGAAACATTAGAGACTTTTAGAGACCTTCATTCTCTTTAGAGACAATCAGGACCTTTAGAGACCTTCAGTACCTTTAGATACATTAGAGACCTTTATATACATTAGAGACCTGCAGTACCTTTAGAGACATTATAGACCCTTACAGATCTTCAGTACCTTTAGAGACCTTCAGTACCTTTAGGGAACTTCAGTACCTTTAGAGACATTAGAGACCTTTAGAGACATTAGAAAGCTTTAGAAACCTTGAGTACCTATAGAGACATTCAGTACCTCTAGAGACCTTCTGTATTTTAGAGACTTTCAGTACCTTGAGCGACCTTCATTAACTTTACAGACCATTAGTACCTTTAGAGACCTTCATTACCTTTAGAGACATTAGAGAACTTTAGAGACCTTCAGGACCTTTGGAGAACTTCAGTACCTTTAAATACCACCAGTACCTTTAGAGACATTAGAGTTCTTTAGAGACCTTTGAGGCCTTTAGAGACCTTGAGTTCCTATAGAGACGTTCAGTACCTCTAGAGACTCCCTGTATTTTAGAGATTTTCAATATCTTTAGAGACCTCTAGATACCTTCAGTACCTTTAGAGACATTAGAGACCTTTAGAGACCTTCAGTACGTTTTGGGACCTTCAGTACCTTTAGAAACATTATTGAACTTTAGAGAACTTACAGACGTTTAAAGATGTTCAGTACCTTTAGAGACCTTTAGTACCTTTAGAGACCTTCAGTACCTTTAGAGACCTTAGAGACTTTTAGAGAACTTCATTACTTTTAGAGACCTTCATAACATTAGAGAACTTCAGTACTTTTAGAGACTTTAAGTACCTTTTGAAACATTAGAGACCCTTAAAGACCTTGAGTACCTTTAGAGAACTTCTAGACCTTTAGATATCTTCAGTACCTTTAGAGACATTTAGTACCTTTAGAGAAATTATAGAACTTTAGATACCTTCTGTAACTTTAGAAACCTTCAGTACCTTTAGAGATATTAGAGACCTTTAGAGACATTACAGATATTTAGAGACCTTCAGTACCTTTATAGATCTTAAGTACCTTTATAGAAATTAGAGAACTTTAGAGACATTAGAGACCTTCATTACCTTTATAGACCTTCATTAACTTTAGAGACGTTAGAGACCTTTAGAGACATTAATGAACTTTAGAGACTTTCAGTTCCATTTTAGGCCTTCAGTACCATTAGAGACTTTCCAGACCTATAGGACATTAGAGACCTTTAGAGACCTTCAGTACCTTTAGAGACCTTCAGTACCATTAGAGACATTAGAGACCTTTAGAGATCTTCAGTACGTTTAGAGACATTAGAGATCTTTAGAAACATGAGAGACATTTAGAGACATCAGAGCCGTTTAGCGACCTCATTAGAGACCTATAGAGACATTGGAGACCTTTAGAGACCTGCCGTACCTTTACAGACATTAGAAACCTTTAGAGACATTAGAAACCTTTAGAGACATTAGAGACCTTCTGTACCTTTTGAGACATTAGAGACCTACATTACCTTTAGATACATTAGAGACCTTTAGAGACATTAGAGACCTTTGGAGACCTTCAGTACATGTGGAAACATTAGAGACTTTTAGAGACATTAGAGACCTGTAGAGATCTTCAGTACCTTTAGAGACCTTGAATACCGTTAGATACATTAGAGACATTTAAGGACATTAGAGACCTTTAGAGACATTAGAGACCTTTAGAGACCTTCATTATCTTTAGAGAACATCAGTACCTTTAGAGACCTTCAGTACCGTTAGAGACATTACAGAACGTAGAGATATTATAGATCATTAGAGACATTTAGAGACATTAGAGACCTTTAGAGACATCACAGAACATGGAGACATTATAGAACGTTATAGATATTAGAGACCTTTAGAGACATTAGATACCTTTGGAGACCTTCAGTACATGTGGAAACATTAGAGACTTTTAGAGACATTAGAGACCTGTAGAGATCTTCAGTACCTTTAGAAACCTTGAGTACCGTTAGAGACATTAGTGACTTTTAATGACATTAGAGACCTTTAGAGACATTAGCGACCTTTAGAGACCTTCATTATCTTTAGAGAACATCAGTACCTTTCGTGACCTTCAGTACCGTTAGAGACGTTTCACAACATAGAGATATTATAGACCTTTAGAGACATTGGATACATTTAGAGACATTAGAGTCCTTTAAAGACATTACAGAACATGGAGACATTATAGAACGTTATAGATATTAGAGACCTTTAGAGACTTTAGAGACCTTTAGAGACCTGCAGTACCTTTAGAGACAATCAGGACCTTTAGAGACCTTCAGTACCTTTAGAGACCCTTAGTTTCTTTAGAGACCTTCAGTACCTTAAGAGACCTTTAGTAACTTTAGAGACCTTCAGTACCTTTAGAGACATTAGAGACTTTTAGAGACCTATAGTACCTTTCGAGACATTCAGTACCTTTAGAGATATTAGAGACCTTTAGAGACCTTCATTATCTTTAGAGACTTTGTGTACCTTTAGAATCATAGACTCATTTAATCTAAGAATCATAGAATCTAAATGTAGAAAGGGGGCAGCAAAGACCATGGTGGCTACACGGCAGAGGGTTAAATCAGCTCCGAGTTTTGCAGCCAGCTAGAGGGATGCTGCTACCCAGACGCAGCCAGAGTGGGTACATGCGGCTGCCCAGACCCTGAGCTGTAGGCATTGCCCCCATCTCAAACCAGCTCGTGCCTCTGCTCCTGATATGGGCTCCACTTGCGAAAGCTGCCTATGAGTGGAGGAACTTCTTCGCATGGTGGAGGAGTTAAGGGAAGAGGTAAAGAGGCTGAGGACCATCAGGGAATGTGAGAGGGAGATAGACATGTGGAGCAGTGCCCTCTCACTCCCTCAGCAACCTGCTGCACCTAGTATGGCCGATAACTACCCACCTGCACGCTGCATGCTTGTGACTATAAGGGATGAGGAATGGCAGCGGGTTCCTTCCAGGGGAAGGAAGCCTGCTCCCCTTAAGCAGTCAGCAATACCCGAGTTCCCCCTGGCAAACAAGTACCGGGTGCTCCAGGAGGAATCTAGTCCTGAGGATGATGGTCATCATAGCCTAGAATCTTTTCCTAGGTCACACCATCCTCGGAAGAAAATCACAACCTCCTCCACTAAGAAGAAGAGGAGGGTGATTGTTGTAGCGGAGTCCCTCCTCAAAGGAGCGGAGGGACCCATTTGCAGACCTGACCCGCTCCACAGGGAGGTCTGCTGCCTGCCAGGGGCATCAGAGAGGGAAGTAGCTGGGAAACTCCCTTCCCTGATCCATGAGACAGACTACTACCCTCTGGTAGTAGTCCAGACAGGTAATGATGGCCTAGCAAACAGAAAAGCTTAGGACATCAAAAAGAATTAAGGGCCCTTGGGAAGATGATGGAGGGCTCGGGGGCACAGGTGGTCTTCTGCTCCATCCCCAGGCTACATGGAGTGGACCTTCACATCACTAAGAAGGGCTCAATTAATGCCTGGCTCCGAACCTGGTGTGAGGAAAAGGGCTTTGGGTTCTTTGACCATGGAGTAGTTCATGCACCCCCTGACATGGATGCAAAGGTCAGGGCACGTGGGTCTCCTAGAGGGGTTAAGGTCCTTGCTAAAAACTTAGCTAAGCTCATAAATCGAGCTTTAAACTAGGTGTGAAGGGGGAGGGGATTGAGTCAAGACTAGGCAAGAGCGTGCCTTGATGTGGGGCACTAGAGATTAGGAGGGGGCGTGCTGGTAAGGACCACCAGCACGTCACCGCACAGGAAGTGGGGGAGAAGGCAGCCTGGCTAAGCAAGGGAGATATAGGTATTCTGGTACCAGCTATTCCAGTAAACAGGCAATTGGGAACAAGCACTGTCCCCTCTAAGAGGGCTGAAGGCTCGGCAGCTCAGCTGTTGTGCATTTACACCAATGCACGCAGCATGGGGAACAAGATGGAAGAACTGGAAGCTGTCGTAGGGTAAGGAGCCTATGATGTCGATGCCATCATGGAAACGTGGTGGGATGACTCATATAACTGGAGTTCAGGCATGGTGGGGTATAAACTCTTCAGGAGGGATAGGAGGGGTAGGAGAGGAGGTGGAGTAGCCCTCTTTGTAAGGGAGGACTTGGACACCTCTGAGATGGACTGTGGCGATGAGGAGATTGAGTGCCTGTGGGTTAAGATCAAGGGAGCCCATAAGAAGGGAGATTTTGTGATGGGAGTCTGTTACAGGCCACTCAGCCAAGGAGAAGCAGCTGATGAGCTCTTCTATAAACAGTTGGGGTTAATCTCCAAATTAATGCGTCTTGTCCTTGTGGGAGACTTCAATCTCCCTGTTATCTGCTGGGAGTACAATAGAGTAGAAAGGAAGCAGTCTAGGAGGTTCCTGGAGCGCATGGAAGACAACTTCCTTGCACAGCTGGTGAATGAACGAAGGAGGGAAGGTGCCCTCCTGGACTTGCTGTTTGTCAACAGAGAGGGCCTTGTGGGGGATGTGACAGTAGGGGGGGGGGTCGCCTAGGACTTAGTGACAACAAGATGATAGGGTTTTCTGTTCTAGGTGAAGTGAAGAGGGTGGTTAGCATTAAATTTCCAGAGGGCAGACTTTGAACTCTTTAGAAAGCTGGTTGGCAAAGTCTCCTGGGAGACAGTACTTGAGGGCAAGGGAGCCCATGAGGGCTGGGAGTTCTTCAAAAAGGAGATACTAGCAGCTAAGGAGAAAGCCATCCCCATGTTCTGGAAAAAAGGTCGGCAGGGGAAAAAAACAACTTGGTTGAGTACAGAAGTCTTGATCGACATTAGGAAAAAAAGGAATATTTATAGGCTCTGGAAGAGGGGACAGGCCTCTTGAGTGGACTATAGGAGGGTAGTGAGGCTGTGTAGGAAAAAAATCAGAGGGGCTAAGGCTGAAATAAAGATCAGATTGGCTAAGTCTGTAAAAGACAACAAAAAATCTTTCTATAAATATATAAACAGTAAAAGGAGGACAAGGGAGACCATACAGTCCCTCTTGGACACAGAGGGAACAGCAGTGACAGGGGATGAGGAGAAGGCTGAGGTACTTAATGCCTTCTTTGCCTCACTCTTTAATTGTAAAGAAAGGTATCGAATGTCTCTAAAGTTAATGAAGGTCTATAAAGGTACTGAAGACCTATAAAAGTCTCTAATGTCTCTAAAGGTACTGAAGTCTCTAAAGTTCATTAATGTCTCTTAAGCTCTCTAATGTCGATAATGGACTCTAATGCTTATAAAGGTACTAAAGGTCTCTAAAGGTACAAAAGGTTTTGAAAGATCTCTAATGCCTCTACAGGCTTCTAATGTTTCTAAAGGTACTCAAGGTCTCTAAAGGTACTCAAGGTATCTAAAGGTAGTGAAAGGCTCTAAAGGTACTGAAGGGCTCTAAAGGTACTGAAGGTCTCGAAAGGTCTCTAATGTCTCTAAAGGAACTGAATGTCTCTAAAGGTACTGAAGGTCTCTAACAGTACTGACAGTCTCTAAAGGTCTCTAATTTCTCGAAAGGTCTCTAATGTCTCTAAAGGTACTGAAGGTCTTTAAAGGCCTCTAGTGTCTCTAAAGATACTGAAAGTCTCTAAAGGTACTGAGGGTCTCTAAAGGTACTCAAGGTCTCTAAAGGCCTCTTATGTCTCTAAAGTTATTTAATATCTCTAAAGGTACTGAAGGTCTCTAAAGGTACTGAAGGTGTCTAAAGTTCTCTAATGTCTCTAAAGGTGGCGAGTGTCTCTAAAGGTCTCTGGTGTCTCTGAAGGTGTCTACAGTCTCTAAAGGTCTCTAGTGTCTCTAAAGGTCCCTAGTGTCTCTACAGTTCTCTAGAGTCTCTAAATTTCTCTAGTGTCTCTAAAGGTCCCTAGTGTCTCTACAGTTCTCTAGAGTCTCTAAATTTCTCTAATGTCTCTAAAGGTACTGAAGGTCTCAAAACGACTCTAATGTCTCTAAAGATCTCTAGAGCTCTCTAATGTCTCTAAAGGTCTCTAGTGTCTCTAAAGCTCCCTAATATCTCTAAAGGTTTGTAATATATCTAAACGTAATGAAGTTCTTTAAAGGTCCTGAAGGTCTCTAAAGGTTTCTAATCTCTCCAAAGGTCTCTAATGTCTTTAAAGGTCTGTAATGTCTCTAAAGGTCTCTAATGTCTCTGAATACCTCTAATGTCTCCAAAGGTCTATAATGTTTCTACAGGTTTCTAATGTCTTTGAAGGTACTAAATTTCTTTAATGTCTCTAAAAGACTCTAATGAGTCTAAAGGTCTCAAATGTCTCTAAATTTTCTCAAGGTCTCTAAAGATCCTAAAGGTTTTTAACAGTCTCTATAGTTCTCTAATATCTCAAATTGTCTCTAATGACTCTAAAGATCTCTAATGACTCTAAAGTTACTAAAGGTAGCTAATGTCTCTTAAGGTCTCTAATGCCTCTAAAGGTCTCGAATGTCTCTTTAAGGTCTCTAATGTCTCTAAACATCTCTAAAGCTCTCTAAAGTTTCTAAAGGTCTCTAATGTCTCTAAAGGTCTCTAATGCCACGTAATATCTCTAATTTCTCTATAGGTATCTAAAGTGTGTAAGGATATTGAAGGTCTCTAAAGGTCACTAATGTCTCTAAAGGTGTCTAATGTCTCTAAATTATGGAAGGTCTCTAAAGGTATCGAATGTATCAAAGGTCTCAAATGTATCTAAAGGTCTCTAATGTCACTAAAGTTACTGAAGGTCTCTAAAGTTACTAAAGGTATCTAATGTCTCTAAAGGTCTCTAAAGGTCTTTAATGTCTAAAAAGGTCTCTAATATCTCAAAGGTGTATAGTGTCTCTAAATTCTGTCATGTCTCTAAAGGTCTCTAATGTCTCTAATCTCTCTAAAAGTCTCTAATGGTTTTAAATGTACTGAAGGTCTCTAGAGGTCTCTAATGTCTCAAAAGGTCTCTAATGTCTCAAAAGGTCTCTAATGTCTAATAAGGTCTATAATGTCTCTAAAGTTCTCTAAAGGTACAGAAGGTTTCTAAAGGTACTGAAGGTCTCTAAAGATCTCTAATGTATCTAAAGGTCCCTAATTTCTCTTAAGGTCTCTAATGTCTCTAAAGATACTCAAGGTCTCTAAAGGTACAAAACGTCTCTAAAGGTCTCTACTGTCTCTAAAGTTAATAAAGTTCTATAAAGGTACTGAAGGTCTCTAAAGGTCTCTAATTTCTCTAAAGGTACTTAAGGTCTCTAAGGGTTCTGAAGGTCTCTAAGGCTACTGAAGGTCTATAAACCTCTCGAATGTCTCTAAAGGTACAGAAAGTCTCTAAAGGTACTGAAGTTCTCTAAGATCTCTAATATCTCTAAAGGTCTCTAATGTCTCTAAAGTTAGTGAAGGTCTTTCAAGGTACTGAAGGTCTCTAAAGGTACTGAAGGTCTTTAAAGGTCTCTAGTGTCTCTAGAGGTCTCTAATGTTTCTAAAGGAACTGAAGGTCTCTAACACTACTGAAGGTATCTAAAGGTCTCCAATGTCTCTAAAGGTCTCTAATGTCTCAAAAGGTACAAAAGTCTCTAAAGATCTAAAATATTTCTAAAGGTCTCAAATGCCTCTAAAGGTACAAAAGTCTCTAAAGATCTAAAATATCTCTAAAGGTCTCAAATATCTCTAACGGTACTGATGGCCTCTAAAGTGACTGAAGGTTTCTAAAGGTACTGAAATTCACTAAAGGTACTCCAGTTCTCTAAAGGTACTGAAGGACTCTATAGGTACTGAAGGTCTCTAAAGGTACTGAAGGTGTTTGAAGGTACTGAAGGTCTCTAAAGGTACTGAAGGTCTCTAAAGGTCTCTAATGTCTCTAAAGGTACTGAAGGTCTCTAAAGGTCACCAATGTTTCTATAGGTTGCCAATGTCTCTAAAGATACTAAAGGTCTCTAAAGGTACAAAAGGTCTCTAAGATCTCTAATATCTGTAAAGGTCTCAAATGTCTCTAATGGCCTCTAATATCTCTAAAGGTCTCTAATGTCTGTAAAGGTACTGAAGGTCTCTTAGGGTACTGAAGGTCTCTAAAGGTACTGAAGATCTCGGAAGTTCTCTAATGTGTCTAGAGGCACTGAAGGTCTCTAAAGGTCTCTAATATGTCTAAAAGTCTGTAAGGTCTGTAAAGTTACTGAAGGTCTCTAATGTCTCTAAAAATAGTAAAGGTCTCTGAAGGTACTACGGGTCACAAGAGGTCTCTAATGTCTCTAAAGGTCTCTAATGTCTCTAAAGGTCTCTAATGTCTCTAAAGGTAGTCAAGGTCTCTAAAGGTACTGAAGATTTCTCAAGTCCTTTAAAGTCTCTAAAGGTACTGAAGGTCTCTAAATGTACTGAAGGTCTCTAAAGATCTCTAATGTATCTAAAGGCCCCTAATTTCTCTTAAGGTCTCTAATGTCTCTAAAGATACTCAAGGTCTCTAAAGGTACAAAACGTCTCTAAAGGTCTCTACTGTCTCTAAAGTTAATGAAGTTCTATAAAGGTACTGATGGTCTCTAAAGGTCTTTAATGTCTCTAAAGGTCTCTAATTTCTCTAAAGGTACTTAAGGTCTCTAAGGGTTCTGAAGGTCTCTAAGGCTACTGAAGGTCTATAAACCTCTCGAATGTCTCTAAAGGTACAGAAAGTCTCTAAAGGTACTGAAGTTCTGTAAGATCTCTAATATCTCTAAAGGTCTCTAATGTCTCTAAAGTTAGTGAAGGTCTTTCAAGGTACTGAAGGTCTCTAAAGGTACTGAAGGTCTTTAAAGGTCTCTAGTGTCTCTAGAGGTCTCTAATGTTTCTAAAGGAACTGAAGGTCTCTAACACTACTGAAGGTATCTAAAGGTCTCCAATGTCTCTAAAGGTCTCTAATGTCTCAAAAGGTACAAAAGTCTCTAAAGATCTAAAATATCTCTAAAGGTCTCAAATGTCTCTAATGTTACGGAAGGTCTCAAAAGGTTCTAAAGGTCTCAAAAGTTCTCACATGTCTCTAACGGTACTGATGGCCTCTAAAGTGACTGAAGGTTTCTAAAGGTACTGAAATTCACTAAAGGTACTCCAGTTCTCTAAAGGTACTGAAGGACTCTATAGGTACTGAAGGTCTCTAAAGGTACTGAAGGTGTTTTAAGGTACTGAAGGTCTCTAAAGGTCTCTAATGTCTCTAAAGGTACTGAAGGTCTCTAAAGGTCACCATTGTTTCTATAGGTTGCCAATGTCTCTAAAGATACTAAAGGTCTCTATAGGTACAAAAGGTCTCAAAGATCTCTAATATCTGTAAAGGTCTCAAATGTCTCTAATGGCCTCTAATATCTCTAAAGGTCTCTAATGTCTGTAAAGGTACTGAAGGTCTCTTAGGGTACTTAAGGTCTCTAAAGGTACTGAAGATCTCGGAAGTTCTCTAATGTGTCTAGAGGCACTGAAGGTCTCTAAAGGTCTCTAATATGTCTAAAAGTCTGTAAGGTCTGTAAAGTTACTGAAGGTCTCTAATGTCTCTAAAAATAGTAAAGGTCTCTGAAGGTACAACAGGACACAAAAGGTCTCTAATGCCTCTAAAGGTCTCTAATGTCTATAAAAATCTCTAATGTCTCTAAAGGTAGTCAAGGTCTCTAAAGGTACTGAAGATCTCTCAAGTCCTTTAAAGTCTCTAAAGGTACTGAAGGTCTCTAAATGTACTGAAGGTCTCTAAAGATCTCTAATGTATCTAAAGGCCCCTAATTTCTCTTAAGGTCTCTAATGTCTCTAAAGATACTCAAGGTCTCTAAATGTACTGAAGATCTCTCAAGTCCTTTAAAGTCTCTAAAGGTACTGAAGGTCTCTAAATGTACTGAAGGTCTCTAAAGATCTCTAATGTATCTAAAGGCCCCTAATTTCTCTTAAGGTCTCTAATGTCTCTAAAGATACTCAAGGTCTCTAAAGGTACAAAACGTCTCTAAAGGTCTCTACTGTCTCTAAAGTTAATGAAGTTCTATAAAGGTACTGATGGTCTCTAAAGGTCTCTAATGTCTCTAAAGGTCTCTAATTTCCCTAAAGGTCTCTAATTTCTCTAAGGGTTCTAAAGGTCTCTAAGGCTACTGAAGGTCTATAAACCTCTCGAATGTCTCTAAAGGTACAGAAAGTCTCTAAAGGTACTGAAGTTCTCTAAGATCTCTAATATCTCTAAAGGTCTCTAATGTCTCTAAAGTTAGTGAAGGTCTTTCAAGGTACTGAAGGTCTCTAAAGGTACTGAAGGTCTTTAAAGGTCTCTAGTGTCTCTAGAGGTCTCTAATGTTTCTAAAGGAACTGAAGGTCTCTAACACTACTGAAGGTATCTAAAGGTCTCCAATGTCTCTAAAGGTCTCTAGTGTCTCAAAAGGTACAAAAGTCTCTAAAGATCTAAAATATCTCTAAAGGTCTCAAATGTCTCTAATGTTACGGAAGGTCTCAAAAGGTTCTAAAGGTCTCAAAAGTTCTCACATGTCTCTAACGGTACTGATGGCCTCTAAAGTGACTGAAGGTTTCTAAAGGTACTGAAATTCACTAAAGGTACTCCAGTTCTCTAAAGGTACTGAAGGACTCTATAGGTACTGAAGGTCTCTAAAGGTACTGAAGGTGTTTTAAGGTACTGAAGGTCTCTAAAGGTACTGAAGGTCTCTAAAGGTCTCTAATGTCTCTAAAGGTACTGAAGGTCTCTAAAGGTCACCAATGTTTCTATAGGTTGCCAATGTCTCTAAAGATACTAAAGGTCTCTAAAGGTACAAAAGGTCTCTAAGATCTCTAATATCTGTAAAGGTCTCAAATGTCTCTAATGGCCACTAATATCTCTAAAGGTCTCTAATGTCTGTAAAGGTACTGAAGGTCTCTTAGGGTACTGAAGGTCTCTAAAGGTACTGAAGATCTCGGAAGTTCTCTAATGTGTCTAGAGGCACTGAAGGTCTCTAAAGGTCTCTAATATGTCTAAAAGTCTGTAAGGTCTGTAAAGTTACTGAAGGTCTCTAATGTCTCTAAAAATAGTAAAGGTCTCTGAAGGTACTACAGGTCACAAAAGGTCTCTAATGTCTCTAAAGGTCTCTAATGTCTATAAAAATCTCTAATGTCTCTAAAGGTAGTCAAGGTCTCTAAAGGTACTGAAGATCTCTCAAGTCCTTTAAAGTCTCTAAAGGTACGGAAGGTCTCTAAATGTACTGAAGGTCTCTAAAGATCTCTAATGTATCTAAAGGTCCCTAATTTCTCTTAAGGTCTCTAATGTCTCTAAAGATACTCAAGGTCTCTAAAGGTACAAAACGTCTCTAAAGGTCTCTACTGTCTCTAAAGTTAATGAAGTTCTATAAAGGTACTGATGGTCTCTAAAGGTCTCTAATTTCTCTAAAGGTCTCTAATTTCTCTAAGGGTTCTAAAGGTCTCTAAGGCTACTGAAGGTCTATAAACCTCTCGAATGTCTCTAAAGGTACAGAAAGTCTCTAAAGGTACTGAAGTTCTCTAAGATCTCTAATATCCTTAAAGGTCTCTAATGTCTCTAAAGTTAGTGAAGGTCTTTCAAGGTACTGAAGGTCTCTAAAGGTACTGAAGGTCTTTAAAGGTCTCTAGTGTCTCTAGAGGTCTCTAATGTTTCTAAAGGAACTGAAGGTCTCTAACACTACTGAAGGTATCTAAAGGTCTCCAATGTCTCTAAATGTCTCTAATGTCTCAAAAGGTACAAAAGTCTCTAAAGATCTAAAATATCTCTAAAGGTCTCAAATGTCTCTAATGTTACGGAAGGTCTCAAAAGGTTCTAAAGGTCTCAAAAGTTCTCACATGTCTCTAACGGTACTGATGGCCTCTAAAGTGACTGAAGGTTTCTAAAGGTACTGAAATTCACTAAAGGTACTCCAGTTCCCTAAAGGTACTGAAGGACTCTATAGGTACAAAAGGTCTCTAAAGGTACTGAAGGTCTCTAAAGGTCTCTAATGTCTCTAAAGGTACTGAAGGTCTCTAAAGGTCACCAATGTTTCTATAGGTTGCCAATGTCTCTAAAGATACTAAAGGTCTCTAAAGGTACAAAAGGTCTCTAAGATCTCTAATATCTGTAAAGGTCTCAAATGTCTCTAATGGCCTCTAATATCTCTAAAGGTCTCTAATGTCTGTAAAGGTACTGAAGGTCTCTTAGGGTACTGAAGGTCTCTAAAGGTACTGAAGATCTCGGAAGTTCTCTAATGTGTCTAGAGGCACTGAAGGTCTCTAAAGGTCTCTAATAGGTCTAAAAGTCTGTAAGGTCTGTAAAGTTACTGAAGGTCTCTAATGTCTCTAAAAATAGTAAATGTCTCTGAAGGTACTACAGGTCACAAAAGGTCTCTAATGTCTCTAAAGGTCTCTAATGTCTATAAAAATCTCTAATGTCTCTAAAGGTAGTCAAGGTCTCTAAAGGTACTGAAGATCTCTCAAGTCCTTTAAAGTCTCTAAAGGTACTGAAGGTCTCTAAATGTACTGAAGGTCTCTAAAGATCTCTAATGTATCTAAAGGTCCCTAATTTCTCTTAAGGTCTCTAATGTCTCTAAAGATACTCAAGGTCTCTAAAGGTACAAAACGTCTCTAAAGGTCTCTACTGTCTCTAAAGTTAATGAAGTTCTATAAAGGTACTGATGGTATCTAAAGGTCTCTAATGTCTCTAAAGGTCTCTAATTTTTTTAAAGGTCTCTAATTCCTCTAAGGATTCTGAAGGTCTCTAAGGCTACTGAAGGTCTATAAACCTCTCGAATGTCTCTAAAGGTACACAAAGTCTCTAAAGGTACTGAAGTTCTCTAAGATCTCTAATATCTCTAAAGGTCTCTAATGTCTCTAAAGTTAGTGAAGGTCTTTCAAGGTACTGAAGGTCTCTAAAGGTACTGAAGGTCTTTAAAGGTCTCTAGTGTCTCTAGAGGTCTCTAATGTTTCTAAAGGAACTGAAGGTCTCTAACACTACTGAAGGTATCTAAAGGTCTCCAATGTCTCTAAAGGTCTCTAATGTCTCAAAAGGTACAAAAGTCTCTAAAGATCTAAAATATCTCTAAAGGTCTCAAATGTCTCTAATGTTACGGAAGGTCTCAAAAGGTTCTAAAGGTCTCAAAAGTTCTCACATGTCTCTAACGGTACTGATGGCCTCTAAAGTGACTGAAGGTTTCTAAAGGTACTGGAATTCACTAAAGGTACTCCAGTTCTCTAAAGGTACTGAAGGACTCTATAGGTACTGAAGGTCTCTAAAGGTACTGAAGGTGTTTTATGGTACTGAAGGTCTCTAAAGGTCTCTAATGTCTCTAAACGTACTGAAGGTCTCTAAAGGTCTCTAATGTCTCTAAAGGTACTGAAGGTCTCTAAAGGTCACCAATATTTCTATAGGTTGCCAATGTCTCTAAAGGTACTAAAGGTCTCTAAAGGTACAAAAGGTCTCTAAGATCTCTAATATCTGTAAAGGTCTCAAATGTCTCTAATGGCCTCTAATATCTCTAAAGGTCTCTAATGTCTGTAAAGGTACTGAAGGTCTCTTAGGGTACTGAAGGTCTCTAAAGGTACTGAAGATCTCGGAAGTTCTCTAATGTGTCTAGAGGCACTGAAGGTCTCTAAAGGTCTCTAATATGTCTAAAAGTCTGTAAGGTCTGTAAAGTTACTGAAGGTCTCTAATGTCTCTAAAAATAGTAAAGGTCTCTGAAGGTACTACAGGTCACAAAAGGTCTCTAATGTCTCTAAAGGTCTCTAATGTCTATAAAAATCTCTAATGTCTCTAAAGGTAGTCAAGGTCTCTAAAGGTACTGAAGATCTCTCAAGTCCTTTAAAGTCTCTAAAGGTACTGAAGGTCTCTAAATGTACTGAAGGTCTCTAAAGATCTCTAATGTATCTAAAGGCCCCTAATTTCTCTTAAGGTCTCTAATGTCTCTAAAGATACTCAAGGTCTCTAAAGGTACAAAACGTCTCTAAAGGTCTCTACTGTCTCTAAAGTTAATAAAGTTCTATAAAGGTACTGATGGTCTCTAAAGGTCTCTAATGTCTCTAAAGGTCTCTAATTTCTCTAAAGGTACTTAAGGTCTCTAAGGGTTCTGAAGGTCTCTAAGGCTACTGAAGGTCTATAAACCTCTCGAATGTCTCTAAATGTACAGAAAGTCTCTAAAGGTACTGAAGTTCTCTAAGATCTCTAATATCTCTAAAGGTCTCTAATGTCTCTAAAGTTAGTGAAGGTCTTTCAAGGTACTGAAGGTCTCTAAAGGTACTGAAGGTCTTTAAAGGTCTCTAGTGTCTCTAGAGGTCTCTAATGTTTCTAAAGGAACTGAAGGTCTCTAACACTACTGAAGGTATCTAAAGGTCTCCAATGTCTCGAAAGGTCTCTAATGTCTCAAAAGGTACAAAAGTCTCTAAAGATCTAAAATATCTCTAAAGGTCTCAAATGTCTCTAATGTTACGGAAGGTCTCAAAAGGTTCTAAAGGTCTCAAAAGTTCTCACATGTCTCTAACGGTACTGATGGCCTCTAAAGTGACTGAAGGTTTCTAAAGGTACTGAAATTCACTAAAGGTACTCCAGTTCTCTAAAGGTACTGAAGGACTCTATAGGTACTGAAGGTCTCTAAAGGTACTGAAGGTGTTTTAAGGTACTGAAGGTCTCTAAAGGTACTGAACGTCTCTAAAGGTCTCTAATGTCTCTAAAGGTACTGAAGGTCTCTAAAGGTCACCAATATTTCTATAGGTTGCCAATGTCTCTAAAGATACTAAAGGTCTCTAAAGGTACAAAAGGTCTCTAAGATCTCTAATATCTGTAAAGGTCTCAAATGTCTCTAATGGCCTCTAATATCTCTAAAGGTCTCTAATGTCTGTAAAGGTACTGAAGGTCTCTTAGGGTACTGAAGGTCTCTAAAGGTACTGAAGATCTCGGAAGTTCTCTAATGTGTCTAGAGGCACTGAAGGTCTCTAAAGGTCTCTAATATGTCTAAAAGTCTGTAAGGTCTGTAAAGTTACTGAAGGTCTCTAATGTCTCTAAAAATAGTAAAGGTCTCTGAAGGTACTACAGGTCACAAAAGGTCTCTAATGTCTCTAAAGGTCTCTAATGTCTATAAAAATCTCTAATGTCTCTAAAGGTAGTCAAGGTCTCTAAAGCTACTGAAGATCTCTCAAGTCCTTTAAAGTCTCTAAAGGTACTGAAGGTCTCTAAATGTACTGAAGGTCTCTAAAGATCTCTAATGTATCTAAAGGCCCCTAATTTCTCTTAAGGTCTCTAATGTCTCTAAAGATACTCAAGGTCTCTAAAGGTACAAAACGTCTCTAAAGGTCTCTACTGTCTCTAAAGTTAATGAAGTTCTATAAAGGTACTGATGGTCTCTAAAGGTCTCTAATGTCTCTAAAGGTCTCTAATTTCTCTAAAGGTACTTAAGGTCTCTAAGGGTTCTGAAGGTCTCTAAGGCTACTGAAGGTCTATAAACCTCTCGAATGTCTCTAAATGTACAGAAAGTCTCTAAAGGTACTGAAGTTCTCTAAGATCTCTAATATCTCTAAAGGTCTCTAATGTCTCTAAAGTTAGTGAAGGTCTTTCAAGGTACTGAAGGTCTCTAAAGGTACTGAAGGTCTTTAAAGGTCTCTAGTGTCTCTAGAGGTCTCTAATGTTTCTAAAGGAACTGAAGGTCTCTAACACTACTGAAGGTATCTAAAGGTCTCCAATGTCTCGAAAGGTCTCTAATGTCTCAAAAGGTACAAAAGTCTCTAAAGATCTAAAATATCTCTAAAGGTCTCAAATGTCTCTAATGTTACGGAAGGTCTCAAAAGGTTCTAAAGGTCTCAAAAGTTCTCACATGTCTCTAACGGTACTGATGGCCTCTAAAGTGACTGAAGGTTTCTAAAGGTACTGAAATTCACTAAAGGTACTCCAGTTCTCTAAAGGTACTGAAGGACTCTATAGGTACTGAAGGTCTCTAAAGGTACTGAAGGTGTTTTAAGGTACTGAAGGTCTCTAAAGGTACTGAACGTCTCTAAAGGTCTCTAATGTCTCTAAAGGTACTGAAGGTCTCTAAAGGTCACCAATATTTCTATAGGTTGCCAATGTCTCTAAAGATACTAAAGGTCTCTAAAGGTACAAAAGGTCTCTAAGATCTCTAATATCTGTAAAGGTCTCAAATGTCTCTAATGGCCTCTAATATCTCTAAAGGTCTCTAATGTCTGTAAAGGTACTGAAGGTCTCTTAGGGTACTGAAGGTCTCTAAAGGTACTGAAGATCTCGGAAGTTCTCTAATGTGTCTAGAGGCACTGAAGGTCTCTAAAGGTCTCTAATAGGTCTAAAAGTCTGTAAGGTCTGTAAAGTTACTGAAGGTCTCTAATGTCTCTAAAAATAGTAAAGGTCTCTGAAGGTACTACAGGTCACAAAAGGTCTCTAATGTCTCTAAAGGTCTCTAATGTCTATAAAAATCTCTAATGTCTCTAAAGGTAGTCAAGGTCTCTAAAGGTACTGAAGATCTCTCAAGTCCTTTAAAGTCTCTAAAGGTACTGAAGGTCTCTAAATGTACTGAAGGTCTCTAAAGATCTCTAATGTATCTAAAGGCCCCTAATTTCTCTTAAGGTCTCTAATGTCTCTAAAGATACTCAAGGTCTCTAAAGGTACAAAACGTCTCTAAAGGTCTCTACTGTCTCTAAAGTTAATGAAGTTCTATAAAGGTACTGATGGTATCTAAAGGTCTCTAATGTCTCTAAAGGTCTCTAATTTTTTTAAAGGTCTCTAATTTCTCTAAGGATTCTGAAGGTCTCTAAGGCTACTGAAGGTCTATAAACCTCTCGAATGTCTCTAAAGGTACAGAAAGTCTCTAAAGGTACTGAAGTTCTCTAAGATCTCTAATATCTCTAAAGGTCTCTAATGTCTCTAAAGTTAGTGAAGGTCTTTCAAGGTACTGAAGGTCTCTAAAGGTACTGAAGGTCTTTAAAGGTCTCTAGTGTCTCTAGAGGTATCTAATGTTTCTAAAGGAACTGAAGGTCTCTAACACTACTGAAGGTATCTAAAGGTCTCCAATGTCTCTAAAGGTCTCTAATGTCTCAAAAGGTACAAAAGTCTCTAAAGATCTAAAATATCTCTAAAGGTCTCAAATGTCTCTAATGTTACGGAAGGTCTCAAAAGGTTCTAAAGGTCTCAAAAGTTCTCACATGTCTCTAACGGTACTGATGGCCTCTAAAGTGACTGAAGGTTTCTAAAGGTACTGAAATTCACTAAAGGTACTCCAGTTCTCTAAAGGTACTGAAGGACTCTATAGGTACTGAAGGTCTCTAAAGGTACTGAAGGTGTTTTAAGGTACTGAAGGTCTCTAAAGGTACTGAAGGTCTCTAAAGGTCTCTAATGTCTCTAAAGGTACTGAAGGTCTCTAAAGGTCACCAATATTTCTATAGGTTGCCAATGTCTCTAAAGATACTAAAGGTCTCTAAAGGTACAAAAGGTCTCTAAGATCTCTAATATCTGTAAAGGTCTCAAATGTCTCTAATGGCCTCTAATATCTCTAAAGGTCTCTAATGTCTGTAAAGGTACTGAAGGTCTCTTAGGGTACTGAAGGTCTGTAAAGGTACTGAAGATCTCGGAAGTTCTCTAATGTGTCTAGAGGAACTGAAGGTCTCTAAAGGTCTCTAATATGTCTAAAAGTCTGTAAGGTCTGTAAAGTTACTGAAGGTCTCTAATGTCTCTAAAAATAGTAAAGGTCTCTGAAGGTACTACAGGTCACAAAAGGTCTCTAATGTCTCTAAAGGTCTCTAATGTCTATAAAAATCTCTAATGTCTCTAAAGGTAGTCAAGGTCTCTAAAGGTACTGAAGATCTCTCAAGTCCTTTAAAGTCTCTAAAGGTACTGAAGGTCTCTAAATGTACTGAAGGTCTCTAAAGATCTCTAATGTATCTAAAGGTCCCTAATTTCTCTTAAGGTCTCTAATGTCTCTAAAGATACTCAAGGTCTCTAAAGGTACAAAACGTCTCTAAAGGTCTCTACTGTCTCTAAAGTTAATGAAGTTCTATAAAGGTACTGATGGTCTCTAAAGGTCTCTAATGTCTCTAAAGGTCTCTAATTTCTCTAAAGGTACTTAAGGTCTCTAAGGGTTCTGAAGGTCTCTAAGGCTACTGAAGGTCTATAAACCTCTCGAATGTCTCTAAATGTACAGAAAGTCTCTAAAGGTACTGAAGTTCTCTAAGATCTCTAATATCTCTAAAGGTCTCTAATGTCTCTAAAGTTAGTGAAGGTCTTTCAAGGTACTGAAGGTCTCTAAAGGTACTGAAGGTCTTTAAAGGTCTCTAGTGTCTCTAGAGGTCTCTAATGTTTCTAAAGGAACTGAAGGTCTCTAACACTACTGAAGGTATCTAAAGGTCTCCAATGTCTTTAAAGGTCTCTAATGTCTCAAAAGGTACAAAAGTCTCTAAAGATCTAAAATATCTCTAAAGGTCTCAAATGTCTCTAATGTTACGGAAGGTCTCAAAAGGTTCTAAAGGTCTCAAAAGTTCTCACATGTCTCTAACGGTACTGATGGCCTCTAAAGTGACTGAAGGTTTCTAAAGGTACTGAAATTCACTAAAGGTACTCCAGTTCTCTAAAGGTACTGAAGGACTCTATAGGTCCAGAAGGTCTCTAAAGGTACTGAAGGTGTTTTAAGGTACTGAAGGTCTCTAAAGGTACTGAAGGTCTCTAAAGGTCTCTAATGTCTCTAAAGGTACTGAAGGTCTCTAAAGGTCACCAATATTTCTATAGGTTGCCAATGTCTCTAAAGGTACTAAAGGTCTCTAAAGGTACAAAAGGTCTCTAAGATCTCTAATATCTGTAAAGGTCTCAAATGTCTCTAATGGCCTCTAATATTTCTAAAGGTCTCTAATGTCTGTAAAGGTACTGAAGGTCTCTTAGGGTACTGAAGGTCTCTAAAGGTACTGAAGATCTCGGAAGTTCTCTAATGTGTCTAGAGGCACTGAAGGTCTCTAAAGGTCTCTAATAGGTCTAAAAGTCTGTAAGGTCTGTAAAGTTACTGAAGGTCTCTAATGTCTCTAAAAATAGTAAAGGTCTCTGAAGGTACTACAGGTCACAAAAGGTCTCTAATGTCTCTAAAGGTCTCTAATGTCTATAAAAATCTCTAATGTCTCTAAAGGTAGTCAAGGTCTCTAAAGGTACTGAAGATCTCTCAAGTCCTTTAAAGTCTCTAAAGGTACTGAAGGTCTCTAAATGTACTGAAGGTCTCTAAAGATCTCTAATGTATCTAAAGGTCCCTAATTTCTCTTAAGGTCTCTAATGTCTCTAAAGATACTCAAGGTCTCTAAAGGTACAAAACGTCTCTAAAGGTCTCTACTGTCTCTAAAGTTAATGAAGTTCTATAAAGGTACTGATGGTCTCTAAAGGTCTCTAATGTCTCTAAAGGTCTCTAATTTCTCTAAAGGTACTTAAGGTCTCTAAGGGTTCTGAAGGTCTCTAAGGCTACTGAAGGTCTATAAACCTCTCGAATGTCTCTAAAGGTACAGAAAGTCTCTAAAGGTACTGAAGTTCTCTAAGATCTCTAATATCTCTAAAGGTCTCTAATGTCTCTAAAGTTAGTGAAGGTCTTTCAAGGTACTGAAGGTCTCTAAAGGTACTGAAGGTCTTTAAAGGTCTCTAGTGTCTCTAGAGGTCTCTAATGTTTCTAAAGGAACTGAAGGTCTCTAACACTACTGAAGGTATCTAAAGGTCTCCAATGTCTCTAAAGGTCTCTAATGTCTCAAAAGGTACAAAAGTCTCTAAAGATCTAAAATATCTCTAAAGGTCTCAAATGTCTCTAATGTTACGGAAGGTCTCAAAAGGTTCTAAAGGTCTCAAAAGTTCTCACATGTCTCTAACGGTACTGATGGCCTCTAAAGTGACTGAAGGTTTCTAAAGGTACTGAAATTCACTAAAGGTACTCCAGTTCTCTAAAGGTACTGAAGGACTCTATAGGTCCAGAAGGTCTCTAAAGGTACTGAAGGTGTTTTAAGGTACTGAAGGTCTCTAAAGGTACTGAAGGTCTCTAAAGGTCTCTAATGTCTCTAAAGGTACTGAAGGTCTCTAAAGGTCACCAATATTTCTATAGGTTGCCAATGTCTCTAAAGGTACTAAAGGTCTCTAAAGATACAAAAGGTCTCTAAGATCTCTAATATCTGTAAAGGTCTCAAATGTCTCTAATGGCCTCTAATATTTCTAAAGGTCTCTAATGTCTGTAAAGGTACTGAAGGTCTCTTAGGGTACTGAAGGTCTCTAAAGGTACTGAAGATCTCGGAAGTTCTCTAATGTGTCTAGAGGCACTGAAGGTCTCTAAAGGTCTCTAATAGGTCTAAAAGTCTGTAAGGTCTGTAAAGTTACTGAAGGTCTCTAATGTCTCTAAAAATAGTAAAGGTCTCTGAAGGTACTACAGGTCACAAAAGGTCTCTAATGTCTCTAAAGGTCTCTAATGTCTATAAAAATCTCTAATGTCTCTAAAGGTAGTCAAGGTCTCTAAAGGTACTGAAGATCTCTCAAGTCCTTTAAAGTCTCTAAAGGTACTGAAGGTCTCTAAATGTACTGAAGGTCTCTAAAGATCTCTAATGTATCTAAAGGTCCCTAATTTCTCTTAAGGTCTCTAATGTCTCTAAAGATACTCAAGGTCTCTAAAGGTACAAAACGTCTCTAAAGGTCTCTACTGTCTCTAAAGTTAATGAAGTTCTATAAAGGTACTGATGGTCTCTAAAGGTCTCTAATGTCTCTAAAGGTCTCTAATTTCTCTAAAGGTACTTAAGGTCTCTAAGGGTTCTGAAGGTCTCTAAGGCTACTGAAGGTCTATAAACCTCTCGAATGTCTCTAAAGGTACAGAAAGTCTCTAAAGGTACTGAAGTTCTCTAAGATCTCTAATATCTCTAAAGGTCTCTAATGTCTCTAAAGTTAGTGAAGGTCTTTCAAGGTACTGAAGGTCTCTAAAGGTACTGAAGGTCTTTAAAGGTCTCTAGTGTCTCTAGAGGTCTCTAATGTTTCTAAAGGAACTGAAGGTCTCTAACACTACTGAAGGTATCTAAAGGTCTCCAATGTCTCTAAAGGTCTCTAATGTCTCAAAAGGTACAAAAGTCTCTAAAGATCTAAAATATCTCTAAAGGTCTCAAATGTCTCTAATGTTACGGAAGGTCTCAAAAGGTTCTAAAGGTCTCAAAAGTTCTCACATGTCTCTAACGGTACTGATGGCCTCTAAAGTGACTGAAGGTTTCTAAAGGTACTGAAATTCACTAAAGGTACTCCAGTTCTCTAAAGGTACTGAAGGACTCTATAGGTACTGAAGGTCTCTAAAGGTACTGAAGGTGTTTTAAGGTACTGAAGGTCTCTAAAGGTCTCTAATGTCTCTAAAGGTACTGAAGGTCTCTAAAGGTCACCAATGTTTCTATAGGTTGCCAATGTCTCTAAAGATACTAAAGGTCTCTAAAGGTACAAAAGGTCTCTAAGATCTCTAATATCTGTAAAGGTCTCAAATGTCTCTAATGGCCTCTAATATCTCTAAAGGTCTCTAATGTCTGTAAAGGTACTGAAGGTCTCTTAGGGTACTGAAGGTCTCTAAAGGTACTGAAGATCTTGGAAGTTCTCTAATGTGTCTAGAGGCACTGAAGGTCTCTAAAGGTCTCTAATATGTCTAAAAGTCTGTAAGGTCTGTAAAGTTACTGAAGGTCTCTAATGTCTCTAAAAATAGTAAAGGTCTCTGAAGGTACTACGGGTCACAAGAGGTCTCTAATGTCTCTAAAGGTCTCTAATGTCTATAAAAATCTCTAATGTCTCTAAAGGTAGTCAAGGTCTCTAAAGGTACTGAAGATCTCTCAAGTCCTTTAAAGTCTCTAAAGGTACTGAAGGTCTCTAAATGTACTGAAGGTCTCTAAAGATCTCTAATGTATCTAAAGGCCCCTAATTTCTCTTAAGGTCTCTAATGTCTCTAAAGATACTCAAGGTCTCTAAAGGTACAAAACGTCTCTAAAGGTCTCTACTGTCTCTAAAGTTAATGAAGTTCTATAAAGGTACTGATGGTCTCTAAAGGTCTCTAAAGGTCTCCAATTTCTCTAAAGGTACTTAAGGTCTCTAAGGGTTCTGAAGGTCTCTAAGGCTACTGAAGGCCTATAAACCTCTAAAATGTATCTAAAGGTACAGAAAGTCTCTAAAGGTACTGAAGTTCTCTAAGATCTCTAATGTATCTAAAGGTACAGAAAGTCTCTAAAGGTACTGAAGTTCTCTAAGATCTCTAATATCTCTAAAGGTTTCTAATGTCTCTAAATTTAGTGAAGGTCTTTCAAGGTACTGAAGGTCTCTAAAGGTACTGAAGGTCTTTAAAGGTCTCTAGTGTCTCTAGAGGTCTCTAATGTTTCTAAAGGAACTGAAGGTCTCTAACACTACTGAAGGTATCTAAAGGTCTCCAATGTCTCGAAAGGTCTCTAATGTCTCAAAAGGTACAAAAGTCTCTAAAGATCTAAAATATCTCTAAAGGTCTCAAATGTCTCTAATGTTACGGAAGGTCTCAAAAGGTTCTAAAGGTCTCAAAAGTTCTCACATGTCTCTAACGGTACTGATGGCCTCTAAAGTGACTGAAGGTTTCTAAAGGTACTGAAATTCACTAAAGGTACTCCAGTTCTCTAAGGGTACTGAAAGACTCTATAGGTACTGAAGATCTCTAAAGGTACTGAAGGTGTTTTAAGGTACTGAAGGTCTCTAAAGGTACTGAAGGTCTCTATAGGTACTGAAGGTCTCTAAAGGTCTCTAATGTCTCTAAAGGTACTGAAGGTCTCTAAAGGTCACCAATATTTCTATAGGTTGCCAATGTCTCTAAAGATACTAAAGGTCTCTAAAGGTACAAAAGGTCTCTAAGATCTCTAATATCTGTAAAGGTCTCAAATGTCTCTAATGGCCTCTAATATCTCTAAAGGTCTCTAATGTCTGTAAAGGTACTGAAGGTCTCTTAGGGTACTGAAGGTCTCTAAAGGTACTGAAGATCTCGGAAGTTCTCTAATGTGTCTAGAGGCACTGAAGGTCTCTAAAGGTCTCTAATATGTCTAAAAGTCTGTAAGGTCTGTAAAGGTAGTGAAGGTCTCTAATGTCTCTAAAAATAGTAAAGGTCTCTGAAGGTACTACAGGTCACAAAAGGTCTCTAATGTCTCTAAAGGTCTCTAATGTCTATAAAAACCTATAATGTCTCTAAAGGTAGTCAAGGTCTCTAAAGGTACTGAAGTTCTCTCAAGTCCTTTAAAGTCTCTAAAGGTACTGAAGGTCTCTAAATGTACTGAAGGTCTCTAAAGATCTCTAATGTATCTAAAGGTCCCTAATTTCTCTTAAGGTCTCTAATGTCTCTAAAGATACTCAAGGTCTCTAAAGGTACAAAACGTCTCTAAAGGTCTCTACTGTCTCTAAAGTTAATGAAGTTCTATAAAGGTACTGATGGTCTCTAAAGGTCTCTAATGTCTCTAAAGGTCTCTAATTTCTCTAAAGGTACTTAAGGTCTCTAAGGGTTCTGAAGGTCTCTAAGGCTACTGAAGGTCTATAAACCTCTCGAATGTCTCTAAAGGTACAGAAAGTCTCTAAAGGTACTGAAGTTCTCTAAGATCTCTAATATCTCTAAAGGTCTCTAATGTCTCTAAAGTTAGTGAAGGTCTTTCAAGGTACTGAAGGTCTCTAAAGGTACTGAAGGTCTTTAAAGGTCTCTAGTGTCTCTAGAGGTCTCTAATGTTTCTAAAGGAACTGAAGGTCTCTAACACTACTGAAGGTATCTAAAGGTCTCCAATGTCTCTAAAGGTCTCTAATGTCTCAAAAGGTACAAAAGTCTCTAAAGATCTAAAATATCTCTAAAGGTCTCAAATGTCTCTAATGTTACGGAAGGTCTCAAAAGGTTCTAAAGGTCTCAAAAGTTCTCACATGTCTCTAACGGTACTGATGGCCTCTAAAGTGACTGAAGGTTTCTAAAGGTACTGAAATTCACTAAAGGTACTCCAGTTCTCTAAAGGTACTGAAGGACTCTATAGGTACTGAAGGTCTCTAAAGGTACTGAAGGTGTTTTAAGGTACTGAAGGTCTCTAAAGGTCTCTAATGTCTCTAAAGGTACTGAAGGTCTCTAAAGGTCACCAATGTTTCTATAGGTTGCCAATGTCTCTAAAGATACTAAAGGTCTCTAAAGGTACAAAAGGTCTCTAAGATCTCTAATATCTGTAAAGGTCTCAAATGTCTCTAATGGCCTCTAATATCTCTAAAGGTCTCTAATGTCTGTAAAGGTACTGAAGGTCTCTTAGGGTACTGAAGGTCTCTAAAGGTACTGAAGATCTTGGAAGTTCTCTAATGTGTCTAGAGGCACTGAAGGTCTCTAAAGGTCTCTAATATGTCTAAAAGTCTGTAAGGTCTGTAAAGTTACTGAAGGTCTCTAATGTCTCTAAAAATAGTAAAGGTCTCTGAAGGTACTACGGGTCACAAGAGGTCTCTAATGTCTCTAAAGGTCTCTAATGTCTATAAAAATCTCTAATGTCTCTAAAGGTAGTCAAGGTCTCTAAAGGTACTGAAGATCTCTCAAGTCCTTTAAAGTCTCTAAAGGTACTGAAGGTCTCTAAATGTACTGAAGGTCTCTAAAGATCTCTAATGTATCTAAAGGCCCCTAATTTCTCTTAAAGTCTCTAATGTCTCTAAAGATACTCAAGGTCTCTAAAGGTACAAAACGTCTCTAAAGGTCTCTACTGTCTCTAAAGTTAATGAAGTTCTATAAAGGTACTGATGGTCTCTAAAGGTCTCTAAAGGTCTCCAATTTCTCTAAAGGTACTTAAGGTCTCTAAGGGTTCTGAAGGTCTCTAAGGCTACTGAAGGCCTATAAACCTCTAAAATGTATCTAAAGGTACAGAAAGTCTCTAAAGGTACTGAAGTTCTCTACGATCTCTAATATCTCTAAAGGTTTCTAATGTCTCTAAATTTAGTGAAGGTCTTTCAAGGTACTGAAGGTCTCTAAAGGTACTGAAGGTCTTTAAAGGTCTCTAGTGTCTCTAGAGGTCTCTAATGTTTCTAAAGGAACTGAAGGTCTCTAACACTACTGAAGGTATCTAAAGGTCTCCAATGTCTCGAAAGGTCTCTAATGTCTCAAAAGGTACAAAAGTCTCTAAAGATCTAAAATATCTCTAAAGGTCTCAAATGTCTCTAATGTTACGGAAGGTCTCAAAAGGTTCTAAAGGTCTCAAAAGTTCTCACATGTCTCTAACGGTACTGATGGCCTCTAAAGTGACTGAAGGTTTCTAAAGGTACTGAAATTCACTAAAGGTACTCCAGTTCTCTAAGGGTACTGAAAGACTCTATAGGTACTGAAGATCTCTAAAGGTACTGAAGGTGTTTTAAGGTACTGAAGGTCTCTAAAGGTACTGAAGGTCTCTATAGGTACTGAAGGTCTCTAAAGGTCTCTAATGTCTCTAAAGGTACTGAAGGTCTCTAAAGGTCACCAATATTTCTATAGGTTGCCAATGTCTCTAAAGATACTAAAGGTCTCTAAAGGTACAAAAGGTCTCTAAGATCTCTAATATCTGTAAAGGTCTCAAATGTCTCTAATGGCCTCTAATATCTCTAAAGGTCTCTAATGTCTGTAAAGGTACTGAAGGTCTCTTAGGGTACTGAAGGTCTCTAAAGGTACTGAAGATCTCGGAAGTTCTCTAATGTGTCTAGAGGCACTGAAGGTCTCTAAAGGTCTCTAATATGTCTAAAAGTCTGTAAGGTCTGTAAAGGTAGTGAAGGTCTCTAATGTCTCTAAAAATAGTAAAGGTCTCTGAAGGTACTACAGGTCACAAAAGGTCTCTAATGTCTCTAAAGGTCTCTAATGTCTATAAAAACCTATAATGTCTCTAAAGGTAGTCAAGGTCTCTAAAGGTACTGAAGTTCTCTCAAGTCGTTTAAAGTCTCTAAATGTACTGAAGGTCTCTAAAGATCTCTAATGTATCTAAAGGTCCCTAATTTCTCTTAAGGTCTCTAATGTCTCTAAAGATACTCAAGGTCTCTAAAGGTACAAAACGTCTCTAAAGGTCTCTACTGTCTCTAAAGTTAATGAAGTTCTATAAAGGTACTGATGGTCTCTAAAGGTCTCTAATATCTCTAAAGGTCTCTAATTTCTCTAAAGGTACTTAAGGTCTCTAAGGGTTCTGAAGGTCTCTAAGGCTACTGAAGGTCTATAAACCTCTCGAATGTCTCTAAAGGTACAGAAAGTCTCTAAAGGTACTGAAGTTCTCTAAGATCTCTAATATCTCTAAAGGTCTCTAATGTCTCTAAAGTTAGTGAAGGTCTTTCAAGGTACTGAAGGTCTCTAAAGGTACTGAAGGTCTTTAAAGGTCTCTAGTGTCTCTAGAGGTCTCTAATGTTTCTAAAGGAACTGAAGGTCTCTAACACTACTGAAGGTATCTAAAGGTCTCCAATGTCTCTAAAGGTCTCTAATGTCTCAAAAGGTACAAAAGTCTCTAAAGATCTAAAATATCTCTAAAGGTCTCAAATGTCTCTAATGTTACGGAAGGTCTCAAAAGGTTCTAAAGGTCTCAAAAGTTCTCACATGTCTCTAACGGTACTGATGGCCTCTAAAGTGACTGAAGGTTTCTAAAGGTACTGAAATTCACTAAAGGTACTCCAGTTCTCTAAAGGTACTGAAGGACTCTATAGGTACTGAAGGTCTCTAAAGGTACTGAAGGTGTTTTAAGGTACTGAAGGTCTCTAAAGGTCTCTAATGTCTCTAAAGGTACTGAAGGTCTCTAAAGGTCTCTAATGTCTCTAAAGGTACTGAAGGTCTCTAAAGGTCACCAATATTTCTATAGGTTGCCAATGTCTCTAAAGATACTAAAGGTCTCTAAAGGTACAAAAGGTCTCTAAGATCTCTAATATCTGTAAAGGTCTCAAATGTCTCTAATGGCCTCTAATATCTCTAAAGGTCTCTAATGTCTGTAAAGGTACTGAAGGTCTCTTAGGGTACTGAAGGTCTCTAAAGGTACTGAAGATCTCGGAAGTTCTCTAATGTGTCTAGAGGAACTGAAGGTCTCTAAAGGTCTCTAATATGTCTAAAAGTCTGTAAGGTCTGTAAAGTTACTGAAGGTCTCTAATGTCTCTAAAAATAGTAAAGGTCTCTGAAGGTACTACGGGTCACAAGAGGTCTCTAATGTCTCTAACGGTCTCTAATGTCTATAAAAATCTCTAATGTCTCTAAAGGTAGTCAAGGTCTCTAAAGGTACTGAAGATCTCTCAAGTCCTTTAAAGTCTCTAAAGGTACTGAAGGTCTCTAAATGTACTGAAGGTCTCTAAAGATCTCTAATGTATCTAAAGGCCCCTAATTTCTCTTAAGGTCTCTAATGTCTCTAAAGATACTCAAGGTCTCTAAAGGTACAAAACGTCTCTAAAGGTCTCTACTGTCTCTAAAGTTAATGAAGTTCTATAAAGGTACTGATGGTCTCTAAAGGTCTCTAAAGGTCTCCAATTTCTCTAAAGGTACTTAAGGTCTCTAAGGGTTTTGAAGGTCTCTAAGGCTACTGAAGGCCTATAAACCTCTAAAATGTATCTAAAGGTACAGAAAGTCTCTAAAGGTACTGAAGTTCTCTAAGATCTCTAATATCTCTAAAGGTCTCTAATGTCTCTAAAGTTAGTGAAGGTCTTTCAAGGTACTGAAGGTCTCTAAAGGTACTGAAGGTCTTTAAAGGTCTCTAGTGTCTCTAGAGGTCTCTAATGTTTCTAAAGGAACTGAAGGTCTCTAACACTACTGAAGGTATCTAAAGGTCTCCAATGTCTCGAAAGGTCTCTAATGTCTCAAAAGGTACAAAAGTCTCTAAAGATCTAAAATATCTCTAAAGGTCTCAAATGTCTCTAATGTTACGGAAGGTCTCAAAAGGTTCTAAAGGTCTCAAAAGTTCTCACATGTCTCTAACGGTACTGATGGCCTCTAAAGTGACTGAAGGTTTCTAAAGGTACTGAAATTCACTAAAGGTACTCCAGTTCTCTAAAGGTACTGAAAGACTCTATAGGTACTGAAGGTCTCTAAAGGTACTGAAGGTGTTTTAAGGTACTGAAGGTCTCTAAAGGTACTGAAGGTCTCTATAAGTACTGAAGGTCTCTAAAGGTCTCTAATGTCTCTAAAGGTACTGAAGGTCTCTAAAGGTCACCAATATTTCTATAGGTTGCCAATGTCTCTAAAGATACTAAAGGTCTCTAAAGGTACAAAAGGTCTCTAAGATCTCTAATATCTGTAAAGGTCTCAAATGTCTCTAATGGCCTCTAATATCTCTAAAGGTCTCTAATGTCTGTAAAGGTACTGAAGGTCTCTTAGGGTACTGAAGGTCTCTAAAGGTACTGAAGATCTCGGAAGTTCTCTAATGTGTCTAGAGGCACTGAAGGTCTCTAAAGGTCTCTAATAGGTCTAAAAGTCTGTAAGGTCTGTAAAGTTACTGAAGGTCTCTAATGTCTCTAAAAATAGTAAAGGTCTCTGAAGGTACTACAGGTCACAAAAGGTCTCTAATGTCTCTAAAGGTCTCTAATGTCTATAAAAATCTCTAATGTCTCTAAAGGTAGTCAAGGTCTCTAAAGCTACTGAAGATCTCTCAAGTCCTTTAAAGTCTCTAAAGGTACTGAAGGTCTCTAAATGTACTGAAGGTCTCTAAAGATCTCTAATGTATCTAAAGGTCCCTAATTTCTCTTAAGGTCTCTAATGTCTCTAAAGATACTCAAGGTCTCTAAAGGTACAAAACGTCTCTAAAGGTCTCTACTGTCTCTAAAGTTAATGAAGTTCTATAAAGGTACTGATGGTATCTAAAGGTCTCTAATGTCTCTACAGGTCTCTAATTTTTTTAAAGGTCTCTAATTTCTCTAAGGATTCTGAAGGTCTCTAAGGCTACTGAAGGTCTATAAACCTCTCGAATGTCTCTAAAGGTACAGAAAGTCTCTAAAGGTACTGAAGTTCTCTAAGATCTCTAATATCTCTAAAGGTCTCTAATGTCTCTAAAGTTAGTGAAGGTCTTTCAAGGTACTGAAGGTCTCTAAAGGTACTGAAGGTCTTTAAAGGTCTCTAGTGTCTCTAGAGGTCTCTAATGTTTCTAAAGGAACTGAAGGTCTCTAACACTACTGAAGGTATCTAAAGGTCTCCAATGTCTCTAAAGGTCTCTAATGTCTCAAAAGGTACAAAAGTCTCTAAAGATCTAAAATATCTCTAAAGGTCTCAAATGTCTCTAATGTTACGGAAGGTCTCAAAAGGTTCTAAAGGTCTCAAAAGTTCTCACATGTCTCTAACGGTACTGATGGCCTCTAAAGTGACTGAAGGTTTCTAAAGGTACTGAAATTCACTAAAGGTACTCCAGTTCTCTAAAGGTACTGAAGGACTCTATAGGTACTGAAGGTCTCTAAAGGTACTGAAGGTGTTTTATGGTACTGAAGGTCTCTAAAGGTCTCTAATGTCTCTAAAGGTACTGAAGGTCTCTAAAGGTCACCAATATTTCTATAGGTTGCCAATGTCTCTAAAGATACTAAAGGTCTCTAAAGGTACAAAAGGTCTCTAAGATCTCTAATATCTGTAAAGGTCTCAAATGTCTCTAATGGCCTCTAATATCTCTAAAGGTCTCTAATGTCTGTAAAGGTACTGAAGGTCTCTTAGGGTACTGAAGGTCTCTAAAGGTACTGAAGATCTCGGAAGTTCTCTAATGTGTCTAGAGGCACTGAAGGTCTCTAAAGGTCTCTAATAGGTCTAAAAGTCTGTAAGGTCTGTAAAGTTACTGAAGGTCTCTAATGTCTCTAAAAATAGTAAAGGTCTCTGAAGGTACTACAGGTCACAAAAGGTCTCTAATGTCTCTAAAGGTCTCTAATGTCTATAAAAATCTCTAATGTCTCTAAAGGTAGTCAAGGTCTCTAAAGCTACTGAAGATCTCTCAAGTCCTTTAAAGTCTCTAAAGGTACTGAAGGTCTCTAAATGTACTGAAGGTCTCTAAAGATCTCTAATGTATCTAAAGGTCCCTAATTTCTCTTAAGGTCTCTAATGTCTCTAAAGATACTCAAGGTCTCTAAAGGTACAAAACGTCTCTAAAGGTCTCTACTGTCTCTAAAGTTAATGAAGTTCTATAAAGGTACTGATGGTATCTAAAGGTCTCTAATGTCTCTAAAGGTCTCTAATTTTTTTAAAGGTCTCTAATTTCTCTAAGGATTCTGAAGGTCTCTAAGGCTACTGAAGGTCTATAAACCTCTCGAATGTCTCTAAAGGTACAGAAAGTCTCTAAAGGTACTGAAGTTCTCTAAGATCTCTAATATCTCTAAAGGTCTCTAATGTCTCTAAAGTTAGTGAAGGTCTTTCAAGGTACTGAAGGTCTCTAAAGGTACTGAAGGTCTTTAAAGGTCTCTAGTGTCTCTAGAGGTATCTAATGTTTCTAAAGGAACTGAAGGTCTCTAACACTACTGAAGGTATCTAAAGGTCTCCAATGTCTTTAAAGGTCTCTAATGTCTCAAAAGGTACAAAAGTCTCTAAAGATCTAAAATATCTCTAAAGGTCTCAAATGTCTCTAATGTTACGGAAGGTCTCAAAAGGTTCTAAAGGTCTCAAAAGTTCTCACATGTCTCTAACGGTACTGATGGCCTCTAAAGTGACTGAAGGTTTCTAAAGGTACTGAAATTCACTAAAGGTACTCCAGTTCTCTAAAGGTACTGAAGGACTCTATAGGTCCAGAAGGTCTCTAAAGGTACTGAAGGTGTTTTAAGGTACTGAAGGTCTCTAAAGGTACTGAAGGTCTCTAAAGGTCTCTAATGTCTCTAAAGGTACTGAAGGTCTCTAAAGGTCACCAATATTTCTATAGGTTGCCAATGTCTCTAAAGGTACTAAAGGTCTCTAAAGGTACAAAAGGTCTCTAAGATCTCTAATATCTGTAAAGGTCTCAAATGTCTCTAATGGCCTCTAATATTTCTAAAGGTCTCTAATGTCTGTAAAGGTACTGAAGGTCTCTTAGGGTACTGAAGGTCTCTAAAGGTACTGAAGATCTCGGAAGTTCTCTAATGTGTCTAGAGGCACTGAAGGTCTCTAAAGGTCTCTAATAGGTCTAAAAGTCTGTAAGGTCTGTAAAGTTACTGAAGGTCTCTAATGTCTCTAAAAATAGTAAAGGTCTCTGAAGGTACTACAGGTCACAAAAGGTCTCTAATGTCTCTAAAGGTCTCTAATGTCTATAAAAATCTCTAATGTCTCTAAAGGTAGTCAAGGTCTCTAAAGGTACTGAAGATCTCTCAAGTCCTTTAAAGTCTCTAAAGGTACTGAAGGTCTCTAAATGTACTGAAGGTCTCTAAAGATCTCTAATGTATCTAAAGGTCCCTAATTTCTCTTAAGGTCTCTAATGTCTCTAAAGATACTCAAGGTCTCTAAAGGTACAAAACGTCTCTAAAGGTCTCTACTGTCTCTAAAGTTAATGAAGTTCTATAAAGGTACTGATGGTCTCTAAAGGTCTCTAATGTCTCTAAAGGTCTCTAATTTCTCTAAAGGTACTTAAGGTCTCTAAGGGTTCTGAAGGTCTCTAAGGCTACTGAAGGTCTATAAACCTCTCGAATGTCTCTAAAGGTACAGAAAGTCTCTAAAGGTACTGAAGTTCTCTAAGATCTCTAATATCTCTAAAGGTCTCTAATGTCTCTAAAGTTAGTGAAGGTCTTTCAAGGTACTGAAGGTCTCTAAAGGTACTGAAGGTCTTTAAAGGTCTCTAGTGTCTCTAGAGGTCTCTAATGTTTCTAAAGGAACTGAAGGTCTCTAACACTACTGAAGGTATCTAAAGGTCTCCAATGTCTCTAAAGGTCTCTAATGTCTCAAAAGGTACAAAAGTCTCTAAAGATCTAAAATATCTCTAAAGGTCTCAAATGTCTCTAATGTTACGGAAGGTCTCAAAAGGTTCTAAAGGTCTCAAAAGTTCTCACATGTCTCTAACGGTACTGATGGCCTCTAAAGTGACTGAAGGTTTCTAAAGGTACTGAAATTCACTAAAGGTACTCCAGTTCTCTAAAGGTACTGAAGGACTCTATAGGTACTGAAGGTCTCTAAAGGTACTGAAGGTGTTTTAAGGTACTGAAGGTCTCTAAAGGTCTCTAATGTCTCTAAAGGTACTGAAGGTCTCTAAAGGTCACCAATGTTTCTATAGGTTGCCAATGTCTCTAAAGATACTAAAGGTCTCTAAAGGTACAAAAGGTCTCTAAGATCTCTAATATCTGTAAAGGTCTCAAATGTCTCTAATGGCCTCTAATATCTCTAAAGGTCTCTAATGTCTGTAAAGGTACTGAAGGTCTCTTAGGGTACTGAAGGTCTCTAAAGGTACTGAAGATCTTGGAAGTTCTCTAATGTGTCTAGAGGCACTGAAGGTCTCTAAAGGTCTCTAATATGTCTAAAAGTCTGTAAGGTCTGTAAAGTTACTGAAGGTCTCTAATGTCTCTAAAAATAGTAAAGGTCTCTGAAGGTACTACGGGTCACAAGAGGTCTCTAATGTCTCTAAAGGTCTCTAATGTCTATAAAAATCTCTAATGTCTCTAAAGGTAGTCAAGGTCTCTAAAGGTACTGAAGATCTCTCAAGTCCTTTAAAGTCTCTAAAGGTACTGAAGGTCTCTAAATGTACTGAAGGTCTCTAAAGATCTCTAATGTATCTAAAGGCCCCTAATTTCTCTTAAGGTCTCTAATGTCTCTAAAGATACTCAAGGTCTCTAAAGGTACAAAACGTCTCTAAAGGTCTCTACTGTCTCTAAAGTTAATGAAGTTCTATAAAGGTACTGATGGTCTCTAAAGGTCTCTAAAGGTCTCCAATTTCTCTAAAGGTACTTAAGGTCTCTAAGGGTTCTGAAGGTCTCTAAGGCTACTGAAGGCCTATAAACCTCTAAAATGTATCTAAAGGTACAGAAAGTCTCTAAAGGTACTGAAGTTCTCTAAGATCTCTAATATCTCTAAAGGTTTCTAATGTCTCTAAATTTAGTGAAGGTCTTTCAAGGTACTGAAGGTCTCTAAAGGTACTGAAGGTCTTTAAAGGTCTCTAGTGTCTCTAGAGGTCTCTAATGTTTCTAAAGGAACTGAAGGTCTCTAACACTACTGAAGGTATCTAAAGGTCTCCAATGTCTCGAAAGGTCTCTAATGTCTCAAAAGGTACAAAAGTCTCTAAAGATCTAAAATATCTCTAAAGGTCTCAAATGTCTCTAATGTTACGGAAGGTCTCAAAAGGTTCTAAAGGTCTCAAAAGTTCTCACATGTCTCTAACGGTACTGATGGCCTCTAAAGTGACTGAAGGTTTCTAAAGGTACTGAAATTCACTAAAGGTACTCCAGTTCTCTAAGGGTACTGAAAGACTCTATAGGTACTGAAGATCTCTAAAGGTACTGAAGGTGTTTTAAGGTACTGAAGGTCTCTAAAGGTACTGAAGGTCTCTATAGGTACTGAAGGTCTCTAAAGGTCTCTAATGTCTCTAAAGGTACTGAAGGTCTCTAAAGGTCACCAATATTTCTATAGGTTGCCAATGTCTCTAAAGATACTAAAGGTCTCTAAAGGTACAAAAGGTCTCTAAGATCTCTAATATCTGTAAAGGTCTCAAATGTCTCTAATGGCCTCTAATATCTCTAAAGGTCTCTAATGTCTGTAAAGGTACTGAAGGTCTCTTAGGGTACTGAAGGTCTCTAAAGGTACTGAAGATCTCGGAAGTTCTCTAATGTGTCTAGAGGCACTGAAGGTCTCTAAAGGTCTCTAATATGTCTAAAAGTCTGTAAGGTCTGTAAAGGTAGTGAAGGTCTCTAATGTCTCTAAAAATAGTAAAGGTCTCTGAAGGTACTACAGGTCACAAAAGGTCTCTAATGTCTCTAAAGGTCTCTAATGTCTATAAAAACCTATAATGTCTCTAAAGGTAGTCAAGGTCTCTAAAGGTACTGAAGTTCTCTCAAGTCGTTTAAAGTCTCTAAATGTACTGAAGGTCTCTAAAGATCTCTAATGTATCTAAAGGTCCCTAATTTCTCTTAAGGTCTCTAATGTCTCTAAAGATACTCAAGGTCTCTAAAGGTACAAAACGTCTCTAAAGGTCTCTACTGTCTCTAAAGTTAATGAAGTTCTATAAAGGTACTGATGGTCTCTAAAGGTCTCTAATATCTCTAAAGGTCTCTAATTTCTCTAAAGGTACTTAAGGTCTCTAAGGGTTCTGAAGGTCTCTAAGGCTACTGAAGGTCTATAAACCTCTCGAATGTCTCTAAAGGTACAGAAAGTCTCTAAAGGTACTGAAGTTCTCTAAGATCTCTAATATCTC
Organism: Coccyzus lansbergi; assembly: GCA_033558105.1. Taxonomy (NCBI): domain Eukaryota; kingdom Metazoa; phylum Chordata; class Aves; order Cuculiformes; family Coccyzidae; genus Coccyzus; species Coccyzus lansbergi. The sequence goes on from JAUMJK010000851.1 coordinate 789,033, forward strand.
TAAAGGTCTCTAATGTCTCTAAAGTTAGTGAAGGTCTTTCAAGGTACTGAAGGTCTCTAAAGGTACTGAAGGTCTTTAAAGGTCTCTAGTGTCTCTAGAGGTCTCTAATGTTTCTAAAGGAACTGAAGGTCTCTAACACTACTGAAGGTATCTAAAGGTCTCCAATGTCTCGAAAGGTCTCTAATGTCTCAAAAGGTACAAAAGTCTCTAAAGATCTAAAATATCTCTAAAGGTCTCAAATGTCTCTAATGTTACGGAAGGTCTCAAAAGGTTCTAAAGGTCTCAAAAGTTCTCACATGTCTCTAACGGTACTGATGGCCTCTAAAGTGACTGAAGGTTTCTAAAGGTACTGAAATTCACTAAAGGTACTCCAGTTCTCTAAAGGTACTGAAGGACTCTATAGGTACTGAAGGTCTCTAAAGGTACTGAAGGTGTTTTAAGGTACTGAAGGTCTCTAAAGGTCTCTAATGTCTCTAAAGGTACTGAAGGTCTCTAAAGGTCTCTAATGTCTCTAAAGGTACTGAAGGTCTCTAAAGGTCACCAATATTTCTATAGGTTGCCAATGTCTCTAAAGATACTAAAGGTCTCTAAAGGTACAAAAGGTCTCTAAGATCTCTAATATCTGTAAAGGTCTCAAATGTCTCTAATGGCCTCTAATATCTCTAAAGGTCTCTAATGTCTGTAAAGGTACTGAAGGTCTCTTAGGGTACTGAAGGTCTCTAAAGGTACTGAAGATCTCGGAAGTTCTCTAATGTGTCTAGAGGCACTGAAGGTCTCTAAAGGTCTCTAATAGGTCTAAAAGTCTGTAAGGTCTGTAAAGTTACTGAAGGTCTCTAATGTCTCTAAAAATAGTAAAGGTCTCTGAAGGTACTACAGGTCACAAAAGGTCTCTAATGTCTCTAAAGGTCTCTAATGTCTATAAAAATCTCTAATGTCTCTAAAGGTAGTCAAGGTCTCTAAAGGTACTGAAGATCTCTCAAGTCCTTTAAAGTCTCTAAAGGTACTGAAGGTCTCTAAATGTACTGAAGGTCTCTAAAGATCTCTAATGTATCTAAAGGTCCCTAATTTCTCTTAAGGTCTCTAATGTCTCTAAAGATACTCAAGGTCTCTAAAGGTACAAAACGTCTCTAAAGGTCTCTACTGTCTCTAAAGTTAATGAAGTTCTATAAAGGTACTGATGGTATCTAAAGGTCTCTAATGTCTCTAAAGGTCTCTAATTTTTTTAAAGGTCTCTAATTTCTCTAAGGATTCTGAAGGTCTCTAAGGCTACTGAAGGTCTATAAACCTCTCGAATGTCTCTAAAGGTACAGAAAGTCTCTAAAGGTACTGAAGTTCTCTAAGATCTCTAATATCTCTAAAGGTCTCTAATGTCTCTAAAGTTAGTGAAGGTCTTTCAAGGTACTGAAGGTCTCTAAAGGTACTGAAGGTCTTTAAAGGTCTCTAGTGTCTCTAGAGGTCTCTAATGTTTCTAAAGGAACTGAAGGTCTCTAACACTACTGAAGGTATCTAAAGGTCTCCAATGTCTCTAAAGGTCTCTAATGTCTCAAAAGGTACAAAAGTCTCTAAAGATCTAAAATATCTCTAAAGGTCTCAAATGTCTCTAATGTTACGGAAGGTCTCAAAAGGTTCTAAAGGTCTCAAAAGTTCTCACATGTCTCTAACGGTACTGATGGCCTCTAAAGTGACTGAAGGTTTCTAAAGGTACTGAAATTCACTAAAGGTACTCCAGTTCAATAAGGGTACTGAAGGACTCTATAGGTACTGAAGGTCTCTAAAGGTACTGAAGGTGTTTTAAGGTACTGAAGGTCTCTAAAGGTACTGAAGGTCTCTAAAGGTCTCTAATGTCTCTAAAGGTACTGAAGGTCTCTAAAGGTCACCAATATTTCTATAGGTTGCCAATGTCTCTAAAGATACTAAAGGTCTCTAAAGGTACAAAAGGTCTCTAAGATCTCTAATATCTGTAAAGGTCTCAAATGTCTCTAATGGCCTCTAATATCTCTAAAGGTCTCTAATGTCTGTAAAGGTACTGAAGGTCTCTTAGGGTACTGAAGGTCTCTAAAGGTACTGAAGATCTCGGAAGTTCTCTAATGTGTCTAGAGGAACTGAAGGTCTCTAAAGGTCTCTAATATGTCTAAAAGTCTGTAAGGTCTGTAAAGTTACTGAAGGTCTCTAATGTCTCTAAAAATAGTAAAGGTCTCTGAAGGTACTACAGGTCACAAAAGGTCTCTAATGTCTCTAAAGGTCTCTAATGTCTATAAAAATCTCTAATGTCTCTAAAGGTAGTCAAGGTCTCTAAAGGTACTGAAGATCTCTCAAGTCCTTTAAAGTCTCTAAAGGTACTGAAGGTCTCTAAATGTACTGAAGGTCTCTAAAGATCTCTAATGTATCTAAAGGTCCCTAATTTCTCTTAAGGTCTCTAATGTCTCTAAAGATACTCAAGGTCTCTAAAGGTACAAAACGTCTCTAAAGGTCTCTACTGTCTCTAAAGTTAATGAAGTTCTATAAAGGTACTGATGGTATCTAAAGGTCTCTAATGTCTCTAAAGGTCTCTAATTTTTTTAAAGGTCTCTAATTTCTCTAAGGATTCTGAAGGTCTCTAAGGCTACTGAAGGTCTATAAACCTCTCGAATGTCTCTAAAGGTACAGAAAGTCTCTAAAGGTACTGAAGTTCTCTAAGATCTCTAATATCTCTAAAGGTCTCTAATGTCTCTAAAGTTAGTGAAGGTCTTTCAAGGTACTGAAGGTCTCTAAAGGTACTGAAGGTCTTTAAAGGTCTCTAGTGTCTCTAGAGGTCTCTAATGTTTCTAAAGGAACTGAAGGTCTCTAACACTACTGAAGGTATCTAAAGGTCTCCAATGTCTCTAAAGGTCTCTAATGTCTCAAAAGGTACAAAAGTCTCTAAAGATCTAAAATATCTCTAAAGGTCTCAAATGTCTCTAATGTTACGGAAGGTCTCAAAAGGTTCTAAAGGTCTCAAAAGTTCTCACATGTCTCTAACGGTACTGATGGCCTCTAAAGTGACTGAAGGTTTCTAAAGGTACTGAAATTCACTAAAGGTACTCCAGTTCTCTAAAGGTACTGAAGGACTCTATAGGTACTGAAGGTCTCTAAAGGTACTGAAGGTGTTTTAAGGTACTGAAGGTCTCTAAAGGTCTCTAATGTCTCTAAAGGTACTGAAGGTCTCTAAAGGTCACCAATGTTTCTATAGGTTGCCAATGTCTCTAAAGATACTAAAGGTCTCTAAAGGTACAAAAGGTCTCTAAGATCTCTAATATCTGTAAAGGTCTCAAATGTCTCTAATGGCCTCTAATATCTCTAAAGGTCTCTAATGTCTGTAAAGGTACTGAAGGTCTCTTAGGGTACTGAAGGTCTCTAAAGGTACTGAAGATCTTGGAAGTTCTCTATAGTGTCTAGAGGCACTGAAGGTCTCTAAAGGTCTCTAATATGTCTAAAAGTCTGTAAGGTCTGTAAAGTTACTGAAGGTCTCTAATGTCTCTAAAAATAGTAAAGGTCTCTGAAGGTACTACGGGTCACAAGAGGTCTCTAATGTCTCTAACGGTCTCTAATGTCTATAAAAATCTCTAATGTCTCTAAAGGTAGTCAAGGTCTCTAAAGGTACTGAAGATCTCTCAAGTCCTTTAAAGTCTCTAAAGGTACTGAAGGTCTCTAAATGTACTGAAGGTCTCTAAAGATCTCTAATGTATCTAAAGGCCCCTAATTTCTCTTAAGGTCTCTAATGTCTCTAAAGATACTCAAGGTCTCTAAAGGTACAAAACGTCTCTAAAGGTCTCTACTGTCTCTAAAGTTAATGAAGTTCTATAAAGGTACTGATGGTCTCTAAAGGTCTCTAAAGGTCTCCAATTTCTCTAAAGGTACTTAAGGTCTCTAAGGGTTCTGAAGGTCTCTAAGGCTACTGAAGGCCTATAAACCTCTAAAATGTATCTAAAGGTACAGAAAGTCTCTAAAGGTACTGAAGTTCTCTAAGATCTCTAATATCTCTAAAGGTTTCTAATGTCTCTAAATTTAGTGAAGGTCTTTCAAGGTACTGAAGGTCTCTAAAGGTACTGAAGGTCTTTAAAGGTCTCTAGTGTCTCTAGAGGTCTCTAATGTTTCTAAAGGAACTGAAGGTCTCTAACACTACTGAAGGTATCTAAAGGTCTCCAATGTCTCGAAAGGTCTCTAATGTCTCAAAAGGTACAAAAGTCTCTAAAGATCTAAAATATCTCTAAAGGTCTCAAATGTCTCTAATGTTACGGAAGGTCTCAAAAGGTTCTAAAGGTCTCAAAAGTTCTCACATGTCTCTAACGGTACTGATGGCCTCTAAAGTGACTGAAGGTTTCTAAAGGTACTGAAATTCACTAAAGGTACTCCAGTTCTCTAAGGGTACTGAAAGACTCTATAGGTACTGAAGATCTCTAAAGGTACTGAAGGTGTTTTAAGGTACTGAAGGTCTCTAAAGGTACTGAAGGTCTCTATAGGTACTGAAGGTCTCTAAAGGTCTCTAATGTCTCTAAAGGTACTGAAGGTCTCTAAAGGTCACCAATATTTCTATAGGTTGCCAATGTCTCTAAAGATACTAAAGGTCTCTAAAGGTACAAAAGGTCTCTAAGATCTCTAATATCTGTAAAGGTCTCAAATGTCTCTAATGGCCTCTAATATCTCTAAAGGTCTCTAATGTCTGTAAAGGTACTGAAGGTCTCTTAGGGTACTGAAGGTCTCTAAAGGTACTGAAGATCTCGGAAGTTCTCTAATGTGTCTAGAGGCACTGAAGGTCTCTAAAGGTCTCTAATATGTCTAAAAGTCTGTAAGGTCTGTAAAGGTAGTGAAGGTCTCTAATGTCTCTAAAAATAGTAAAGGTCTCTGAAGGTACTACAGGTCACAAAAGGTCTCTAATGTCTCTAAAGGTCTCTAATGTCTATAAAAACCTATAATGTCTCTAAAGGTAGTCAAGGTCTCTAAAGGTACTGAAGTTCTCTCAAGTCGTTTAAAGTCTCTAAATGTACTGAAGGTCTCTAAAGATCTCTAATGTATCTAAAGGTCCCTAATTTCTCTTAAGGTCTCTAATGTCTCTAAAGATACTCAAGGTCTCTAAAGGTACAAAACGTCTCTAAAGGTCTCTACTGTCTCTAAAGTTAATGAAGTTCTATAAAGGTACTGATGGTCTCTAAAGGTCTCTAATATCTCTAAAGGTCTCTAATTTCTCTAAAGGTACTTAAGGTCTCTAAGGGTTCTGAAGGTCTCTAAGGCTACTGAAGGTCTATAAACCTCTCGAATGTCTCTAAAGGTACAGAAAGTCTCTAAAGGTACTGAAGTTCTCTAAGATCTCTAATATCTCTAAAGGTCTCTAATGTCTCTAAAGTTAGTGAAGGTCTTTCAAGGTACTGAAGGTCTCTAAAGGTACTGAAGGTCTTTAAAGGTCTCTAGTGTCTCTAGAGGTCTCTAATGTTTCTAAAGGAACTGAAGGTCTCTAACACTACTGAAGGTATCTAAAGGTCTCCAATGTCTCTAAAGGTCTCTAATGTCTCAAAAGGTACAAAAGTCTCTAAAGATCTAAAATATCTCTAAAGGTCTCAAATGTCTCTAATGTTACGGAAGGTCTCAAAAGGTTCTAAAGGTCTCAAAAGTTCTCACATGTCTCTAACGGTACTGATGGCCTCTAAAGTGACTGAAGGTTTCTAAAGGTACTGAAATTCACTAAAGGTACTCCAGTTCTCTAAAGGTACTGAAGGACTCTATAGGTACTGAAGGTCTCTAAAGGTACTGAAGGTGTTTTAAGGTACTGAAGGTCTCTAAAGGTACTGAAGGTCTCTAAAGGTCTCTAATGTCTCTAAAGGTACTGAAGGTCTCTAAAGGTCACCAATATTTCTATAGGTTGCCAATGTCTCTAAAGGTACTAAAGGTCTCTAAAGGTACAAAAGGTCTCTAAGATCTCTAATATCTGTAAAGGTCTCAAATGTCTCTAATGGCCTCTAATATTTCTAAAGGTCTCTAATGTCTGTAAAGGTACTGAAGGTCTCTTAGGGTACTGAAGGTCTCTAAAGGTACTGAAGATCTCGGAAGTTCTCTAATGTGTCTAGAGGCACTGAAGGTCTCTAAAGGTCTCTAATAGGTCTAAAAGTCTGTAAGGTCTGTAAAGTTACTGAAGGTCTCTAATGTCTCTAAAAATAGTAAAGGTCTCTGAAGGTACTACAGGTCACAAAAGGTCTCTAATGTCTCTAAAGGTCTCTAATGTCTATAAAAATCTCTAATGTCTCTAAAGGTAGTCAAGGTCTCTAAAGGTACTGAAGATCTCTCAAGTCCTTTAAAGTCTCTAAAGGTACTGAAGGTCTCTAAATGTACTGAAGGTCTCTAAGGATCTCTAATGTATCTAAAGGTCCCTAATTTCTCTTAAGGTCTCTAATGTCTCTAAAGATACTCAAGGTCTCTAATGGTACAAAACGTCTCTAAAGGTCTCTACTGTCTCTAAAGTAAATGAAGTTCTATAAAGGTACTGATGGTCTCTAAAGGTCTCTAATGTCTCTAAAGGTCTCTAATTTTTTTAAAGGTCTCTAATTTCTCTAAGGATTCTGAAGGTCTCTAAGGCTACTGAAGGTCTATAAACCTCTCGAATGTCTCTAAAGGTACAGAAAGTCTCTAAAGGTACTGAAGTTCTCTAAGATCTCTAATATCTCTAAAGGTCTCTAATGTCTCTAAAGTTAGTGAAGGTCTTTCAAGGTACTGAAGGTCTCTAAAGGTACTGAAGGTCTTTAAAGGTCTCTAGTGTCTCTAGAGGTCTCTAATGTTTCTAAAGGAACTGAAGGTCTCTAACACTACTGAAGGTATCTAAAGGTCTCCAATGTCTCTAAAGGTCTCTAATGTCTCAAAAGGTACAAAAGTCTCTAAAGATCTAAAATATCTCTAAAGGTCTCAAATGTCTCTAATGTTACGGAAGGTCTCAAAAGGTTCTAAAGGTCTCAAAAGTTCTCACATGTCTCTAACGGTACTGATGGCCTCTAAAGTGACTGAAGGTTTCTAAAGGTACTGAAATTCACTAAAGGTACTCCAGTTCTCTAAAGGTACTGAAGGACTCTATAGGTACTGAAGGTCTCTAAAGGTACTGAAGGTGTTTTAAGGTACTGAAGGTCTCTAAAGGTACTGAAGGTCTCTAAAGGTCTCTAATGTCTCTAAAGGTACTGAAGGTCTCTAAAGGTCACCAATATTTCTATAGGTTGCCAATGTCTCTAAAGGTACTAAAGGTCTCTAAAGGTACAAAAGGTCTCTAAGATCTCTAATATCTGTAAAGGTCTCAAATGTCTCTAATGGCCTCTAATATTTCTAAAGGTCTCTAATGTCTGTAAAGGTACTGAAGGTCTCTTAGGGTACTGAAGGTCTCTAAAGGTACTGAAGATCTCGGAAGTTCTCTAATGTGTCTAGAGGCACTGAAGGTCTCTAAAGGTCTCTAATAGGTCTAAAAGTCTGTAAGGTCTGTAAAGTTACTGAAGGTCTCTAATGTCTCTAAAAATAGTAAAGGTCTCTGAAGGTACTACAGGTCACAAAAGGTCTCTAATGTCTCTAAAGGTCTATAATGTCTATAAAAATCTCTAATGTCTCTAAAGGTAGTCAAGGTCTCTAAAGGTACTGAAGATCTCTCAAGTCCTTTAAAGTCTCTAAAGGTACTGAAGGTCTCTAAATGTACTGAAGGTCTCTAAAGATCTCTAATGTATCTAAAGGTCCCTAATTTCTCTTAAGGTCTCTAATGTCTCTAAAGATACTCAAGGTCTCTAAAGGTACAAAACGTCTCTAAAGGTCTCTACTGTCTCTAAAGTTAATGAAGTTCTATAAAGGTACTGATGGTCTCTAAAGGTCTCTAATGTCTCTAAAGGTCTCTAATTTTTTTAAAGGTCTCTAATTTCTCTAAGGATTCTGAAGGTCTCTAAGGCTACTGAAGGTCTATAAACCTCTCGAATGTCTCTAAAGGTACAGAAAGTCTCTAAAGGTACTGAAGTTCTCTAAGATCTCTAATATCTCTAAAGGTCTCTAATGTCTCTAAAGTTAGTGAAGGTCTTTCAAGGTACTGAAGGTCTCTAAAGGTACTGAAGGTCTTTAAAGGTCTCTAGTGTCTCTAGAGGTCTCTAATGTTTCTAAAGGAACTGAAGGTCTCTAACACTACTGAAGGTATCTAAAGGTCTCCAATGTCTCTAAAGGTCTCTAATGTCTCAAAAGGTACAAAAGTCTCTAAAGATCTAAAATATCTCTAAAGGTCTCAAATGTCTCTAATGTTACGGAAGGTCTCAAAAGGTTCTAAAGGTCTCAAAAGTTCTCACATGTCTCTAACGGTACTGATGGCCTCTAAAGTGACTGAAGGTTTCTAAAGGTACTGAAATTCACTAAAGGTACTCCAGTTCTCTAAAGGTACTGAAGGACTCTATAGGAACTGAAGGTCTCTAAAGGTACTGAAGGTGTTTTAAGGTACTGAAGGTCTCTAAAGGTACTGAAGGTCTCTAAAAGTCTCTAATGTCTCTAAAGGTACTGAAGGTCTCTAAAGGTCACCAATATTTCTATAGGTTGCCAATGTCTCTAAAGGTACTAAAGGTCTCTAAAGGTACAAAAGGTCTCTAAGATCTCTAATATCTGTAAATGTCTCAAATGTCTCTAATGGCCTCTAATATTTCTAAAGGTCTCTAATGTCTGTAAAGGTACTGAAGGTCTCTTAGGGTACTGAAGGTCTCTAAAGGTACTGAAGATCTCGGAAGTTCTCTAATGTGTCTAGAGGCACTGAAGGTCTCTAAAGGTCTCTAATAGGTCTAAAAGTCTGTAAGGTCTGTAAAGTTACTGAAGGTCTCTAATGTCTCTAAAAATAGTAAAGGTCTCTGAAGGTACTACAGGTCACAAAAGGTCTCTAATGTCTCTAAAGGTCTCTAATGTCTATAAAAATCTCTAATGTCTCTAAAGGTAGTCAAGGTCTCTAAAGGTACTGAAGATCTCTCAAGTCCTTTAAAGTCTCTAAAGGTACTGAAGGTCTCTAAATGTACTGAAGGTCTCTAAAGATCTCTAATGTATCTAAAGGCCCCTAATTTCTCTTAAGGTCTCTAATGTCTCTAAAGATACTCAAGGTCTCTAAAGGTACAAAACGTCTCTAAAGGTCTCTACTGTCTCTAAAGTTAATGAAGTTCTATAAAGGTACTGATGGTCTCTAAAGGTCTCTAAAGGTCTCCAATTTCTCTAAAGGTACTTAAGGTCTCTAAGGGTTCTGAAGGTCTCTAAGGCTACTGAAGGCCTATAAACCTCTAAAATGTATCTAAAGGTACAGAAAGTCTCTAAAGGTACTGAAGTTCTCTAAGATCTCTAATATCTCTAAAGGTCTCTAATGTCTCTAAAGTTAGTGAAGGTCTTTCAAGGTACTGAAGGTCTCTAAAGGTACTGAAGGTCTTTAAAGGTCTCTAGTGTCTCTAGAGGTCTCTAATGTTTCTAAAGGAACTGAAGGTCTCTAACACTACTGAAGGTATCTAAAGGTCTCCAATGTCTCGAAAGGTCTCTAATGTCTCAAAAGGTACAAAAGTCTCTAAAGATCTAAAATATCTCTAAAGGTCTCAAATGTCTCTAATGTTACGGAAGGTCTCAAAAGGTTCTAAAGGTCTCAAAAGTTCTCACATGTCTCTAACGGTACTGATGGCCTCTAAAGTGACTGAAGGTTTCTAAAGGTACTGAAATTCACTAAAGGTACTCCAGTTCTCTAAAGGTACTGAAAGACTCTATAGGTACTGAAGGTCTCTAAAGGTACTGAAGGTGTTTTAAGGTACTGAAGGTCTCTAAAGGTACTGAAGGTCTCTATAAGTACTGAAGGTCTCTAAAGGTCTCTAATGTCTCTAAAGGTACTGAAGGTCTCTAAAGGTCACCAATATTTCTATAGGTTGCCAATGTCTCTAAAGATACTAAAGGTCTCTAAAGGTACAAAAGGTCTCTAAGATCTCTAATATCTGTAAAGGTCTCAAATGTCTCTAATGGCCTCTAATATCTCTAAAGGTCTCTAATGTCTGTAAAGGTACTGAAGGTCTCTTAGGGTACTGAAGGTCTCTAAAGGTACTGAAGATCTCGGAAGTTCTCTAATGTGTCTAGAGGCACTGAAGGTCTATAAAGGTCTCTAATATGTCTAAAAGTCTGTAAGGTCTGTAAAGGTACTGAAGGTCTCTAATGTCTCTAAAAATAGTAAAGGTCTCTGAAGGTACTACAGGTCACAAAAGGTCTCTAATGTCTCTAAAGGTCTCTAATGTCTATAAAAACCTATAATGTCTCTAAAGGTAGTCAAGGTCTCTAAAGGTACTGAAGTTCTCTCAAGTCCTTTAAAGTCTCTAAAAGTACTGAAGGTCTCTAAAGATCTCTAATGTATCTAAAGGTCCCTAATTTCTCTTAAGGTCTCTAATGTCTCTAAAGATACTCAAGGTCTCTAAAGGTACAAAACGTCTCTAAAGGTCTCTACTGTCTCTAAAGTTAATGAAGTTCTATAAAGGTACTGATGGTCTCTAAAGGTCTCTAATATCTCTAAAGGTCTCTAATTTCTCTAAAGGTACTTAAGGTCTCTAAGGGTTCTGAAGGTCTCTAAGGCTACTGAAGGTCTATAAACCTCTTGAATGTCTCTAAAGGTACAGAAAGTCTCTAAAGGTACTGAAGTTCTCTAAGATCTCTAATATCTCTAAAGGTCTCTAATGTCTCTAAAGTTAGTGAAGGTCTTTCAAGGTACTGAAGGTCTCTAAAGGTACTGAAGGTCTTTAAAGGTCTCTAGTGTCTCTAGAGGTCTCTAATGTTTCTAAAGGAACTGAAGGTCTCTAACACTACTGAAGGTATCTAAAGGTCTCCAATGTCTCGAAAGGTCTCTAATGTCTCAAAAGGTACAAAAGTCTCTAAAGATCTAAAATATCTCTAAAGGTCTCAAATGTCTCTAATGTTACGGAAGGTCTCAAAAGGTTCTAAAGGTCTCAAAAGTTCTCACATGTCTCTAACGGTACTGATGGCCTCTAAAGTGACTGAAGGTTTCTAAAGGTACTGAAATTCACTAAAGGTACTCCAGTTCTCTAAAGGTACTGAAGGACTCTATAGGTACTGAAGGTCTCTAAAGGTACTGAAGGTGTTTTAAGGTACTGAAGGTCTCTAAAGGTACTGAAGGTCTCTAAAGGTCTCTAATGTCTCTAAAGGTACTGAAGGTCTCTAAAGGTCACCAATATTTCTATAGGTTGCCAATGTCTCTAAAGGTACTAAAGGTCTCTAAAGGTACAAAAGGTCTCTAAGATCTCTAATATCTGTAAAGGTCTCAAATGTCTCTAATGGCCTCTAATATCTCTAAAGGTCTCTAATGTCTGTAAAGGTACTGAAGGTCTCTTAGGGTACTGAAGGTCTCTAAAGGTACTGAAGATCTAGGAAGTTCTCTAATGTGTCTAGAGGCACTGAAGGTCTCTAAAGGTCTCTAATAGGTCTAAAAGTCTGTAAGGTCTGTAAAGTTACTGAAGGTCTCTAATGTCTCTAAAAATAGTAAAGGTCTCTGAAGGTACTACAGGTCACAAAAGGTCTCTAATGTCTCTAAAGGTCTCTAATGTCTATAAAAATCTCTAATGTCTCTAAAGGTAGTCAAGGTCTCTAAAGGTACTGAAGATCTCTCAAGTCCTTTAAAGTCTCTAAAGGTACTGAAGGTCTCTAAATGTACTGAAGGTCTCTAAAGATCTCTAATGTATCTAAAGGTCCCTAATTTCTCTTAAGGTCTCTAATGTCTCTAAAGATACTCAAGGTCTCTAAAGGTACAAAACGTCTCTAAAGGTCTCTACTGTCTCTAAAGTAAATGAAGTTCTATAAAGGTACTGATGGTCTCTAAAGGTCTCTAATGTCTCTAAAGGTCTCTAATTTTTTTAAAGGTCTCTAATTTCTCTAAGGATTCTGAAGGTCTCTAAGGCTACTGAAGGTCTATAAACCTCTCGAATGTCTCTAAAGGTACAGAAAGTCTCTAAAGGTACTGAAGTTCTCTAAGATCTCTAATATCTCTAAAGGTCTCTAATGTCTCTAAAGTTAGTGAAGGTCTTTTAAGGTACTGAAGGTCTCTAAAGGTACTGAAGGTCTTTAAAGGTCTCTAGTGTCTCTAGAGGTCTCTAATGTTTCTAAAGGAACTGAAGGTCTCTAACACTACTGAAGGTATCTAAAGGTCTCCAATGTCTCTAAAGGTCTCTAATGTCTCAAAAGGTACAAAAGTCTCTAAAGATCTAAAATATCTCTAAAGGTCTCAAATGTCTCTAATGTTACGGAAGGTCTCAAAAGGTTCTAAAGGTCTCAAAAGTTCTCACATGTCTCTAACGGTACTGATGGCCTCTAAAGTGACTGAAGGTTTCTAAAGGTACTGAAATTCACTAAAGGTACTCCAGTTCTCTAAAGGTACTGAAGGACTCTATAGGTACTGAAGGTCTCTAAAGGTACTGAAGGTGTTTTAAGGTACTGAAGGTCTCTAAAGGTACTGAAGGTCTCTAAAGGTCTCTAATGTCTCTAAAGGTACTGAAGGTCTCTAAAGGTCACCAATATTTCTATAGGTTGCCAATGTCTCTAAAGGTACTAAAGGTCTCTAAAGGTACAAAAGGTCTCTAAGATCTCTAATATCTGTAAAGGTCTCAAATGTCTCTAATGGCCTCTAATATTTCTAAAGGTCTCTAATGTCTGTAAAGGTACTGAAGGTCTCTTAGGGTACTGAAGGTCTCTAAAGGTACTGAAGATCTCGGAAGTTCTCTAATGTGTCTAGAGGCACTGAAGGTCTCTAAAGGTCTCTAATAGGTCTAAAAGTCTGTAAGGTCTGTAAAGTTACTGAAGGTCTCTAATGTCTCTAAAAATAGTAAAGGTCTCTGAAGGTACTACAGGTCACAAAAGGTCTCTAATGTCTCTAAAGGTCTCTAATGTCTATAAAAATCTCTAATGTCTCTAAAGGTAGTCAAGGTCTCTAAAGGTACTGAAGATCTCTCAAGTCCTTTAAAGTCTCTAAAGGTACTGAAGGTCTCTAAATGTACTGAAGGTCTCTAAAGATCTCTAATGTATCTAAAGGTCCCTAATTTCTCTTAAGGTCTCTAATGTCTCTAAAGATACTCAAGGTCTCTAAAGGTACAAAACGTCTCTAAAGGTCTCTACTGTCTCTAAAGTTAATGAAGTTCTATAAAGGTACTGATGGTCTCTAAAGGTCTCTAATGTCTCTAAAGGTCTCTAATTTCTCTAAAGGTACTTAAGGTCTCTAAGGGTTCTGAAGGTCTCTAAGGCTACTGAAGGTCTATAAACCTCTCGAATGTCTCTAAAGGTACAGAAAGTCTCTAAAGGTACTGAAGTTCTCTAAGATCTCTAATATCTCTAAAGGTCTCTAATGTCTCTAAAGTTAGTGAAGGTCTTTCAAGGTACTGAAGGTCTCTAAAGGTACTGAAGGTCTTTAAAGGTCTCTAGTGTCTCTAGAGGTCTCTAATGTTTCTAAAGGAACTGAAGGTCTCTAACACTACTGAAGGTATCTAAAGGTCTCCAATGTCTCTAAAGGTCTCTAATGTCTCAAAAGGTACAAAAGTCTCTAAAGATCTAAAATATCTCTAAAGGTCTCAAATGTCTCTAATGTTACGGAAGGTCTCAAAAGGTTCTAAAGGTCTCAAAAGTTCTCACATGTCTCTAACGGTACTGATGGCCTCTAAAGTGACTGAAGGTTTCTAAAGGTACTGAAATTCACTAAAGGTACTCCAGTTCTCTAAAGGTACTGAAGGACTCTATAGGTACTGAAGGTCTCTAAAGGTACTGAAGGTGTTTTAAGGTACTGAAGGTCTCTAAAGGTACTGAAGGTCTCTAAAGGTCTCTAATGTCTCTAAAGGTACTGAAGGTCTCTAAAGGTCACCAATATTTCTATAGGTTGCCAATGTCTCTAAAGGTACTAAAGGTCTCTAAAGGTACAAAAGGTCTCTAAGATCTCTAATATCTGTAAAGGTCTCAAATGTCTCTAATGGCCTCTAATATTTCTAAAGGTCTCTAATGTCTGTAAAGGTACTGAAGGTCTCTTAGGGTACTGAAGGTCTCCAAAGGTACTGAAGATCTCGGAAGTTCTCTAATGTGTCTAGAGGCACTGAAGGTCTCTAAAGGTCTCTAATAGGTCTAAAAGTCTGTAAGGTCTGTAAAGTTACTGAAGGTCTCTAATGTCTCTAAAAATAGTAAAGGTCTCTGAAGGTACTACAGGTCACAAAAGGTCTCTAATGTCTCTAAAGGTCTCTAATGTCTATAAAAATCTCTAATGTCTCTAAAGGTAGTCAAGGTCTCTAAAGCTACTGAAGATCTCTCAAGTCCTTTAAAGTCTCTAAAGGTACTGAAGGTCTCTAAATGTACTGAAGGTCTCTAAAGATCTCTAATGTATCTAAAGGTCCCTAATTTCTCTTAAGGTCTCTAATGTCTCTAAAGATACTCAAGGTCTCTAAAGGTACAAAACGTCTCTAAAGGTCTCTACTGTCTCTAAAGTTAATGAAGTTCTATAAAGGTACTGATGGTATCTAAAGGTCTCTAATGTCTCTAAAGGTCTCTAATTTTTTTAAAGGTCTCTAATTTCTCTAAGGATTCTGAAGGTCTCTAAGGCTACTGAAGGTCTATAAACCTCTCGAATGTCTCTAAAGGTACAGAAAGTCTCTAAAGGTACTGAAGTTCTCTAAGATCTCTAATATCTCTAAAGGTCTCTAATGTCTCTAAAGTTAGTGAAGGTCTTTCAAGGTACTGAAGGTCTCTAAAGGTACTGAAGGTCTTTAAAGGTCTCTAGTGTCTCTAGAGGTCTCTAATGTTTCTAAAGGAACTGAAGGTCTCTAACACTACTGAAGGTATCTAAAGGTCTCCAATGTCTCTAAAGGTCTCTAATGTCTCAAAAGGTACAAAAGTCTCTAAAGATCTAAAATATCTCTAAAGGTCTCAAATGTCTCTAATGTTACGGAAGGTCTCAAAAGGTTCTAAAGGTCTCAAAAGTTCTCACATGTCTCTAACGGTACTGATGGCCTCTAAAGTGACTGAAGGTTTCTAAAGGTACTGAAATTCACTAAAGGTACTCCAGTTCTCTAAAGGTACTGAAGGAATCTATAGGTACTGAAGGTCTCTAAAGGTACTGAAGGTGTTTTAAGGTACTGAAGGTCTCTAAAGGTCTCTAATGTCTCTAAAGGTACTGAAGGTCTCTAAAGGTCTCTAATGTCTCTAAAGGTACTGAAGGTCTCTAAAGGTCACCAATATTTCTATAGGTTGCCAATGTCTCTAAAGATACTAAAGGTCTCTAAAGGTACAAAAGGTCTCTAAGATCTCTAATATCTGTAAAGGTCTCAAATGTCTCTAATGGCCTCTAATATCTCTAAAGGTCTCTAATGTCTGTAAAGGTACTGAAGGTCTCTTAGGGTACTGAAGGTCTCTAAAGGTACTGAAGATCTCGGAAGTTCTCTAATGTGTCTAGAGGAACTGAAGGTCTCTAAAGGTCTCTAATATGTCTAAAAGTCTGTAAGGTCTGTAAAGTTACTGAAGGTCTCTAATGTCTCTAAAAATAGTAAAGGTCTCTGAAGGTACTACAGGTCACAAAAGGTCTCTAATGTCTCTAAAGGTCTCTAATGTCTATAAAAATCTCTAATGTCTCTAAAGGTAGTCAAGGTCTCTAAAGCTACTGAAGATCTCTCAAGTCCTTTAAAGTCTCTAAAGGTACTGAAGGTCTCTAAATGTACTGAAGGTCTCTAAAGATCTCTAATGTATCTAAAGGCCCCTAATTTCTCTTAAGGTCTCTAATGTCTCTAAAGATACTCAAGGTCTCTAAAGGTACAAAACGTCTCTAAAGGTCTCTACTGTCTCTAAAGTTAATGAAGTTCTATAAAGGTACTGATGGTCTCTAAAGGTCTCTAATGTCTCTAAAGGTCTCTAATTTCTCTAAAGGTACTTAAGGTCTCTAAGGGTTCTGAAGGTCTTTAAGGCTACTGAAGGTCTATAAACCTCTCGAATGACTCTAAAGGTACAGAAAGTCTCTAAAGGTACTGAAGTTCTCTAAGATCTCTAATATCTCTAAAGGTCTCTAATGTCTCTAAAGTTAGTGAAGGTCTTTCAAGGTACTGAAGGTCTCTAAAGGTACTGAAGGTCTTTAAAGGTCTCTAATGTCTCTAGAGGTCTCTAATGTTTCTAAAGGAACTGAAGGTCTCTAACACTACTGAAGGTATCTAAAGGTCTCCAATGTCTCTAAAGGTCTCTAATGTCTCAAAAGGTACAAAAGTCTCTAAAGATCTAAAATATCTCTAAAGGTCTCAAATGTCTCTAATGTTACGGAAGGTCTCAAAAGGTTCTAAAGGTCTCAAAAGTTCTCACATGTCTCTAACGGTACTGATGGCCTCTAAAGTGACTGAAGGTTTCTAAAGGTACTGAAATTCACTAAAGGTACTCCAGTTCTCTAAAGGTACTGAAGGACTCTATAGGTACTGAAGGTCTCTAAAGGTACTGAAGGTGTTTTAAGGTACTGAAGGTCTCTAAAGGTCTCTAATGTCTCTAAAGGTACTGAAGGTCTCTAAAGGTCTCTAATGTCTCTAAAGGTACTGAAGGTCTCTAAAGGTCACCAATGTTTCTATAGGTTGCCAATGTCTCTAAAGATACTAAAGGTCTCTAAAGGTACAAAAGGTCTCTAAGATCTCTAATATCTGTAAAGGTCTCAAATGTCTCTAATGGCCTCTAATATCTGTAAAGGTCTCTAATGTCTGTAAAGGTACTGAAGGTCTCTTAGGGTACTGAAGGTCTCTAAAGGTACTGAAGATCTCGGAAGTTCTCTAATGTGTCTAGAGGCACTGAAGGTCTCTAAAGGTCTCTAATATGTCTAAAAGTCTGTAAGGTCTGTAAAGTTACTGAAGGTCTCTAATGTCTCTAAAAATAGTAAAGGTCTCTGAAGGTACTACGGGTCACAAAAGGTCTCTAATGTCTCTAAAGGTCTCTAATGTCTATAAAAATCTCTAATGTCTCTAAAGGTAGTCAAGGTCTCTAAAGGTACTGAAGATCTCTCAAGTCCTTTAAAGTCTCTAAAGGTACTGAAGGTCTCTAAATGTACTGAAGGTCTCTAAAGATCTCTAATGTATCTAAAGGCCCCTAATTTCTCTTAAGGTCTCTAATGTCTCTAAAGATACTCAAGGTCTCTAAAGGTACAAAACGTCTCTAAAGGTCTCTACTGTCTCTAAAGTTAATGAAGTTCTATAAAGGTACTGATGGTCTCTAAAGGTCTCTAATGTCTCTAAAGGTCTCTAATTTCTCTAAAGGTACTTAAGGTCTCTAAGGGTTCTGAAGGTCTCTAAGGCTACTGAAGGTCTATAAACCTCTCGAATGTCTCTAAAGGTACAGAAAGTCTCTAAAGGTACTGAAGTTCTCTAAGATCTCTAATATCCTTAAAGGTCTCTAATGTCTCTAAAGTTAGTGAAGGTCTTTCAAGGTACTGAAGGTCTCTAAAGGTACTGAAGGTCTTTAAAGGTCTCTAGTGTCTCTAGAGGTCTCTAATGTTTCTAAAGGAACTGAAGGTCTCTAACACTACTGAAGGTATCTAAAGGTCTCCAATGTCTCTAAAGGTCTCTAATGTCTCAAAAGGTACAAAAGTCTCTAAAGATCTAAAATATCTCTAAAGGTCTCAAATGTCTCTAATGTTACGGAAGGTCTCAAAAGGTTCTAAAGGTCTCAAAAGTTCTCACATGTCTCTAACGGTACTGATGGCCTCTAAAGTGACTAAAGGTTTCTAAAGGTACTGAAATTCACTAAAGGTACTCCAGTTCTCTAATGGTACTGAAGGACTCTATAGGTACTGAAGGTCTCTAAAGGTACTGAAGGTGTTTTAAGGTACTGAAGGTCTCTAAAGGTCTCTAATGTCTCTAAAGGTACTGAAGGTCTCTAAAGGTCACCAATGTTTCTATAGGTTGCCAATGTCTCTAAAGATACTAAAGGTCTCTAAAGGTACAAAAGGTCTCTAAGATCTCTAATATCTGTAAAGGTCTCAAATGTCTCTAATGGCCTCTAATATCTCTAAAGGTCTCTAATGTCTGTAAAGGTACTGAAGGTCTCTTAGGGTACTGAAGGTCTCTAAAGGTACTGAAGATCTCGGAAGTTCTCTAATGTGTCTAGAGGCACTGAAGGTCTCTAAAGGTCTCTAATATGTCTAAAAGTCTGTAAGGTCTGTAAAGTTACTGAAGGTCTCTAATGTCTCTAAAAATAGTAAAGGTCTCTGAAGGTACTACGGGTCACAAAAGGTCTCTAATGTCTCTAAAGGTCTCTAATGTCTATAAAAATCTCTAATGTCTCTAAAGGTAGTCAAGGTCTCTAAAGGTACTGAAGATCTCTCAAGTCCTTTAAAGTCTCTAAAGGTACTGAAGGTCTCTAAATGTACTGAAGGTCTCTAAAGATCTCTAATGTATCTAAAGGTCCCTAATTTCTCTTAAGGTCTCTAATGTCTCTAAAGATACTCAAGGTCTCTAAAGGTACAAAACGTCTCTAAAGGTCTCTACTGTCTCTAAAGTTAATGAAGTTCTATAAAGGTACTGATGGTCTCTAAAGGTCTCTAATGTCTCTAAAGGTCTCTAATTTCTCTAAAGGTACTTAAGGTCTCTAAGGGTTCTGAAGGTCTCTAAGGCTACTGAAGGTCTATAAACCTCTCGAATGTCTCTAAAGGTACAGAAAGTCTCTAAAGGTACTGAAGTTCTCTAAGATCTCTAATATCTCTAAAGGTCTCTAATGTCTCTAAAGTTAGTGAAGGTCTTTCAAGGTACTGAAGGTCTCTAAAGGTACTGAAGGTCTTTAAAGGTCTCTAGTGTCTCTAGAGGTCTCTAATGTTTCTAAAGGAACTGAAGGTCTCTAACACTACTGAAGGTATCTAAAGGTCTCCAATGTCTCTAAAGGTCTCTAATGTCTCAAAAGGTACAAAAGTCTCTAAAGATCTAAAATATCTCTAAAGGTCTCAAATGTCTCTAATGTTACGGAAGGTCTCAAAAGGTTCTAAAGGTCTCAAAAGTTCTCACATGTCTCTAACGGTACTGATGGCCTCTAAAGTGACTGAAGGTTTCTAAAGGTACTGAAATTCACTAAAGGTACTCCAGTTCTCTAAAGGTACTGAAGGACTCTATAGGTACTGAAGGTCTCTAAAGGTACTGAAGGTGTTTTAAGGTACTGAAGGTCTCTAAAGGTCTCTAATGTCTCTAAAGGTACTGAAGGTCTCTAAAGGTCTCTAATGTCTCTAAAGGTACTGAAGGTCTCTAAAGGTCACCAATGTTTCTATAGGTTGCCAATGTCTCTAAAGATACTAAAGGTCTCTAAAGGTACAAAAGGTCTCTAAGATCTCTAATATCTGTAAAGGTCTCAAATGTCTCTAATGGCCTCTAATATCTCTAAAGGTCTCTAATGTCTGTAAAGGTACTGAAGGTCTCTTAGGGTACTGAAGGTCTCTAAAGGTACTGAAGATCTCGGAAGTTCTCTAATGTGTCTAGAGGCACTGAAGGTCTCTAAAGGTCTCTAATAGGTCTAAAAGTCTGTAAGGTCTGTAAAGTTACTGAAGGTCTCTAATGTCTCTAAAAATAGTAAAGGTCTCTGAAGGTACTACGGGTCACAAGAGGTCTCTAATGTCTCTAAAGGTCTCTAATGTCTATAAAAATCTCTAATGTCTCTAAAGGTAGTCAAGGTCTCTAAAGGTACTGAAGATCTCTCAAGTCCTTTAAAGTCTCTAAAGGTACTGAAGGTCTCTAAATGTACTGAAGGTCTCTAAAGATCTCTAATGTATCTAAAGGCCCCTAATTTCTCTTAAGGTCTCTAATGTCTCTAAAGATACTCAAGGTCTCTAAAGGTACAAAACGTCTCTAAAGGTCTCTACTGTCTCTAAAGTTAATGAAGTTCTATAAAGGTACTGATGGTCTCTAAAGGTCTCTAATGTCTCTAAAGGTCTCTAATTTCTCTAAAGGTACTTAAGGTCTCTAAGGGTTCTGAAGGTCTCTAAGGCTACTGAAGGTCTATAAACCTCTCGAATGTCTCTAAAGGTACAGAAAGTCTCTAAAGGTACTGAAGTTCTCTAAGATCTCTAATATCTCTAAAGGTCTCTAATGTCTCTAAAGTTAGTGAAGGTCTTTCAAGGTACTGAAGGTCTCTAAAGGTACTGAAGGTCTTTAAAGGTCTCTAGTGTCTCTAGAGGTCTCTAATGTTTCTAAAGGAACTGAAGGTCTCTAACACTACTGAAGGTATCTAAAGGTCTCCAATGTCTGTAAAGGTCTCTAATGTCTCAAAAGGTACAAAAGTCTCTAAAGATCTAAAATATCTCTAAAGGTCTCAAATGTCTCTAATGTTACGGAAGGTCTCAAAAGGTTCTAAAGGTCTCAAAAGTTCTCACATGTCTCTAACGGTACTGATGGCCTCTAAAGTGACTGAAGGTTTCTAAAGGTACTGAAATTCACTAAAGGTACTCCAGTTCTCTAAAGGTACTGAAGGACTCTATAGGTACTGAAGGTCTCTAAAGGTACTGAAGGTGTTTTAAGGTACTAAAGGTCTCTAAAGGTACTGAAGGTCTCTAAAGGTACTTAAGGTCTCTAAAGGTCTCTAATGTCTCTAAAGGTACTGAAGGTCTCTAAAGGTCACCAATATTTCTATAGGTTGCCAATGTCTCTAAAGATACTAAAGGTCTCTAAAGGTACAAAAGGTCTCTAAGATCTCTAATATCTGTAAAGGTCTCAAATGTCTCTAATGGCCTCTAATATCTCTAAAGGTCTCTAATGTCTGTAAAGGTACTGAAGGTCTCTTAGGGTACTGAAGGTCTCTAAAGGTACTGAAGATCTCGGAAGTTCTCTAATGTGTCTAGAGGCACTGAAGGTCTCTAAAGGTCTCTAATATGTCTAAAAGTCTGTAAGGTCTGTAAAGTTACTGAAGGTCTCTAATGTCTCTAAAAATAGTAAAGGTCTCTGAAGGTACTACAGGTCACAAAAGGTCTCTAATGTCTCTAAAGGTCTCTAATGTCTATAAAAATCTCTAATGTCTCTAAAGGTAGTCAAGGTCTCTAAAGGTACTGAAGATCTCTCAAGTCCTTTAAAGTCTCTAAAGGTACTGAAGGTCTCTAAATGTACTGAAGGTCTCTAAAGATCTCTAATGTATCTAAAGGCCCCTAATTTCTCTTAAGGTCTCTAATGTCTCTAAAGATACTCAAGGTCTCTAAAGGTACAAAACGTCTCTAAAGGTCTCTACTGTCTCTAAAGTTAATGAAGTTCTATAAAGGTACTGATGGTCTCTAAAGGTCTCTAATGTCTCTAAAGGTCTCTAATTTCTCTAAAGGTACTTAAGGTCTCTAAGGGTTCTGAAGGTCTCTAAGGCTACTGAAGGTCTATAAACCTCTCGAATGTCTCTAAAGGTACAGAAAGTCTCTAAAGGTACTGAAGTTCTCTAAGATCTCTAATATCTCTAAAGGTCTCTAATGTCTCTAAAGTTAGTGAAGGTCTTTCAAGGTACTGAAGGTCTCTAAAGGTACTGAAGGTCTTTAAAGGTCTCTAGTGTCTCTAGAGGTCTCTAATGTTTCTAAAGGAACTGAAGGTCTCTAACACTACTGAAGGTATCTAAAGGTCTCCAATGTCTGTAAAGGTCTCTAATGTCTCAAAAGGTACAAAAGTCTCTAAAGATCTAAAATATCTCTAAAGGTCTCAAATGTCTCTAATGTTACGGAAAGTCTCAAAAGGTTCTAATTGTCTCAAAAGTTCTCACATGTCTCTAACGGTACTGATGGCCTCTAAAGTGACTGAAGGTTTCTAAAGGTACTGAAATTCACTAAAGGTACTCCAGTTCTCTAAAGGTACTGAAGGACTCTATAGGTACTGAAGGTCTCTAAAGGTACTGAAGGTGTTTTAAGGTACTAAAGGTCTCTAAAGGTACTGAAGGTCTCTAAAGGTACTTAAGGTCTCTAAAGGTCTCTAATGTCTCTAAAGGTACTGAAGGTCTCTAAAGGTCACCAATATTTCTATAGGTTGCCAATGTCTCTAAAGATACTAAAGGTCTCTAAAGGTACAAAAGGTCTCTAAGATCTCTAATATCTGTAAAGGTCTCAAATGTCTCTAATGGCCTCTAATATCTCTAAAGGTCTCTAATGTCTGTAAAGGTACTGAAGGTCTCTTAGGGTACTGAAGGTCTCTAAAGGTACTGAAGATCTCGGAAGTTCTCTAATGTGTCTAGAGGCACTGAAGGTCTCTAAAGGTCTCTAATATGTCTAAAAGTCTGTAAGGTCTGTAAAGTTACTGAAGGTCTCTAATGTCTCTAAAAATAGTAAAGGTCTCTGAAGGTACTACAGGTCACAAAAGGTCTCTAATGTCTCTAAAGGTCTCTAATGTCTATAAAAATCTCTAATGTCTCTAAAGGTAGTCAAGGTCTCTAAAGGTACTGAAGATCTCTCAAGTCCTTTAAAGTCTCTAAAGGTACTGAAGGTCTCTAAATGTACTGAAGGTCTCTAAAGATCTCTAATGTATCTAAAGGCCCCTAATTTCTCTTAAGGTCTCTAATGTCTCTAAAGATACTCAAGGTCTCTAAAGGTACAAAACGTCTCTAAAGGTCTCTACTGTCTCTAAAGTTAATGAAGTTCTATAAAGGTACTGATGGTCTCTAAAGGTCTCTAATGTCTCTAAAGGTCTCTAATTTCTCTAAAGGTACTTAAGGTCTCTAAGGGTTCTGAAGGTCTCTAAGGCTACTGAAGGTCTATAAACCTCTCGAATGTCTCTAAAGGTACAGAAAGTCTCTAAAGGTACTGAAGTTCTCTAAGATCTCTAATATCTCTAAAGGTCTCTAATGTCTCTAAAGTTAGTGAAGGTCTTTCAAGGTACTGAAGGTCTCTAAAGGTACTGAAGGTCTTTAAAGGTCTCTAGTGTCTCTAGAGGTCTCTAATGTTTCTAAAGGAACTGAAGGTCTCTAACACTACTGAAGGTATCTAAAGGTCTCCAATGTCTCTAAAGGTCTCTAATGTCTCAAAAGGTACAAAAGTCTCTAAAGATCTAAAATATCTCTAAAGGTCTCAAATGTCTCTAATGTTACGGAAGGTCTCAAAAGGTTCTAAAGGTCTCAAAAGTTCTCACATGTCTCTAACGGTACTGATGGCCTCTAAAGTGACTGAAGGTTTCTAAAGGTACTGAAATTCACTAAAGGTACTCCAGTTCTCTAAAGGTACTGAAGGACTCTATAGGTACTGAAGGTCTCTAAAGGTACTGAAGGTGTTTTAAGGTACTGAAGGTCTCTAAAGGTCTCTAATGTCTCTAAAGGTACTGAAGGTCTCTAAAGGTCTCTAATGTCTCTAAAGGTACTGCAGGTCTCTAAAGGTCACCAATGTTTCTATAGGTTGCCAATATCTCTAAAGATACTAAAGGTCTCTAAAGGTACAAAAGGTCTCTAAGATCTCTAATATCTGTAAAGGTCTCAAATGTCTCTAATGGCCTCTAATATCTCTAAAGGTCTCTAATGTCTGTAAAGGTACTGAAGGTCTCTTAGGGTACTGAAGGTCTCTAAAGGTACTGAAGATCTCGGAAGTTCTCTAATGTGTCTAGAGGCACTGAAGGTCTCTAAAGGTCTCTAATATGTCTAAAAGTCTGTAAGGTCTGTAAAGTTACTGAAGGTCTCTAATGTCTCTAAAAATAGTAAAGGTCTCTGAAGGTACTACGGGTCACAAGAGGTCTCTAATGTCTCTAAAGGTCTCTAATGTCTATAAAAATCTCTAATGTCTCTAAAGGTAGTCAAGGTCTCTAAAGGTACTGAAGATCTCTCAAGTCCTTTAAAGTCTCTAAAGGTACTGAAGGTCTCTAAATGTACTGAAGGTCTCTAAAGATCTCTAATGTATCTAAAGGCCCCTAATTTCTCTTAAGGTCTCTAATGTCTCTAAAGATACTCAAGGTCTCTAAAGGTACAAAACGTCTCTAAAGGTCTCTACTGTCTCTAAAGTTAATGAAGTTCTATAAAGGTACTGATGGTCTCTAAAGGTCTCTAATGTCTCTAAAGGTCTCTAATTTCTCTAAAGGTACTTAAGGTCTCTAAGGGTTCTGAAGGTCTCTAAGGCTACTGAAGGTCTATAAACCTCTCGAATGTCTCTAAAGGTACAGAAAGTCTCTAAAGGTACTGAAGTTCTCTAAGATCTCTAATATCTCTAAAGGTCTCTAATGTCTCTAAAGTTAGTGAAGGTCTTTCAAGGTACTGAAGGTCTCTAAAGGTACTGAAGGTCTTTAAAGGTCTCTAGTGTCTCTAGAGGTCTCTAATGTTTCTAAAGGAACTGAAGGTCTCTAACACTACTGAAGGTATCTAAAGGTCTCCAATGTCTCTAAAGGTCTCTAATGTCTCAAAAGGTACAAAAGTCTCTAAAGATCTAAAATATCTCTAAAGGTCTCAAATGTCTCTAATGTTACGTAAAGTCTCAAAAGGTTCTAATTGTCTCAAAAGTTCTCACATGTCTCTAACGGTACTGATGGCCTCTAAAGTGACTGAAGGTTTCTAAAGGTACTGAAATTCACTAAAGGTACTCCAGTTCTCTAAAGGTACTGAAGGACTCTATAGGTACTGAAGGTCTCTAAAGGTACTGAAGGTGTTTTAAGGTACTAAAGGTCTCTAAAGGTACTGAAGGTCTCTAAAGGTACTTAAGGTCTCTAAAGGTCTCTAATGTCTCTAAAGGTACTGAAGGTCTCTAAAGGTCACCAATATTTCTATAGGTTGCCAATGTCTCTAAAGATACTAAAGGTCTCTAAAGGTACAAAAGGTCTCTAAGATCTCTAATATCTGTAAAGGTCTCAAATGTCTCTAATGGCCTCTAATATCTCTAAAGGTCTCTAATGTCTGTAAAGGTACTGAAGGTCTCTTAGGGTACTGAAGGTCTCTAAAGGTACTGAAGATCTCGGAAGTTCTCTAATGTGTCTAGAGGCACTGAAGGTCTCTAAAGGTCTCTAATATGTCTAAAAGTCTGTAAGGTCTGTAAAGTTACTGAAGGTCTCTAATGTCTCTAAAAATAGTAAAGGTCTCTGAAGGTACTACAGGTCACAAAAGGTCTCTAATGTCTCTAAAGGTCTCTAATGTCTATAAAAATCTCTAATGTCTCTAAAGGTAGTCAAGGTCTCTAAAGGTACTGAAGATCTCTCAAGTCGTTTAAAGTCTCTAAAGGTACTGAAGGTCTCTAAATGTACTGAAGGTCTCTAAAGATCTCTAATGTATCTAAAGGCCCCTAATTTCTCTTAAGGTCTCTAATGTCTCTAAAGATACTCAAGGTCTCTAAAGGTACAAAACGTCTCTAAAGGTCTCTACTGTCTCTAAAGTTAATGAAGTTCTATAAAGGTACTGATGGTCTCTAAAGGTCTCTAATGTCTCTAAAGGTCTCTAATTTCTCTAAAGGTACTTAAGGTCTCTAAGGGTTCTGAAGGTCTCTAAGGCTACTGAAGGTCTATAAACCTCTCGAATGTCTCTAAAGGTACAGAAAGTCTCTAAAGGTACTGAAGTTCTCTAAGATCTCTAATATCTCTAAAGGTCTCTAATGTCTCTAAAGTTAGTGAAGGTCTTTCAAGGTACCGAAGGTCTCTAAAGGTACTGAAGGTCTTTAAAGGTCTCTAGTGTCTCTAGAGGTCTCTAATGTTTCTAAAGGAACTGAAGGTCTCTAACACTACTGAAGGTATCTAAAGGTCTCCAATGTCTCTAAAGGTCTCTAATGTCTCAAAAGGTACAAAAGTCTCTAAAGATCTAAAATATCTCTAAAGGTCTCAAATGTCTCTAATGTTACGGAAGGTCTCAAAAGGTTCTAAAGGTCTCAAAAGTTCTCACATGTCTCTAACGGTACTGATGGCCTCTAAAGTGACTGAAGGTTTCTAAAGGTACTGAAATTCACTAAAGGTACTCCAGTTCTCTAAAGGTACTGAAGGACTCTATAGGTACTGAAGGTCTCTAAAGGTACTGAAGGTGTTTTAAGGTACTGAAGGTCTCTAAAGGTCTCTAATGTCTCTAAAGGTACTGAAGGTCTCTAAAGGTCTCTAATGTCTCTAAAGGTACTGCAGGTCTCTAAAGGTCACCAATGTTTCTATAGGTTGCCAATGTCTCTAAAGATACTAAAGGTCTCTAAAGGTACAAAAGGTCTCTAAGATCTCTAATATCTGTAAAGGTCTCAAATGTCTCTAATGGCCTCTAATATCTCTAAAGGTCTCTAATGTCTGTAAAGGTACTGAAGGTCTCTTAGGGTACTGAAGGTCTCTAAAGGTACTGAAGATCTCGGAAGTTCTCTAATGTGTCTAGAGGCACTGAAGGTCTCTAAAGGTCTCTAATATGTCTAAAAGTCTGTAAGGTCTGTAAAGTTACTGAAGGTCTCTAATGTCTCTAAAAATAGTAAAGGTCTCTGAAGGTACTACGGGTCACAAGAGGTCTCTAATGTCTCTAAAGGTCTCTAATGTCTATAAAAATCTCTAATGTCTCTAAAGGTAGTCAAGGTCTCTTAAGGTACTGAAGATCTCTCAAGTCCTTTAAAGTCTCTAAAGGTACTGAAGGTCTCTAAATGTACTGAAGGTCTCTAAAGATCTCTAATGTATCTAAAGGCCCCTAATTTCTCTTAAGGTCTCTAATGTCTCTAAAGATACTCAAGGTCTCTAAAGGTACAAAACGTCTCTAAAAAGGTCTCTACTGTCTCTAAAGTTAATGAAGTTCTATAAAGGTACTGATGGTCTCTAAAGGTCTCTAATGTCTCTAAAGGTCTCTAATTTCTCTAAAGGTACTTAAGGTCTCTAAGGGTTCTGAAGGTCTCTAAGGCTACTGAAGGTCTATAAACCTCTCGAATGTCTCTAAAGGTACAGAAAGTCTCTAAAGGTACTGAAGTTCTCTAAGATCTCTAATATCTCTAAAGGTCTCTAATGTCTCTAAAGTTAGTGAAGGTCTTTCAAGGTACTGAAGGTCTCTAAAGGTACTGAAGGTCTTTAAAGGTCTCTAGTGTCTCTAGAGGTCTCTAATTTTCTAAAGGAACTGAAGGTCTCTAACACTACTGAAGGTATCTAAAGGTCTCCAATGTCTCTAAAGGTCTCTAATGTCTCAAAAGGTACAAAAGTCTCTAAAGATCTAAAATATCTCTAAAGGTCTCAAATGTCTCTAATGTTACGGAAGGTCTCAAAAGGTTCTAAAGGTCTCAAAAGTTCTCACATGTCTCTAACGGTACTGATGGCCTCTAAAGTGACTGAAGGTTTCTAAAGGTACTGAAATTCACTAAAGGTACTCCAGTTCTCTAAAGGTACTGAAGGACTCTATAGGTACTGAAGGTCTCTAAAGGTACTGAAGGTGTTTTAAGGTACTTAAGGTCTCTAAAGGTACTGAAGGTCTCTAAAGGTCTCTAATGTCTCTAAAGGTACTGAAGGTCTCTAAAGGTCACCAATATTTCTATAGGTTGCCAATGTCTCTAAAGATACTAAAGGTCTGTAAAGGTACAAAAGGTCTCTAAGATCTCTAATATCTGTAAAGGTCTCAAATGTCTCTAATTGCCTCTAATACCTCTAAAGGTATCTAATGTCTGTAAAGGTACTGAAGGTCTCTTAGGGTACTGAAGGTCTCTAAAGGTACTGAAGATCTCGGAAGTTCTCTAATGTGTCTAGAGGCACTGAAGGTCACTAAAGGTCTCTAATAGGTCTAAAAGTCTGTAAGGTCTGTAAAGTTACTGAAGGTCTCTAATGTCTCTAAAAATAGTAAAGGTCTCTGAAGGTACTACGGGTCACAAAAGGTCTCTAATGTCTCTAAAGGTCTCTAATGTCTATAAAAATCTCTAATGTCTCTAAAGATAGTCAAGGTCTCTAAAGGTACTGAAGATCTCTCAAGTCCTTTAAAGTCTCTAAAGGTACTGAAGGTCTCTAAATGTACTGAAGGTCTCTAAAGATCTCTAATGTATCTAAAGGTCCCTAATTTCTCTTAAGGTCTCTAATGTCTCTAAAGATACTCAAGGTCTCTAAAGGTACAAAACGTCTCTAAAGGTCTCTACTGTCTCTAAAGTTAATGAAGTTCTATAAAGGTACTGATGGTCTCTAAAGGTCTCTAATGTCTCTAAAGGTCTCTAATTTCTCTAAAGGTACTTAAGGTCTCTAAGGGTTCTGAAGGTCTCTAAGGCTACTGAAGGTCTATAAACCTCTCGAATGTCTCTAAAGGTACAGAAAGTCTCTAAAGGTACTGAAGTTCTCTAAGATCTCTAATATCTCTAAATGTCTCTAATGTCTCTAAAGTTAGTGAAGGTCTTTCAAGGTACTGAAGGTCTCTAAAGGTACTGAAGGTCTTTAAAGGTCTCTAGTGTCTCTAGAGGTCTCTAATGTTTATAAAGGAACTGAAGGTCTCTAACATTACTGAAGGTATCTAAAGGTCTCCAATGTCTCTAAAGGTCTCTAATGTCTCAAAAGGTACAAAAGTCTCTAAAGATCTAAAATATCTCTAAAGGTCTCAAATGTCTCTAATGTTACGGAAGGTCTCAAAAGGTTCTAAAGGTCTCAAAAGTTCTCACATGTCTCTAACGGTACTGACGGCCTCTAAAGTGACTGAAGGTTTCTAAAGGTACTGAAATTCACTAAAGGTACTCCAGTTCTCTAAAGGTACTGAAGGACTCTATAGGTACTGAAGGTCTCTAAAGGTACTGAAGGTGTTTTAAGGTACTGAAGGTCTCTAAAGGTCTCTAATGTCTCTAAAGGTACTGAAGGTCTCTAAAGGTCACCAATGTTTCTATAGGTTGCCAATGTCTCTAAAGATACTAAAGGTCTCTAAAGGTACAAAAGGTCTCTAAGATCTCTAATATCTGTAAAGGTCTCAAATGTCTCTAATGGCCTCTAATATCTCTAAAGGTCTCTAATGTCTGTAAAGGTACTGAAGGTCTCTTAGGGTACTGAAGGTCTCTAAAGGTACTGAAGATCTCGGAAGTTCTCTAATGTGTCTAGAGGCACTGAAGGTCTCTAAAGGTCTCTAATAGGTCTAAAAGTCTGTAAGGTCTGTAAAGTTACTGAAGGTCTCTAATGTCTCTAAAAATAGTAGAGGTCTCTGAAGGTACTACAGGTCACAAGAGGTCTCTAATGTCTCTAAAGGTCTCTAATGTCTATAAAAATCTCTAATGTCTCTAAAGGTAGTCAAGGTCTCTAAAGGTACTGAAGATCTCTCAAGTCCTTTAAAGTCTCTAAAGGTACTGAAGGTCTCTAAATGTACTGAAGGTCTCTAAAGATCTCTAATGTATCTAAAGGCCCCTAATTTCTCTTAAGGTCTCTAATGTCTCTAAAGATACTCAAGGTCTCTAAATGTACTGAAGATCTCTCAAGTCCTTTAAAGTCTCTAAAGGTACTGAAGGTCTCTAAATGTACTGAAGGTCTCTAAAGATCTCTAATGTATCTAAAGGCCCCTAATTTCTCTTAAGGTCTCTAATGTCTCTAAAGATACTCAAGGTCTCTAAAGGTACAAAACGTCTCTAAAAAGGTCTCTACTGTCTCTAAAGTTAATGAAGTTCTATAAAGGTACTGATGGTCTCTAAAGGTCTCTAATGTCTCTAAAGGTCTCTAATTTCTCTAAAGGTACTTAAGGTCTCTAAGGGTTCTGAAGGTCTCTAAGGCTACTGAAGGTCTATAAACCTCTCGAATGTCTCTAAAGGTACAGAAAGTCTCTAAAGGTACTGAAGTTCTCTAAGATCTCTAATATCTCTAAAGGTCTCTAATGTCTCTAAAGTTAGTGAAGGTCTTTCAAGGTACTGAAGGTCTCTAAAGGTACTGAAGGTCTTTAAAGGTCTCTAGTGTCTCTAGAGGTCTCTAATGTTTCTAAAGGAACTGAAGGTCTCTAACACTACTGAAGGTATCTAAAGGTCTCCAATGTCTCTAAAGGTCTCTAATGTCTCAAAAGGTACAAAAGTCTCTAAAGATCTAAAATATCTCTAAAGGTCTCAAATGTCTCTAATGTTACGGAAGGTCTCAAAAGGTTCTAAAGGTCTCAAAAGTTCTCACATGTCTCTAACGGTACTGATGGCCTCTAAAGTGACTGAAGGTTTCTAAAGGTACTGAAATTCACTAAAGGTACTCCAGTTCTCTAAAGGTACTGAAGGACTCTATAGGTACTGAAGGTCTCTAAAGGTACTGAAGGTGTTTTAAGGTACTGAAGGTCTCTAAAGGTCTCTAATGTCTCTAAAGGTACTGAAGGTCTCTAAAGGTCACCAATATTTCTATAGGTTGCCAATGTCTCTAAAGGTACTAAAGGTCTCTAAAGGTACAAAAGGTCTCTAAGATCTCTAATATCTGTAAAGGTCTCAAATGTCTCTAATGGCCTCTAATATCTGTAAAGGTCTCTAATGTCTGTAAAGGTACTGAAGGTCTCTTAGGGTACTGAAGGTCTCTAAAGGTACTGAAGATCTCGGAAGTTCTCTAATGTGTCTAGAGGCACTGAAGGTCTCTAAAGGTCTCTAATAGGTCTAAAAGTCTGTAAGGTCTGTAAAGTTACTGAAGGTCTCTAATGTCTCTAAAAATAGTAAAGGTCTCTGAAGGTACTACAGGTCACAAAAGGTCTCTAATGTCTCTAAAGGTCTCTAATGTCTATAAAAATCTCTAATGTCTCTAAAGGTAGTCAAGGTCTCTAAAGGTACTGAAGATCTCTCAAGTCCTTTAAAGTCTCTAAAGGTACTGAAGGTCTCTAAATGTACTGAAGGTCTCTAAAGATCTCTAATGTATCTAAAGGCCCCTAATTTCTCTTAAGGTCTCTAATGTCTCTAAAGATACTCAAGGTCTCTAAAGGTACAAAACGTCTCTAAAGGTCTCTACTGTCTCTAAAGTTAATGAAGTTCTATAAAGGTACTGATGGTCTCTAAAGGTCTCTAATGTCTCTAAAGGTCTCTAATTTCTCTAAAGGTACTTAAGGTCTCTAAGGGTTCTGAAGGTCTCTAAGGCTACTGAAGGTCTCTAAAGGTCTCTAATGTCTCTAAAGGTACTGAAGATCTCTAAAGGTCACCAATATTTCTATAGGTTGCCAATGTCTCTAAAGATACTAAAGGTCTGTAAAGGTACAAAAGGTCTCTAAGATCTCTAATATCTGTAAAGGTCTCAAATGTCTCTAATTGCCTCTAATACCTCTAAAGGTCTCTAATGTCTGTAAAGGTACTGAAGGTCTCTTAGGGTACTGAAGGTCTCTAAAGTTACTGAAGATCTCGGAAGTTCTCTAATGTGTCTAGAGGCACTGAAGGTCACTAAAGGTCTCTAATAGGTCTAAAAGTCTGTAAGGTCTGTAAAGTTACTGAAGGTCTCTAATGTCTCTAAAAATAGTAAAGGTCTCTGAAGGTACTACGGGTCACAAGAGGTCTCTAATGTCTCTAAAGGTCTCTAATGTCTATAAAAATCTCTAATGTCTCTAAAGGTAGTCAAGGTCTCTTAAGGTACTGAAGATCTCTCAAGTCCTTTAAAGTCTCTAAAGGTACTGAAGGTCTCTAAATATACTGAAGGTCTCTAAAGATCTCTAATGTATCTAAAGGCCCCTAATTTCTCTTAAGGTCTCTAATGTCTCTAAAGATACTCAAGGTCTCTAAAGGTACAAAACGTCTCTAAAAAGGTCTCTACTGTCTCTAAAGTTAATGAAGTTCTATAAAGGTACTGATGGTCTCTAAAGGTCTCTAATGTCTCTAAAGGTCTCTAATTTCTCTAAAGGTACTTAAGGTCTCTAAGGGTTCTGAAGGTCTCTAAGGCTACTGAAGGTCTATAAACCTCTCGAATGTCTCTAAAGGTACAGAAAGTCTCTAAAGGTACTGAAGTTCTCTAAGATCTCTAATATCTCTAAAGGTCTCTAATGTCTCTAAAGTTAGTGAAGGTCTTTCAAGGTACTGAAGGTCTCTAAAGGTACTGAAGGTCTTTAAAGGTCTCTAGTGTCTCTAGAGGTCTCTAATGTTTCTAAAGGAACTGAAGGTCTCTAACACTACTGAAGGTATCTAAAGGTCTCCAATGACTCTAAAGGTCTCTAATGTCTCAAAAGGTACAAAAGTCTCTAAAGATCTAAAATATCTCTAAAGGTCTCAAATGTCTCTAATGTTACGGAAGGTCTCAAAAGGTTCTAAAGGTCTCAAAAGTTCTCACATGTCTCTAACGGTACTGATGGCCTCTAAAGTGACTGAAGGTTTCTAAAGGTACTGAAATTCACTAAAGGTACTCCAGTTCTCTAAAGGTACTGAAGGACTCTATAGGTACTGAAGGTCTCTAAAGGTACTGAAGGTGTTTTAAGGTACTGAAGGTCTCTAAAGGTACTGAAGGTCTCTAAAGGTCTCTAATGTCTCTAAAGGTACTGAAGGTCTCTAAAGGTCACCAATATTTCTATAGGTTGCCAATGTCTCTAAAGGTACTAAAGGTCTCTAAAGGTACAAAAGGTCTCTAAGATCTCTAATATCTGTAAAGGTCTCAAATGTCTCTAATGGCCTCTAATATCTGTAAAGGTCTCTAATGTCTGTAAAGGTACTGAAGGTCTCTTAGGGTACTGAAGGTCTCTAAAGGTACTGAAGATCTCGGAAGTTCTCTAATGTGTCTAGAGGCACTGAAGGTCTCTAAAGGTCTCTAATAGGTCTAAAAGTCTGTAAGGTCTGTAAAGTTACTGAAGGTCTCTAATGTCTCTAAAAATAGTAAAGGTCTCTGAAGGTACTACAGGTCACAAAAGGTCTCTAATGTCTCTAAAGGTCTCTAATGTCTATAAAAATCTCTAATGTCTCTAAAGGTAGTCAAGGTCTCTAAAGGTACTGAAGATCTCTCAAGTCCTTTAAAGTCTCTAAAGGTACTGAAGGTCTCTAAATGTACTGAAGGTCTCTAAAGATCTCTAATGTATCTAAAGGCCCCTAATTTCTCTTAAGGTCTCTAATGTCTCTAAAGATACTCAAGGTCTCTAAAGGTACAAAACGTCTCTAAAGGTCTCTACTGTCTCTAAAGTTAATGAAGTTCTATAAAGGTACTGATGGTCTCTAAAGGTCTCTAATGTCTCTAAAGGTCTCTAATTTTTTTAAAGGTCTCTAATTTCTCTAAGGATTCTGAAGGTCTCTAAGGCTACTGAAGGTCTATAAACCTCTCGAATGTCTCTAAAGGTACAGAAAGTCTCTAAAGGTACTGAAGTTCTTTAAGATCTCTAATATCTCTAAAGGTCTCTAATGTCTCTAAAGTTAGTGAAGGTCTTTCAAGGTACTGAAGGTCTCTAAAGGTACTGAAGGTCTTTAAAGGTCTCTAGTGTCTCTAGAGGTCTCTAATGTTTCTAAAGGAACTGAAGGTCTCTAACACTACTGAAGGTATCTAAAGGTCTCCAATGACTCTAAAGGTCTCTAATGTCTCAAAAGGTACAAAAGTCTCTAAAGATCTAAAATATCTCTAAAGGTCTCAAATGTCTCTAATGTTACGGAAGGTCTCAAAAGGTTCTAAAGGTCTCAAAAGTTCTCACATGTCTCTAACGGTACTGATGGCCTCTAAAGTGACTGAAGGTTTCTAAAGGTACTGAAATTCACTAAAGGTACTCCAGTTCTCTAAAGGTACTGAAGGACTCTATAGGTACTGAAGGTCTCTAAAGGTACTGAAGGTGTTTTAAGGTACTGAAGGTCTCTAAAGGTCTCTAATGTCTCTAAAGGTACTGAAGGTCTCTAAAGGTCACCAATGTTTCTATAGGTTGCCAATGTCTCTAAAGATACTAAAGGTCTCTAAAGGTACAAAAGGTCTCTAAGATCTCTAATATCTGTAAAGGTCTCAAATGTCTCTAATGGCCTCTAATATCTCTAAAGGTCTCTAATGTCTGTAAAGGTACTGAAGGTCTCTTAGGGTACTTAAGGTCTCTAAAGGTACTTGAAGATCTCGGAAGTTCTCTAATGTGTCTAGAGGCACTGAAGTTCTCTAAAGGTCTCTAATATGTCTAAAAGTCTGTAAGGTCTGTAAAGTTACTGAAGGTCTCTAATGTCTCTAAAAATAGTAAAGGTCTCTGAAGGTACTACGGGTCACAAGAGGTCTCTAATGTCTCTAAAGGTCTCTAATGTCTATAAAAATCTCTAATGTCTCTAAAGGTAGTCAAGGTCTCTAAAGGTACTGAAGATCTCTCAAGTCCTTTAAAGTCTCTAAAGGTACTGAAGGTCTCTAAATGTACTGAAGGTCTCTAAAGATCTCTAATGTATCTAAAGGCCCCTAATTTCTCTTAAGGTCTCTAATGTCTCTAAAGATACTCAAGGTCTCTAAAGGTACAAAACGTCTCTAAAGGTCTCTACTGTCTCTAAAGTTAATGAAGTTCTATAAAGGTACTGATGGTCTCTAAAGGTCTCTAATGTCTCTAAAGGTCTCTAATTTCTCTAAAGGTACTTAAGGTCTCTAAGGGTTCTGAAGGTCTCTAAGGCTACTGAAGGTCTATAAACCTCTCGAATGTCTCTAAAGATACAGAAAGTCTCTAAAGGTACTGAAGTTCTCTAAGATCTCTAATATCTCTAAAGGTCTCTAATGTCTCTAAAGTTAGTGAAGGTCTTTCAAGGTACTGAAGGTCTCTAAAGGTACTGAAGGTCTTTAAAGGTCTCTAGTGTCTCTAGAGGTCTCTAATGTTTCTAAAGGAACTGAAGGTCTCTAACACTACTGAAGGTATCTAAAGGTCTCCAATGTCTCTAAAGGTCTCTAATGTCTCAAAAGGTACAAAAGTCTCTAAAGATCTAAAATATATCTAAAGGTCTCGAATGTCTCTAATGTTACGGAAGGTCTCAAAAGGTTCTAAAGGTCTCAAAAGTTCTCACATGTCTCTAACGGTACTGATGGCCTCTAAAGTGACTGAAGGTTTCTAAAAGTACTGAAATTCACTAAAGGTACTCCAGTTCTCTAAAGGTACTGAAGGACTCTATAGGTACTGAAGGTCTCTAAAGGTCTCTAATGTCTCTAAAGGTACTGAAGGTCTCTAAAGGTCACCAATATTCTATAGGTTGCCAATGTCTCTAAAGATACTAAAGGTCTCTAAAGGTACAAAAGGTCTCTAAGATCTCTAATATCTGTAAAGGTCTCAAATGTCTCTAATGGCCTCTAATATCTCTAAAGGTCTCTAATGTCTGTAAAGGTACTGAAGGTCTCTTAGGGTACTGAAGGTCTCTAAAGGTACTGAAGATCTCGGAAGTTCTCTAATGTGTCTAGAGGCACTGAAGGTCTCTAAAGGTCTCTAATATGTCTAAAAGTCTGTAAGGTCTGTAAAGTTACTGAAGGTCTCTAATGTCTCTAAAAATAGTAAAGGTCTCTGAAGGTACTACAGGTCACAAAAGGTCTCTAATGTCTCTAAAGGTCTCTAATGTCTATAAAAATCTCTAATGTCTCTAAAGGTAGTCAAGGTCTCTAAAGGTACTGAAGATCTCTCAAGTCCTTTAAAGTCTCTAAAGGTACTGAAGGTCTCTAAATGTACTGAAGGTCTCTAAAGATCTCTAATGTATCTAAAGGTCCCTAATTTCTCTTAAGGTCTCTAATGTCTCTAAAGATACTCAAGGTCTCTAAAGGTACAAAACGTCTCTAAAGGTCTCTACTGTCTCTAAAGTTAATGAAGTTCTATAAAGGTACTGATGGTCTCTAAAGGTCTCTAATGTCTCTAAAGGTCTCTAATTTCTCTAAAGGTACTTAAGGTCTCTAAGGGTTCTGAAGGTCTCTAAGGCTACTGAAGGTCTATAAACCTCTCGAATGTCTCTAAAGGTACAGAAAGTCTCTAAAGGTACTGAAGTTCTCTAAGATCTCTAATATCTCTAAAGGTCTCTAATGTCTCTAAAGTTAGTGAAGGTCTTTCAAGGTACTGAAGGTCTCTAAAGGTACTGAAGGTCTTTAAAGGTCTCTAGTGTCTCTAGAGGTCTCTAATGTTTCTAAAGGAACTGAAGGTCTCTAACATTACTGAAGGTATCTAAAGGTCTCCAATGTCTCTAAAGGTCTCTAATGTCTCAAAAGGTACAAAAGTCTCTAAAGATCTAAAATATCTCTAAAGGTCTCAAATGTCTCTAATGTTACGGAAGGTCTCAAAAGGTTCTAAAGGTCTCAAAAGTTCTCACATGTCTCTAACGGTACTGACGGCCTCTAAAGTGACTGAAGGTTTCTAAAGGTACTGAAATTCACTAAAGGTACTCCAGTTCTCTAAAGGTACTGAAGGACTCTATAGGTACTGAAGGTCTCTAAAGGTACTGAAGGTGTTTTAAGGTACTGAAGGTCTCTAAAGGTCTCTAATGTCTCTAAAGGTACTGAAGGTCTCTAAAGGTCACCAATGTTTCTATAGGTTGCCAATGTCTCTAAAGATACTAAAGGTCTCTAAAGGTACAAAAGGTCTCTAAGATCTCTAATATCTGTAAAGGTCTCAAATGTCTCTAATGGCCTCTAATATCTCTAAAGGTCTCTAATGTCTGTAAAGGTACTGAAGGTCTCTTAGGGTACTGAAGGTCTCTAAAGGTACTGAAGATCTCGGAAGTTCTCTAATGTGTCTAGAGGCACTGAAGGTCTCTAAAGGTCTCTAATAGGTCTAAAAGTCTGTAAGGTCTGTAAAGTTACTGAAGGTCTCTAATGTCTCTAAAAATAGTAGAGGTCTCTGAAGGTACTACAGGTCACAAGAGGTCTCTAATGTCTCTAAAGGTCTCTAATGTCTATAAAAATCTCTAATGTCTCTAAAGGTAGTCAAGGTCTCTAAAGGTACTGAAGATCTCTCAAGTCCTTTAAAGTCTCTAAAGGTACTGAAGGTCTCTAAATGTACTGAAGGTCTCTAAAGATCTCTAATGTATCTAAAGGCCCCTAATTTCTCTTAAGGTCTCTAATGTCTCTAAAGATACTCAAGGTCTCTAAATGTA
Organism: Coccyzus lansbergi; assembly: GCA_033558105.1. NCBI lineage: Eukaryota > Metazoa > Chordata > Aves > Cuculiformes > Coccyzidae > Coccyzus > Coccyzus lansbergi. The sequence continues at coordinate 825,793 of JAUMJK010000851.1, forward strand.
CTGAAGATCTCTCAAGTCCTTTAAAGTCTCTAAAGGTACTGAAGGTCTCTAAATGTACTGAAGGTCTCTAAAGATCTCTAATGTATCTAAAGGCCCCTAATTTCTCTTAAGGTCTCTAATGTCTCTAAAGATACTCAAGGTCTCTAAAGGTACAAAACGTCTCTAAAGGTCTCTACTGTCTCTAAAGTTAATGAAGTTCTATAAAGGTACTGATGGTCTCTAAAGGTCTCTAATGTCTCTAAAGGTCTCTAATTTCTCTAAAGGTACTTAAGGTCTCTAAGGGTTCTGAAGGTCTCTAAGGCTACTGAAGGTCTCTAAAGGTCTCTAATGTCTCTAAAGGTACTGAAGATCTCTAAAGGTCACCAATATTTCTATAGGTTGCCAATGTCTCTAAAGATACTAAAGGTCTGTAAAGGTACAAAAGGTCTCTAAGATCTCTAATATCTGTAAAGGTCTCAAATGTCTCTAATTGCCTCTAATACCTCTAAAGGTCTCTAATGTCTGTAAAGGTACTGAAGGTCTCTTAGGGTACTGAAGGTCTCTAAAGTTACTGAAGATCTCGGAAGTTCTCTAATGTGTCTAGAGGCACTGAAGGTCACTAAAGGTCTCTAATAGGTCTAAAAGTCTGTAAGGTCTGTAAAGTTACTGAAGGTCTCTAATGTCTCTAAAAATAGTAAAGGTCTCTGAAGGTACTACGGGTCACAAGAGGTCTCTAATGTCTCTAAAGGTCTCTAATGTCTATAAAAATCTCTAATGTCTCTAAAGGTAGTCAAGGTCTCTTAAGGTACTGAAGATCTCTCAAGTCCTTTAAAGTCTCTAAAGGTACTGAAGGTCTCTAAATATACTGAAGGTCTCTAAAGATCTCTAATGTATCTAAAGGCCCCTAATTTCTCTTAAGGTCTCTAATGTCTCTAAAGATACTCAAGGTCTCTAAAGGTACAAAACGTCTCTAAAAAGGTCTCTACTGTCTCTAAAGTTAATGAAGTTCTATAAAGGTACTGATGGTCTCTAAAGGTCTCTAATGTCTCTAAAGGTCTCTAATTTCTCTAAAGGTACTTAAGGTCTCTAAGGGTTCTGAAGGTCTCTAAGGCTACTGAAGGTCTATAAACCTCTCGAATGTCTCTAAAGGTACAGAAAGTCTCTAAAGGTACTGAAGTTCTCTAAGATCTCTAATATCTCTAAAGGTCTCTAATGTCTCTAAAGTTAGTGAAGGTCTTTCAAGGTACTGAAGGTCTCTAAAGGTACTGAAGGTCTTTAAAGGTCTCTAGTGTCTCTAGAGGTCTCTAATGTTTCTAAAGGAACTGAAGGTCTCTAACACTACTGAAGGTATCTAAAGGTCTCCAATGTCTCTAAAGGTCTCTAATGTCTCAAAAGGTACAAAAGTCTCTAAAGATCTAAAATATCTCTAAAGGTCTCAAATGTCTCTAATGTTACGGAAGGTCTCAAAAGGTTCTAAAGGTCTCAAAAGTTCTCACATGTCTCTAACGGTACTGATGGCCTCTAAAGTGACTGAAGGTTTCTAAAGGTACTGAAATTCACTAAAGGTACTCCAGTTCTCTAAAGGTACTGAAGGACTCTATAGGTACTGAAGGTCTCTAAAGGTACTGAAGGTGTTTTAAGGTACTGAAGGTCTCTAAAGGTACTGAAGGTCTCTAAAGGTCTCTAATGTCTCTAAAGGTACTGAAGGTCTCTAAAGGTCACCAATATTTCTATAGGTTGCCAATGTCTCTAAAGGTACTAAAGGTCTCTAAAGGTACAAAAGGTCTCTAAGATCTCTAATATCTGTAAAGGTCTCAAATGTCTCTAATGGCCTCTAATATCTGTAAAGGTCTCTAATGTCTGTAAAGGTACTGAAGGTCTCTTAGGGTACTGAAGGTCTCTAAAGGTACTGAAGATCTCGGAAGTTCTCTAATGTGTCTAGAGGAACTGAAGGTCTCTAAAGGTCTCTAATAGGTCTAAAAGTCTGTAAGGTCTGTAAAGTTACTGAAGGTCTCTAATGTCTCTAAAAATAGTAAAGGTCTCTGAAGGTACTACAGGTCACAAAAGGTCTCTAATGTCTCTAAAGGTCTCTAATGTCTATAAAAATCTCTAATGTCTCTAAAGGTAGTCAAGGTCTCTAAAGGTACTGAAGATCTCTCAAGTCCTTTAAAGTCTCTAAAGGTACTGAAGGTCTCTAAATGTACTGAAGGTCTCTAAAGATCTCTAATGTATCTAAAGGCCCCTAATTTCTCTTAAGGTCTCTAATGTCTCTAAAGATACTCAAGGTCTCTAAAGGTACAAAACGTCTCTAAAGGTCTCTACTGTCTCTAAAGTTAATGAAGTTCTATAAAGGTACTGATGGTCTCTAAAGGTCTCTAATGTCTCTAAAGGTCTCTAATTTTTTTAAAGGTCTCTAATTTCTCTAAGGATTCTGAAGGTCTCTAAGGCTACTGAAGGTCTATAAACCTCTCGAATGTCTCTAAAGGTACAGAAAGTCTCTAAAGGTACTGAAGTTCTTTAAGATCTCTAATATCTCTAAAGGTCTCTAATGTCTCTAAAGTTAGTGAAGGTCTTTCAAGGTACTGAAGGTCTCTAAAGGTACTGAAGGTCTTTAAAGGTCTCTAGTGTCTCTAGAGGTCTCTAATGTTTCTAAAGGAACTGAAGGTCTCTAACACTACTGAAGGTATCTAAAGGTCTCCAATGACTCTAAAGGTCTCTAATGTCTCAAAAGGTACAAAAGTCTCTAAAGATCTAAAATATCTCTAAAGGTCTCAAATGTCTCTAATGTTACGGAAGGTCTCAAAAGGTTCTAAAGGTCTCAAAAGTTCTCACATGTCTCTAACGGTACTGATGGCCTCTAAAGTGACTGAAGGTTTCTAAAGGTACTGAAATTCACTAAAGGTACTCCAGTTCTCTAAAGGTACTGAAGGACTCTATAGGTACTGAAGGTCTCTAAAGGTACTGAAGGTGTTTTAAGGTACTGAAGGTCTCTAAAGGTCTCTAATGTCTCTAAAGGTACTGAAGGTCTCTAAAGGTCACCAATGTTTCTATAGGTTGCCAATGTCTCTAAAGATACTAAAGGTCTCTAAAGGTACAAAAGGTCTCTAAGATCTCTAATATCTGTAAAGGTCTCAAATGTCTCTAATGGCCTCTAATATCTCTAAAGGTCTCTAATGTCTGTAAAGGTACTGAAGGTCTCTTAGGGTACTTAAGGTCTCTAAAGGTACTGAAGATCTCGGAAGTTCTCTAATGTGTCTAGAGGCAGTGAAGTTCTCTAAAGGTCTCTAATATGTCTAAAAGTCTGTAAGGTCTGTAAAGTTACTGAAGGTCTCTAATGTCTCTAAAAATAGTAAAGGTCTCTGAAGGTACTACGGGTCACAAGAGGTCTCTAATGTCTCTAAAGGTCTCTAATGTCTATAAAAATCTCTAATGTCTCTAAAGGTAGTCAAGGTCTCTAAAGGTACTGAAGATCTCTCAAGTCCTTTAAAGTCTCTAAAGGTACTGAAGGTCTCTAAATGTACTGAAGGTCTCTAAAGATCTCTAATGTATCTAAAGGCCCCTAATTTCTCTTAAGGTCTCTAATGTCTCTAAAGATACTCAAGGTCTCTAAAGGTACAAAACGTCTCTAAAGGTCTCTACTGTCTCTAAAGTTAATGAAGTTCTATAAAGGTACTGATGGTCTCTAAAGGTCTCTAATGTCTCTAAAGGTCTCTAATTTCTCTAAAGGTACTTAAGGTCTCTAAGGGTTCTGAAGGTCTCTAAGGCTACTGAAGGTCTATAAAACCTCTCGAATGTCTCTAAAGATACAGAAAGTCTCTAAAGGTACTGAAGTTCTCTAAGATCTCTAATATCTCTAAAGGTCTCTAATGTCTCTAAAGTTAGTGAAGGTCTTTCAAGGTACTGAAGGTCTCTAAAGGTACTGAAGGTCTTTAAAGGTCTCTAGTGTCTCTAGAGGTCTCTAATGTTTCTAAAGGAACTGAAGGTCTCTAACACTACTGAAGGTATCTAAAGGTCTCCAATGTCTCTAAAGGTCTCTAATGTCTCAAAAGGTACAAAAGTCTCTAAAGATCTAAAATATATCTAAAGGTCTCGAATGTCTCTAATGTTACGGAAGGTCTCAAAAGGTTCTAAAGGTCTCAAAAGTTCTCACATGTCTCTAACGGTACTGATGGCCTCTAAAGTGACTGAAGGTTTCTAAAAGTACTGAAATTCACTAAAGGTACTCCAGTTCTCTAAAGGTACTGAAGGACTCTATAGGTACTGAAGGTCTCTAAAGGTCTCTAATGTCTCTAAAGGTACTGAAGGTCTCTAAAGGTCACCAATATTCTATAGGTTGCCAATGTCTCTAAAGATACTAAAGGTCTCTAAAGGTACAAAAGGTCTCTAAGATCTCTAATATCTGTAAAGGTCTCAAATGTCTCTAATGGCCTCTAATATCTCTAAAGGTCTCTAATGTCTGTAAAGGTACTGAAGGTCTCTTAGGGTACTGAAGGTCTCTAAAGGTACTGAAGATCTCGGAAGTTCTCTAATGTGTCTAGAGGCACTGAAGGTCTCTAAAGGTCTCTAATATGTCTAAAAGTCTGTAAGGTCTGTAAAGTTACTGAAGGTCTCTAATGTCTCTAAAAATAGTAAAGGTCTCTGAAGGTACTACAGGTCACAAAAGGTCTCTAATGTCTCTAAAGGTCTCTAATGTCTATAAAAATCTCTAATGTCTCTAAAGGTAGTCAAGGTCTCTAAAGGTACTGAAGATCTCTCAAGTCCTTTAAAGTCTCTAAAGGTACTGAAGGTCTCTAAATGTACTGAAGGTCTCTAAAGATCTCTAATGTATCTAAAGGTCCCTAATTTCTCTTAAGGTCTCTAATGTCTCTAAAGATACTCAAGGTCTCTAAAGGTACAAAACGTCTCTAAAGGTCTCTACTGTCTCTAAAGTTAATGAAGTTCTATAAAGGTACTGATGGTCTCTAAAGGTCTCTAATGTCTCTAAAGGTCTCTAATTTCTCTAAAGGTACTTAAGGTCTCTAAGGGTTCTGAAGGTCTCTAAGGCTACTGAAGGTCTATAAACCTCTCGAATGTCTCTAAAGGTACAGAAAGTCTCTAAAGGTACTGAAGTTCTCTAAGATCTCTAATATCTCTAAAGGTCTCTAATGTCTCTAAAGTTAGTGAAGGTCTTTCAAGGTACTGAAGGTCTCTAAAGGTACTGAAGGTCTTTAAAGGTCTCTAGTGTCTCTAGAGGTCTCTAATGTTTCTAAAGGAACTGAAGGTCTCTAACACTACTGAAGGTATCTAAAGGTCTCCAATGTCTCTAAAGGTCTCTAATGTCTCAAAAGGTACAAAAGTCTCTAAAGATCTAAAATATCTCTAAAGGTCTCAAATGTCTCTAATGTTACGGAAGGTCTCAAAAGGTTCTAAAGGTCTCAAAAGTTCTCACATGTCTCTAACGGTACTGATGGCCTCTAAAGTGACTGAAGGTTTCTAAAGGTACTGAAATTCACTAAAGGTACTCCAGTTCTCTAAAGGTACTGAAGGACTCTATAGGTACTGAAGGTCTCTAAAGGTACTGAAGGTGTTTTAAGGTACTGAAGGTCTCTAAAGGTACTGAAGGTCTCTAAAGGTACTGAAGGTCTCTAAAGGTCTCTAATGTCTCTAAAGGTACTGAAGGTCTCTAAAGGTCACCAATATTTCTATAGGTTGCCAATGTCTCTAAAGATACTAAAGGTCTCTAAAGGTACAAAAGGTCTCTAAGATCTCTAATATCTGTAAAGGTCTCAAATGTCTCTAATGGCCTCTAATATCTCTAAAGGTCTCTAATGTCTGTAAAGGTACTGAAGGTCTCTTAGGGTACTGAAGATCTCGGAAGTTCTCTAATGTGTCTAGAGGCACTGAAGGTCTCTAAAGGTCTCTAATATGTCTAAAAGTCTGTAAGGTCTGTAAAGTTACTGAAGGTCTCTAATGTCTCTAAAAATAGTAAAGGTCTCTGAAGGTACTACGGGTCACAAAAGGTCTCTAATGTCTCTAAAGGTCTCTAATGTCTATAGAAATCTCTAATGTCTCTAAAGGTAGTCAAGGTCTCTAAAGGTACTGAAGATCTCTCAAGTCCTTTAAAGTCTCTAAAGGTACTGAAGGTCTCTAAATGTACTGAAGGTCTCTAAAGATCTCTAATGTATCTAAAGGTCCCTAATTTCTCTTAAGGTCTCTAATGTCTCTAAAGATACTCAAGGTCTCTAAAGGTACAAAACGTCTCTAAAGGTCTCTACTGTCTCTAAAGTTAATGAAGTTCTATAAAGGTACTGATGGTCTCTAAAGGTCTCTAATGTCTCTAAAGGTCTCTAATTTCTCTAAAGGTACTTAAGGTCTCTAAGGGTTCTGAAGGTCTCTAAGGCTACTGAAGGTCTATAAACCTCTCGAATGTCTCTAAAGGTACAGAAAGTCTCTAAAGGTACTGAAGTTCTCTAAGATCTCTAATATCTCTAAAGGTCTCTAATGTCTCTAAAGTTAGTGAAGGTCTTTCAAGGTACTGAAGGTCTCTAAAGGTACTGAAGGTCTCTAAACGTCTCTAATGTCTCTAAAGGTACTGAAGGTCTCTAAAGGTCACCAATATTTCTATAGGTTGCCAATGTCTCTAAAGATACTAAAGGTCTCTAAAGGTACAAAAGGTCTCTAAGATCTCTAATATCTGTAAAGGTCTCAAATGTCTCTAATGGCCTCTAATATCTCTAAAGGTCTCTAATGTCTGTAAAGGTACTGAAGGTCTCTTAGGGTACTGAAGGTCTCTAAAGGTACTGAAGATCTCGGAAGTTCTCTAATGTGTCTAGAGGCACTGAAGGTCTCTAAATGTCTCTAATAGGTCTAAAAGTCTGTAAGGTCTGTAAAGTTACTGAAGGTCTCTAACGTCTCTAAAAATAGTAAAGGTCTCTGAAGGTACTACGGGTCACAAGAGGTCTCTAATGTCTCTAAAGGTCTCTAATGTCTATAAAAATCTCTAATGTCTCTAAAGGTAGTCAAGGTCTCTAAAGGTACTGAAGATCTCTCAAGTCCTTTAAAGTCTCTAAAGGTACTGAAGGTCTCTAAATGTACTGAAGGTCTCTAAAGATCTCTAATGTATCTAAAGGTCCCTAATTTCTCTTAAGGTCTCTAATGTCTCTAAAGATACTCAAGGTCTCTAAAGGTACAAAACGTCTCTAAAGGTCTCTACTGTCTCTAAAGTTAATGAAGTTCTATAAAGGTACTGATGGTCTCTAAAGGTCTCTAATGTCTCTAAAGGTCTCTAATTTCTCTAAAGGTACTTAAGGTCTCTAAGGGTTCTGAAGGTCTCTAAGGCTACTGAAGGTCTATAAACCTCTCGAATGTCTCTAAAGGTACAGAAAGTCTCTAAAGGTACTGAAGTTCTCTAAGATCTCTAATATCTCTAAAGGTCTCTAATGTCTCTAAAGTTAGTGAAGGTCTTTCAAGGTACTGAAGGTCTCTAAAGGTACTGAAGGTCTTTAAAGGTCTCTAGTGTCTCTAGAGGTCTCTAATGTTTCTAAAGGAACTGAAGGTCTCTAACACTACTGAAGGTATCTAAAGGTCTCCAATGTCTCTAAAGGTCTCTAATGTCTCAAAAGGTACAAAAGTCTCTAAAGATCTAAAATATCTCTAAAGGTCTCAAATGTCTCTAATGTTACGGAAGGTCTCAAAAGGTTCGAAAGGTCTCAAAAGTTCTCACATGTCTCTAACGGTACTGATGGCCTCTAAAGTGACTGAAGGTTTCTAAAGGTACTGAAATTCACTAAAGGTACTCCAGTTCTCTAAAGGTACTGAAGGACTCTATAGGTACAGAAGGTCTCTAAAGGTACTGAAGGTGTTTTAAGGTACTGAAGGTCTCTAAAGGTACTGAAGGTCTCTAAAGGTACTGAAGGTCTCTAAAGGTCTCTAATGTCTCTAAAGGTACTGAAGGTCTCTAAAGGTCACCAATATTTCTATAGGTTGCCAATGTCTCTAAAGATACTAAAGGTCTCTAAAGGTACAAAAGGTCTCTAAGATCTCTAATATCTGTAAAGGTCTCAAATGTCTCTAATGGCCTCTAATATCACTAAAAGTCTCTAATGTCTGTAAAGGTACTGAAGGTCTCTTAGGGTACTGAAGGTCTCTAAAGGTACTGAAGATCTCGGAAGTTCTCTAATGTGTCTAGAGGCACTGAAGTTCTCTAAAGGTCTCTAATATGTCTAAAAGTCTGTAAGGTCTGTAAAGTTACTGAAGGTCTCTAATGTCTCTAAAAATAGTAAAGGTCTCTGAAGGTACTACAGGTCACAAAAGGTCTCTAATGTCTCTAAAGGTCTCTAATGTCTATAGAAATCTCTAATGTCTCTAAAGGTAGTCAAGGTCTCTAAAGGTACTGAAGATCTCTCAAGTCCTTTAAAGTCTCTAAAGGTACTGAAGGTCTCTAAATGTACTGAAGGTCTCTAAAGATCTCTAATGTATCTAAAGGTCCCTAATTTCTCTTAAGGTCTCTAATGTCTCTAAAGATACTCAAGGTCTCTAAAGGTACAAAACGTCTCTAAAGGTCTCTACTGTCTCTAAAGTTAATGAAGTTCTATAAAGGTACTGATGGTCTCTAAAGGTCTCTAATGTCTCTAAAGGTCTCTAATTTCTCTAAAGGTACTTAAGGTCTCTAAGGGTTCTGAAGGTCTCTAAGGCTACTGAAGGTCTATAAACATCTCGAATGTCTCTAAAGATACAGAAAGTCTCTAAAGGTACTGAAGTTCTCTAAGATCTCTAATATCTCTAAAGGTCTCTAATGTCTCTAAAGTTAGTGAAGGTCTTTCAAGGTACTGAAGGTCTCTAAAGGTACTGAATGTCTTTAAAGGTCTCTAGTGTCTCTAGAGGTCTCTAATGTTTCTAAAGGAACTGAAGGTCTCTAACACTACTGAAGGTATCTAAAGGTCTCCAATGTCTCTAAAGGTCTCTAATGTCTCAAAAGGTACAAAAGTCTCTAAAGATCTAAAATATCTCTAAAGGTCTCAAATGTCTCTAATGTTACGGAAGGTCTCAAAAGGTTCTAAAGGTCTCAAAAGTTCTCACATGTCTCTAACGGTACTGATGGCCTCTAAAGTGACTGAAGGTTTCTAATGGTACTGAAATTCACTAAAGGTACTCCATTTCTCTAAAGGTACTGAAGGAGTCTATAGGTACTGAAGGTCTCTAAAGGTACTGAAGGTGTTTTAAGGTACTGAAGGTCTCTAAAGGTCTCTAATGTCTCTAAAGGTACTGAAGGTCTCTAAAGGTCACCAATGTTTCTATAGGTTGCCAATGTCTCTAAAGATACTAAAGGTCTCTAAAGGTACAAAAGGTCTCTAAGATCTCTAATATCTGTAAAGGTCTCAAATGTCTCTAATGGCCTCTAATATCTCTAAAGGTCTCTAATGTCTGTAAAGGTACTGAAGGTCTCTTAGGGTACTGAAGGTCTCTAAAGGTACTGAAGATCTCGGAAGTTCTCTAATGTGTCTAGAGGCACTGAAGGTCTCTAAAGGTCTCTAATATGTCTAAAAGTCTGTAAGGTCTGTAAAGTTACTGAAGGTCTCTAATGTCTCTAAAAATAGTAAAGGTCTCTGAAGGTACTACGGGTCACAAGAGGTCTCTAATGTCTCTAAAGGTCTCTAATGTCTAAAAAAATCTCTAATGTCTCTAAAGGTAGTCAAGGTCTCTAAAGGTACTGAAGTTCTCTCAAGTCCTTTAAAGTCTCTAAAGGTACTGAAGGTCTCTAAATGTACTGAAGGTCTCTAAAGATCTCTAATGTATCTAAAGGCCCCTAATTTCTCTTAAGGTCTCTAATGTCTCTAAAGATACTCAAGGTCTCTAAATGTACTGAAGATCTCTCAAGTCCTTTAAAGTCTCTAAAGGTACTGAAGGTCTCTAAATGTACTGAAGGTCTCTAAAGATCTCTAATGTATCTAAAGGCCCCTAATTTCTCTTAAGGTCTCTAATATCTCTAAAGATACTCAAGGTCTCTAAAGGTACAAAACGTCTCTAAAGGTCTCTACTGTCTCTAAAGTTAATGAAGTTCTATAAAGGTACTGATGGTCTCTAAAGGTCTCTAATGTCTCTAAAGGTCTCTAATTTCCCTAAAGGTCTCTAATTTCTCTAAGGGTTCTAAAGGTCTCTAAGGCTACTGAAGGTCTATAAACCTCTCGAATGTCTCTAAAGGTACAGAAAGTCTCTAAAGGTACTGAAGTTCTCTAAGATCTCTAATATCTCTAAAGGTCTCTAATGTCTCTAAAGTTAGTGAAGGTCTTTCAAGGTACTGAAGGTCTCTAAAGGTACTGAAGGTCTTTAAAGGTCTCTAGTGTCTCTAGAGGTCTCTAATGTTTCTAAAGGAACTGAAGGTCTCTAACACTACTGAAGGTATCTAAAGGTCTCCAATGTCTCTAAAGGTCTCTAGTGTCTCAAAAGGTACAAAAGTCTCTAAAGATCTAAAATATCTCTAAAGGTCTCAAATGTCTCTAATGTTACGGAAGGTCTCAAAAGGTTCTAAAGGTCTCAAAAGTTCTCACATGTCTCTAACCGTACTGATGGCCTCTAAAGTGACTGAAGGTTTCTAAAGGTACTGAAATTCACTAAAGGTACTCCAGTTCTCTAAAGGTACTGAAGGACTCTATAGGTACTGAAGGTCTCTAAAGGTACTGAAGGTGTTTTAAGGTACTGAAGGTCTCTAAAGGTACTGAAGGTCTCTAAAGGTCTCTAATGTCTCTAAAGGTACTGAAGGTCTCTAAAGGTCACCAATGTTTCTATAGGTTGCCAATGTCTCTAAAGATACTAAAGGTCTCTAAAGGTACAAAAGGTCTCTAAGATCTCTAATATCTGTAAAGGTCTCAAATGTCTCTAATGGCCACTAATATCTCTAAAGGTCTCTAATGTCTGTAAAGGTACTGAAGGTCTCTTAGGGTACTGAAGGTCTCTAAAGGTACTGAAGATCTCGGAAGTTCTCTAATGTGTCTAGAGGCACTGAAGGTCTCTAAAGGTCTCTAATATGTCTAAAAGTCTGTAAGGTCTGTAAAGTTACTGAAGGTCTCTAATGTCTCTAAAAATAGTAAAGGTCTCTGAAGGTACTACAGGTCACAAAAGGTCTCTAATGTCTCTAAAGGTCTCTAATGTCTATAAAAATCTCTAATGTCTCTAAAGGTAGTCAAGGTCTCTAAAGGTACTGAAGATCTCTCAAGTCCTTTAAAGTCTCTAAAGGTACGGAAGGTCTCTAAATGTACTGAAGGTCTCTAAAGATCTCTAATGTATCTAAAGGTCCCTAATTTCTCTTAAGGTCTCTAATGTCTCTAAAGATACTCAAGGTCTCTAAAGGTACAAAACTTCTCTAAAGGTCTCTACTGTCTCTAAAGTTAATGAAGTTCTATAAAGGTACTGATGGTCTCTAAAGGTCTCTAATTTCTCTAAAGGTCTCTAATTTCTCTAAGGGTTCTAAAGGTCTCTAAGGCTACTGAAGGTCTATAAACCTCTCGAATGTCTCTAAAGGTACAGAAAGTCTCTAAAGGTACTGAAGTTCTCTAAGATCTCTAATATCTCTAAAGGTCTCTAATGTCTCTAAAGTTAGTGAAGGTCTTTCAAGGTACTGAAGGTCTCTAAAGGTACTGAAGGTCTTTAAAGGTCTCTAGTGTCTCTAGAGGTCTCTAATGTTTCTAAAGGAACTGAAGGTCTCTAACACTACTGAAGGTATCTAAAGGTCTCCAATGTCTCTAAAGGTCTCTAATGTCTCAAAAGGTACAAAAGTCTCTAAAGATCTAAAATATCTCTAAAGGTCTCAAATGTCTCTAATGTTACGGAAGGTCTCAAAAGGTTCTAAAGGTCTCAAAAGTTCTCACATGTCTCTAACGGTACTGATGGCCTCTAAAGTGACTGAAGGTTTCTAAAGGTACTGAAATTCACTAAAGGTACTCCAGTTCTCTAAAGGTACTGAAGGACTCTATAGGTACTGAAGGTCTCTAAAGGTACTGAAGGTGTTTTAAGGTACTGAAGGTCTCTAAAGGTCTCTAATGTCTCTAAAGGTACTGAAGGTCTCTAAAGGTCACCAATGTTTCTATAGGTTGCCAATGTCTCTAAAGATACTAAAGGTCTCTAAAGGTACAAAAGGTCTCTAAGATCTCTAATATCTGTAAAGGTCTCAAATGTCTCTAATGGCCTCTAATATCTCTAAAGGTCTCTAATGTCTGTAAAGGTACTGAAGGTCTCTTAGGGTACTGAAGGTCTCTAAAGGTACTGAAGATCTCGGAAGTTCTCTAATGTGTCTAGAGGCACTGAAGGTCTCTAAAGGTCTCTAATATGTCTAAAAGTCTGTAAGGTCTGTAAAGTTACTGAAGGTCTCTAATGTCTCTAAAAATAGTAAAGGTCTCTGAAGGTACTACGGGTCACAAGAGGTCTCTAATGTCTCTAAAGGTCTCTAATGTCTATAAAAGTCTCTAATGTCTCTAAAGGTAGTCAAGGTCTCTAAAGGTACTGAAGATCTCTCAAGTCCTTTAAAGTCTCTAAAGGTACTGAAGGTCTCTAAATGTACTGAAGGTCTCTAAAGATCTCTAATGTATCTAAAGGCCCCTAATTTCTCTTAAGGTCTCTAATGTCTCTAAAGAGACTCAAGGTCTCTAAATGTACTGAAGATATCTCAAGTCCTTTAAAGTCTCTAAAGGTACTGAAGGTCTCTAAATGTACTGAAGGTCTCTAAAGATCTCTAATGTATCTAAAGGTCCCTAATTTCTCTTAAGGTCTCTAATGTCTCTAAAGATACTCAAGGTCTCTAAAGGTACAAAACGTCTCTAAAGGTCTCTACTGTCTCTAAATTTAATTAAGTCCTATAAAGGTACTGATGGTCTCTAAAGGTCTCTAATGTCTCTAAAGGTCTCTAATTTCTCTAAAGGTACTTAAGGTCTCTAAGGGTTCTGAAGGTCTCTAAGGCTACTGAAGGTCTATAAACCTCTCGAATGTCTCTAAAGGTACAGAAAGTCTCTAAAGGTACTGAAGTTCTCTAAGATCTCTAATATCTCTAAAGGTCTCTAATGTCTCTAAAGTTAGTGAAGGTCTTTCAAGGTACTGAAGGTCTCTAAAGGTACTGAAGGTCTTTAAAGGTCTCTAGTGTCTCTAGAGGTCTCTAATGTTTCTAAAGGAACTGAAGGTCTCTAACACTACTGAAGGTATCTAAAGGTCTCCAATGTCTCTAAAGGTCTCTAATGTCTCAAAAGGTACAAAAGTCTCTAAAGATCTAAAATATCTCTAAAGGTCTCAAATGTCTCTAATGTTACGGAAGGTCTCAAAAGGTTCTAAAGGTCTCAAAAGTTCTCACATGTCTCTAACGGTACTGATGGCCTCTAAAGTGACTGAAGGTTTCTAAAGGTACTGAAATTCACTAAAGGTACTCCAGTTCTCTAAAGGTACTGAAGGACTCTATAGGTACTGAAGGTCTCTAAAGGTACTGAAGGTGTTTTAAGGTACTGAAGGTCTCTAAAGGTACTGAAGGTCTCTAAAGGTCTCTAATGTCTCTAAAGGTACTGAAGGTCTCTAAAGGTCACCAATATTTCTATAGGTTGCCAATGTCTCTAAAGATACTAAAGGTCTCTAAAGGTACAAAAGGTCTCTAAGATCTCTAATATCTGTAAAGGTCTCAAATGTCTCTAATGGCCTCTAATATCTCTAAAGGTCTCTAATGTCTGTAAAGGTACTGAAGGTCTCTTAGGGTACTGAAGGTCTCTAAAGGTACTGAAGGTCTCGGAAGTTCTCTAATGTGTCTAGAGGCACTGAAGGTCTCTAAAGGTCTCTAATAGGTCTAAAAGTCTGTAAGGTCTGTAAAGTTACTGAAGGTCTCTAATGTCTCTAAAAATAGTAAAGGTCTCTGAAGGTACTACAGGTCACAAAAGGTCTCTAATGTCTCTAAAGGTCTCTAATGTCTATAAAAATCTCTAATGTCTCTAAAGGTAGTCAAGGTCTCTAAAGGTACTGAAGATCTTTCAAGTCCTTTAAAGTCTCTAAAGGTACTGAAGGTCTCTAAATGTACTGAAGGTCTCTAAAGATCTCTAATGTATCTAAAGGTCCCTAATTTCTCTTAAGGTCTCTAATGTCTCTAAAGATACTCAAGGTCTCTAAAGGTACAAAACGTCTCTAAAGGTCTCTACTGTCTCTAAAGTTAATTAAGTCCTATAAAGGTACTGATGGTCTCTAAAGGTCTCTAATGTCTCTAAAGGTCTCTAATTTCTCTAAAGGTACTTAAGGTCTCTAAGGGTTCTGAAGGTCTCTAAGGCTACTGAAGGTCTATAAACCTCTCGAATGTCTCTAAAGGTACAGAAAGTCTCTAAAGGTACTGAAGTTCTCTAAGATCTCTAATATCTCTAAAGGTCTCTAATGTCTCTAAAGTTAGTGAAGGTCTTTCAAGGTACTGAAGGTCTCTAAAGGTACTGAAGGTCTTTAAAGGTCTCTAGTGTCTCTAGAGGTCTCTAATGTTTCTAAAGGAACTGAAGGTCTCTAACACTACTGAAGGTATCTAAAGGTCTCCAATGTCTCTAAAGGTCTCTAATGTCTCAAAAGGTACAAAAGTCTCTAAAGATCTAAAATATCTCTAAAGGTCTCAAATGTCTCTAATGTTACGGAAGGTCTCAAAAGGTTCTAAAGGTCTCAAAAGTTCTCACATGTCTCTAACGGTACTGATGGCCTCTAAAGTGACTGAAGGTTTCTAAAGGTACTGAAATTCACTAAAGGTACTCCAGTTCTCTAAAGGTACTGAAGGACTCTATAGGTACTGAAGGTCTCTAAAGGTACTGAAGGTGTTTTAAGGTACTGAAGGTCTCTAAAGGTCTCTAATGTCTCTAAAGGTACTGAAGGTCTCTAAAGGTCACCAATGTTTCTATAGGTTGCCAATGTCTCTAAAGATACTAAAGGTCTCTAAAGGTACAAAAGGTCTCTAAGATCTCTAATATCTGTAAAGGTCTCAAATGTCTCTAATGGCCTCTAATATCTCTAAAGGTCTCTAATGTCTGTAAAGGTACTGAAGGTCTCTTAGGGTACTGAAGGTCTCTAAAGGTACTGAAGATCTCGGAAGTTCTCTAATGTGTCTAGAGGCACTGAAGGTCTCTAAAGGTCTCTAATATGTCTAAAAGTCTGTAAGGTCTGTAAAGTTACTGAAGGTCTCTAATGTCTCTAAAAATAGTAAAGGTCTCTGAAGGTACTACGGGTCACAAGAGGTCTCTAATGTCTCTAAAGGTCTCTAATGTCTATAAAAATCTCTAATGTCTCTAAAGGTAGTCAAGGTCTCTAAAGGTACTGAAGATCTCTCAAGTCCTTTAAAGTCTCTAAAGGTACTGAAGGTCTCTAAATGTACTGAAGGTCTCTAAAGATCTCTAATGTATCTAAAGGCCCCTAATTTCTCTTAAGGTCTCTAATGTCTCTAAAGAGACTCAAGGTCTCTAAATGTACTGAAGATATCTCAAGTCCTTTAAAGTCTCTAAAGGTACTGAAGGTCTCTAAATGTACTGAAGGTCTCTAAAGATCTCTAATGTATCTAAAGGTCCCTAATTTCTCTTAAGGTCTCTAATGTCTCTAAAGATACTCAAGGTCTCTAAAGGTACAAAACGTCTCTAAAGGTCTCTACTGTCTCTAAAGTTAATTAAGTCCTATAAAGGTACTGATGGTCTCTAAAGGTCTCTAATGTCTCTAAAGGTCTCTAATTTCTCTAAAGGTACTTAAGGTCTCTAAGGGTTCTGAAGGTCTCTAAGGCTACTGAAGGTCTATAAACCTCTCGAATGTCTCTAAAGGTACAGAAAGTCTCTAAAGGTACTGAAGTTCTCTAAGATCTCTAATATCTCTAAAGGTCTCTAATGTCTCTAAAGTTAGTGAAGGTCTTTCAAGGTACTGAAGGTCTCTAAAGGTACTGAAGGTCTTTAAAGGTCTCTAGTGTCTCTAGAGGTCTCTAATGTTTCTAAAGGAACTGAAGGTCTCTAACACTACTGAAGGTATCTAAAGGTCTCCAATGTCTCTAAAGGTCTCTAATGTCTCAAAAGGTACAAAAGTCTCTAAAGATCTAAAATATCTCTAAAGGTCTCAAATGTCTCTAATGTTACGGAAGGTCTCAAAAGGTTCTAAAGGTCTCAAAAGTTCTCACATGTCTCTAACGGTACTGATGGCCTCTAAAGTGACTGAAGGTTTCTAAAGGTACTGAAATTCACTAAAGGTACTCCAGTTCTCTAAAGGTACTGAAGGACTCTATAGGTACTGAAGGTCTCTAAAGGTACTGAAGGTGTTTTAAGGTACTGAAGGTCTCTAAAGGTACTGAAGGTCTCTAAAGGTCTCTAATGTCTCTAAAGGTACTGAAGGTCTCTAAAGGTCACCAATATTTCTATAGGTTGCCAATGTCTCTAAAGATACTAAAGGTCTCTAAAGGTACAAAAGGTCTCTAAGATCTCTAATATCTGTAAAGGTCTCAAATGTCTCTAATGGCCTCTAATATCTCTAAAGGTCTCTAATGTCTGTAAAGGTACTGAAGGTCTCTTAGGGTACTGAAGGTCTTTAAAGGTACTGAAGGTCTCGGAAGTTCTCTAATGTGTCTAGAGGCACTGAAGGTCTCTAAAGGTCTCTAATAGGTCTAAAAGTCTGTAAGGTCTGTAAAGTTACTGAAGGTCTCTAATGTCTCTAAAAATAGTAAAGGTCTCTGAAGGTACTACAGGTCACAAAAGGTCTCTAATGTCTCTAAAGGTCTCTAATGTCTATAAAAATCTCTAATGTCTCTAAAGGTAGTCAAGGTCTCTAAAGGTACTGAAGATCTTTCAAGTCCTTTAAAGTCTCTAAAGGTACTGAAGGTCTCTAAATGTACTGAAGGTCTCTAAAGATCTCTAATGTATCTAAAGGTCCCTAATTTCTCTTAAGGTCTCTAATGTCTCTAAAGATACTCAAGGTCTCTAAAGGTACAAAACGTCTCTAAAGGTCTCTACTGTCTCTAAAGTTAATGAAGTTCTATAAAGGTACTGATGGTCTCTAAAGGTCTCTAATGTCTCTAAAGGTCTCTAATTTCTCTAAAGGTACTTAAGGTCTCTAAGGGTTCTGAAGGTCTCTAAGGCTACTGAAGGTCTATAAACCTCTCGAATGTCTCTAAAGGTACAGAAAGTCTCTAAAGGTACTGAAGTTCTCTAAGATCTCTAATATCTCTAAAGGTCTCTAATGTCTCTAAAGTTAGTGAAGGTCTTTCAAGGTACTGAAGGTCTCTAAAGGTACTGAACGTCTTTAAAGGTCTCTAGTGTCTCTAGAGGTCTCTAATGTTTCTAAAGGAACTGAAGGTCTCTAACACTACTGAAGGTATCTAAAGGTCTCCAATGTCTCTAAAGGTCTCAAATGTCTCTAATGTTACGGAAGGTCTCAAAAGGTTCTAAAGTTCTCAAAAGTTCTTACATGTCTCTAACGGTACTGATGGCCTCTAAAGTGACTGAAGGTTTCTAAAGGTACTGAAATTCACTAAAGGTACTCCAGTTCTCTAAAGGTACTGAAGGACTCTATAGGAACTGAAGGTCTCTAAAGGTACTGAAGGTGTTTTAAGGTACTGAAGGTCTCTAAAGGTACTGAAGGTCTCTAATGTCTCTAAAGGTACTGAAGGTCTCTAAAGGTCACCAATGTTTCTATAGGTTGCCAATGTCTCTAAAGATTCTAAAGGTCTCTAAATGTACAAAAGGTCTCTAAGATCTCTAATATCTGTAAAGGTCTCAAATGTCTCTAATGGCCTCTAATATCTCTAAAGGTCTCTAATGTCTGTAAAGGTACTGAAGGTCTCTTAGGGTACTGAAGGTCTCTAAAGGTACTGAAGATCTCGGAAGTTCTCTAATGTGTCTAGAGGCAATGAAGGTCTCTAAAGGTCTCTAATAGGTCTAAAAGTGTGTAAGGTCTGTAAAGTTACTGAAGGTCTCTAATGTCTCTAAAAATAGTAAAGGTCTCTGAAGGTACTACAGGTCACAAAAGGTCTCCAATGTCTCTAAAGGTCTCTAATGTCTATAAAAATCTCTAATGTCTCTAAAGGTAGTCAAGGTCTCTAAAGGTACTGAAGATCTCTCAAGTCCTTTAAAGTCTCTAAAGGTACTGAAGGTCTCTAAAGATCTCTAATGTATCTAAAGGTCCCTAATTTCTCTTAAGGTCTCTAATGTCTCTAAAGATACTCAAGGTCTCTAAAGGTACAAAAGGTCTCTAAATGTCTCTACTGTCTCTAAAGTTAATGAAGTTCTATAAAGGTAATGATGGTCTCTAATTTCTCTAAAGGTACTTAAGGTCTCTAAGGGTTCTGAAGGTCTCTAAGGCTACTGAAGGTCTATAAACCTCTCGAATGTCTCTAAAGGTACAGAAAGTCTCTAAAGGTACTGAAGTTCTCTAAAATCTCTAATACCTCTAAAGGTCTCTAATGTCTCTAAAGTTAGTGAAGGTCTTTCAAGGTACTGAAGGTCTCTAAAGGTACTGAAGATCTTTAAAGGTCTCTAGTGTCTCTAGAGGTCTCTAATGTTTCTAAAGGAACTGAAGGTCTCTAACACTACTGAAGGTATCTAAAGGTCTCCAATGTCTCTAAAGGTCTCTAATGTCTCAAAAGGTACAAAAGTCTCTAAAGATCTAAAATATCTCTAAAGGTCTCAAATGTCTCTAATGTTACGGAAGGTCTCAAAAGGTTCTAAAGGTCTCAAAAGTTCTCACATGTCTCTAACGGTACTGATGGCCTCTAAAGTGACTGAAGGTTTCTAAAGGTACTGAAATTCACTAAAGGTACTCCAGTTCTCTAAAGGTACTGAAGGACTCTATAGGTACTGAAGGTCTCTAAAGGTACTGAATGTCTCTAAAGGTCTCTAATGTCTCTAAAAGTACTGAAGGTCTCTAAAGATCACCAATGTTTCTATAGGTTGCCAATGTCTCTAAAGATACTAAAGGTCTCTAAAGGTACAAAAGGTCTCTAAGATCTCTAATATCTGTAAAGGTCTCAAATGTCTCTAATGCCCTCTAATATCTCTAAAGGTCTCTAATGTCTGTAAAGGTACTGAAGGTCTCTTAGGGTACTGAAGGTCTCTAAAGGTACTGAAGATCCCGGAAGTTCTCTAATGTGTCTAGAGGCAATGAAGTTCTCTAAAGGTCTCTAATAGGTCTAAAAGTCTGTAAGGTCTGTAAAGTTACTGAAGGTCTCTAATGTCTCTAGAAATACTATAGGTCTCTGAAGGTACTACGGGTCACAAAAGGTCTCTAATGTCTCTAAAGGTCTCTAATGTCTATAAAAATCTCTAATGTCTCCAAAGGTAGTCAAGGTCTCTAAAGGTACTGAGGATCTCTCAAGTCCTTTAAAGTCTCTAAAGGTACTGAAGGTCTCTAAATGTACTGAAGGTCTCTAAAGATCTCTAATGTATCTAAAGGTCCCTAATTTCTCTTAAGGTCTCTAATGTCTCTAAAGATACTCAAGGTCTCTAAAGGTACAAAACGTCTCTAAAGGACTCTACTGTCTCTAAAGTTAATGAAGTTCTATAAAGGTACTGATGGTCTCTAAAGGTCTCTAATGTCTCTAAAGGTCTCTAATTTCTCTCAAGGTACTTATGGTCTCTAAGGGTTCTGAAGGTCTCTAAAGGTACTGAAGGTCTATAAACCTTTCGAATGTCTCTAAAGGTACTGAAGGTCTCTAAAGGTCACCAATATTTCTATAGGTTGCCAATGTCTCTAAAGATACTAAAGGTCGCTAAAGGTACAAAAGGTCTCTAAGATCTCTAATATCTGTAAAGGTCTCAAATGTCTCTAATGGCCTCTAATATCTCTAAAGGTCTCTAATGTCTGTAAAGGTACTGAAGGTCTCTTAGGGTACTGAAGGTCTCTAAAGGTACTGAAGATCTCGGAAGTTCTCTAATGTGTCTAGAGGCAATGAAGGTCTCTAAAGGTCTCTAATAGGTCTAAAAGTCTGTAAGGTCTGTAAAGTTACTGAAGGTCTCTAATGTCTCTAAAAATAGTAAAGGTCTCTGAAGGTACTACAGGTCACAAAAGGTCTCTAATGTCTCTAAAGGTCTCTAATTTCTCTAAAGGTACTTAAGGTCTCTAAGGGTTCTGAAGGTCTCTAAGGCTACTGAAGGTCTATAAACCTCTCGAATGTCTCTAAAGGTACAGAAAGTCTCTAAAGGTACTGAAGTTCTCTAAGATCTCTAATTAATCTCTAAAGGTCTCTAATGTCTCTAAAGTTAGTGAAGGTCTTTCAAGGTACTGAAGGTCTCTAAAGGTATTGAAGATCTCTGAAGTTCTCTAATGTGTCTAGAGGCACTGAAGGTCTCTAAAGGTCTCTAATAGGTCTAAAAGTCTGTAAGGTCTGTAAAGTTACTGAAGGTCTCTAATGTCTCTATAAATAGTAAAGGTCTCTGAAGATACTACAGGTCACAAAAGGTCTCTAATGTCTCTAAAGGTCTCTAATGTCTATAAAAATCTCTAATGTCTCTAAAGGTAGTCAAGGTCTCTAAAGGTACTCAAGATCTCTCAAGTCCTTTAAAGTCTCTAAAGGTACTGAAGATCTTTAAATGTACTGAAGGTCTCTAAAGATCTCTAATGTATCTAAAGGTCCCTAATTTCTCTTAAGGTCTCTAATGTCTCTAAAGATACTCAAGGTCTCTAAAGGTACAAAACGTCTCTAAAGGTCTCTACTGTATCTAAAGTTAATGAAGTTCTATAAAGGTAATGATGGTCTCTAAAGGTCTCTAATGTCTCTAAAAATAGTAAAGGTCTCTGAAGGTACTACGGGTCACAAGAGGTCTCTAATGTCTCTAAAGGTCTCTAATGTCTATAAAAATCTCTAATGTCTCTAAAGGTAGTCAAGGTCTCTAAAGGTACTGAAGATCTCTCAAGTCCTTTAAAGTCTCTAAAGGTACTGAAGGTCTCTAAAGATCTCTAATGTATCTAAAGGCCCCTAATTTCTCTTAAGGTCTCTAATGTCTCTAAAGATACACAAGGTCTCTAAAGGTACAAAACGTCTCTAAAGGTCTCGACTGTCTCTAAAGTTAATGAAGTTCTATAAAGGTACTGATGGTCTCTAAAGGTCTCTAATGTCTCTATAGGTCTCTAATTTTTCTAAAGGTACTTACGGTCTCTAAGGCTTCTGAAGGTCTCTAAGGCTACTGAAGGTCTATAAACCTCTCGAATGTCTCTAAAGGTACAGAAAGTCTCTAAAGGTACTGAAGTTCTCTAAGATCTCTAATATCTCTAAAGGTCTCTAATATCTCTAAAGGTCTCTAATATCTCTAAAGGTCTCTAATGTCTCTAAAGGTACAGAAGCTATCTAAAGGTCTCTAATGTCTTCAAAGGTCTCTAATGTCTCTAAAGGTCTCTGATATCTCTAAAGGTCTCTAAAGGTACTTAAGGTCTCTACTGTCTCTAATGATTTGCAATGTCTCTAAAGGTTTCTAATGACTCTAAAGGTCTCTAAAGTTCTCTAATATCTCCTGAGGACTCTAATGACTCTACAGGTCTCTACTGTCTCTAAAGGTCTCTAATATCTCTAAAGGTACTGAAGATCTCTAATGTCTCTAAAGGTCTCTAATGTCTCTAAAGGTCTCTAATGTCTCTAAAGTTATTTAATGTCTCTAAATGTCTCTAACGTCTCTAAAGGTACTAAAGGCGTATAATCTCTGTAAATATCTCTAATGTCTGTAAATGTACTTAGTGTCTCTAAAGTCTCTAAAGGCTTCAAGTGTCTCTAAAGATCTCTAATGTCTCAAAGGGACTGAAGGTCTCTAAAGTTACTGAAGGTGTCTAAAGGTACTGAAGGTGTCTAAAGGTACTGAAGGTCTCTAAAGGTCTCTAATGTCTCTAAAGGAACTGAAGATCTATACAGTCTCTAATGATCTGTAATGTATCTCAAGTTCTCCAATGGCTCTAAAGGTCTCTAAATGTCTCTAATGTCTCCTGAGGACTCTAAAGTCTCTAAAGGTCTCGAAAGTCTCTGCACTTCTCTTATGTCTCTAAAGGTCTCTTAATGTCTCTAATGTCTCTAAAGGTACTGAAGGTCTCTCATGTCTGTTAAGGTCTGTAATGCCTCTAAAGGTCTCTAATGTCTCTAAAGTTCACTAATGTTTCATAAAGGTACTGAAGATCTCTAATACCTCTAATGTCTCTAAAGGTCACTAATGTTTCTTAAAGGTACTGAAAGTCTCTAATATCTCTAAAGGTCTCTAATGTCTCTAAAGCTAGCGAAGTTCTCTAAATGTCTCTAATGTCTCGAAAGGTCTCTAATATCTTCAAAGGCCCCTAAAGTCTCCAAAGTTCTCTAATGTCTCCAAAGGTCTCTAATGTCTCCAAAGGTCTCTAATGTCTCTAAAGCTTCTTAAGGTCTCTTATGTCTCTAAAGTTCTCTACTGTCTCTAAAGTTACTGATGGTCTCTGAAGATACTGAAGGTCTCTAAAGGTCTGTATTGTCTCTTAAGGTACTGAAGGTCTCTAAAGGTCTCTAATGTCTCTAAAGGTACTGAAGGTCTCTAAAGGTCTCGAATGTCTCTAAAGGTTTCTAATGTCTCTAAAGGTACTGAAATTATCTAAAGGTCTCTAATATCTATAAAGGTCTTTAATGTCTATAAAGGTCTCTAATATCTCTAAAGGTCTAAAATGTCTATAAAGGTATCTAATGACTCTAAAGATAGTCAAGGTCTCAACAGGTACTGAAGGTCTCATAAGGTCTCTAATGTCTCTAAAGTCTCTAAAGTTCTCTAATGTCTCTAAATGTAATCAAGGTCTCTAAAGGTGCTGAAGGTATTTAAAGGTCTCTAATGTCTCTAAAGTTACTGAAGGTCTCTAAAGGTACTGAAGGTCTCTAAAGGTCTCTAATTTGTCTAAAGGTTCTGAAGGTCTCCATAGGTCTCTAATGTCTCTAAACGTCACAAACATCTGTAAAGGTACTGAAAGTTTCTAATAGTACTTAAGGTCTCTAAAAGTCCTTAATGTATCTGAAGTTACTGAAGGTGTCTAAAGGTATCTAATGTCTCTAAAGTTACTGAAAGGTCTCTAAAGTTACTAAAGGTCTCTAAACGTCTCTAATGTCTCTAAAGGTACAGAAAGTCTCAAAAGGTACTGAAGGTCTATAAAGGTCTCTAATATCTCTAAAGGTCTCTAATGTCTCTAAAGGTCTCTAATGCCTCTAAAGGTACTGAAGGTCTCTAAAGGCCTCTAATGTCTCTAAAGGTCTCTAATGCCTCTAAAGGTACTGAAGGTCTCTAAAGGCCTCTAATGTCTCTAAAGGTCTCTAATGTCTCTAAAGGTACTGAAGGTCTCTAAAGGTACTAAAGGTCTCTAAAGGTACAGAAGATCTCTAAAGTTCTCTAATGTCTCTAAAGTTCTCTAATGTGTCTAAAGGCACTGAAGGCGTCTAAAGGTTTCTAATATATCCAAAAGCCTCTAATGTCTCTAAAGTTACTGAAGGTCTCTAAAGGTACTTAAGTTCTCAAAATGTACTAAATATCTCTAAATGTCTCTAATGCCACTAAATGTTCTGAAGGTCTCTAAAGGTACTGAAGGTCTCTGAAGGTCTCTAATGTCAAAAAAGTTCTGTAATGTCTCTAAAGGTAGTCAAGGCCTCTGATGATCTCTAAAGTTCTCTAATGTCTCTAAAGGTACTGAAATTCTCTAAAGGTCTCTAAAGGTCGAAAGTGTCTTTAAAAGTACTGAAGGTCTCTAAAGGTACTGAAGGTCTCTAGAGGTCTCTAATGTTTCTAAAGATCTATAATGTCTCTAAAGGTACTGAAGGTCTCTAGAGGTATTCAAGGTCTCTATATGTCTCTAATGTCTCTAAAGGACTCTAATGTTTCTAAAGACATCTAATGTCTCTATAGGTACTGAAGATCTATAAAGGTCTCTAATGTCTCTAAAGGTACTGAAGGTTACTAAAGGAACTGAAAGTCTCTAAACTTCATTAATGTCTCTAAAGGTCTCTAATGTCTCTAAACGTACTGAAGGACTCTAAAGGTCTCTAATGTCTCTAAAGTTCTCTAATGTCTCTAAAGGTACTCAAGGTATCTAAAGTTCTCTAATTTCTCAAAAGTTCCTCTGAAGGACTCTAAAGGTACTGAAGGTATCTAAAGGTCTCTAATGTCTCTGAAGTTTTCTAATGTCTCTAAAGGTCTCTAATGTCTCTAAAGTTTTCTAATGTCCTAAAGGTACTGAAGGTCTCTAAACGTCTCTAATGTCTCTAATGGTACAGAAAGTCTCTAAAAGTACTGAAGGTCTCTAAACGTCTCTAATGTCTCTAAAGGTAGTGAAGATTTTTAAAGTTACTGAAAGTCTCTAAATGTACTGAACGTGTCTAAAGGTACTAAAGGTCTGTAAAGGTCTCTAATGTTTTTATAGGTCTCTAATGTCTCTAAATGTACTGAAGGTTTCTAACAGTACTGAAGGTCTCTAAATGTCTCTAATATCTCTAAAATTCTCAAATGTCTCTAAAGGTAGTGAAGGTCTCTAAATGTACTGAAGGTCTCTAAAGTTCTCCAATGTCTCTAAAGGTCTCTAATGTCTTTAAAGATACTCAAGGTCTCTAAAGGTACAAAAGGCTTCTAAAGGTTTCTAATGTGTCTAGAGTTAATAAAGTTCTATAAAGGTATTGAAGGTCTCTAAAGGTCTCTAATGTCTCTAAAGGTCTCTAATTTCTCTAAAGGTACTTAAGGTCTCTAACGTTACTGGAGGTCTCTAAAGGTCTCTAATCTCTCTAAAGATACTGAAGGTTTCTAAATGTACTGAAGGTCTCTAAAGGTCTGTTATTTCGCTAAAGGTACTCAAGGTCTCTAAATGTACAAAAGGTCTCTAAAGATCTGTAATATCTCTAAAAATTTGTAATGTCTCTAAAGGTACTGAAGGCCTCTAAAATACTGAAGATATCTTAAGGTACTTAAAGACTCTAAAGGTACTGAAGGTCTATAATGTCTTTAGGTTCTGTAATGTCTCTAAAAGTCTCTAATGTCTCAAATCTCTCTAAAGGTCTCTAATGTCTCTAAATGTACTGAAGGTCTCTAAAGGTCTCTAATGTCTCTGCAGATCTTTAATGTCTCTGCAGGTCTCTAATGTCTCTTCAAGTCTCTGATGTCCCATAAGGTCTATGACGTCTCTAGAGGTCTCTAAAGGTCTCTAATGTCTCATAAGGTACTGAAGGTATCTAAATGTAGTGAAGGTCTCTGACGTTCTCTAATGTTTCTAAAGGTTTCTAATGACTTTTAAGATCTCTATTATCTCTAAAGGTCTCTAATTTCTCTAAAGGTCTCTAATGTCTATAAAGGTACCGAAATGTCTCAAAGGTACTATAGGGCTCTAAGAGTCTCTAATGTCTCTAAAGGTACTGAAGGTGTCTAAAGGTACTGAAGGTCTCTAAAGGTCTCTAATTTCTCTTTAGGTATTGAAGATCTTTAAATGTTCTGAAGGTCTCTAAAGGTACTGAACGCCTCTAAAGTTACTGAAGGTCTCTTAAGGTCTCTAATGTCTCTAAAGGTCTCTAATGTCTCTAAAGCTCTCTAATGTTTTTAAAGGTCTCTAATATCTCTAAAGCTACTGCAGGTCTCTAAAGGTCTTTAATATCACTAAAGGTACTAAAGGTCTTTAAAGTTACTGAAGGTCTCTAAAGGACTCTAATGTCTGTAAAGGTCTCTAATGTCTCTAAAGGACTCTAATGTCTCTAAAGGTACTTAAGGTATCTAATATCTCTAACGGTCTCTAATGCCTCTAAATATCTCTAATGTCTCTAAAGGTCTCTAATGCCTCTAAAGGTACTAAATGTTTTTAATGTCTCTACATGTCTCCAATGTCTCTAAAGGTCTGTAATGTCTCTAAAGTTCTCTAATGTCTCTAAAGGTACTGAAGGTCTCTAAAGTTCTCTAATGTCTCTTAAGTTCTGTAATGTCTCTAAAGGTGTCTTAATGTCTCTAAAGATCTCTGAAGTCTCTAATATCTCTAAAGGTCTCTAATGTCTCTAAAGGTACGCAAGGTCTCTAAAGGTCTCTAATGTCTTTAAATGTACGCAAGGTCTCTAAAGGTACTGAAGTTCTCTAAAGGTCTCTAATGTCTCTAAAATTCCTTAATGTCTCTAAAGGTCTCTAATGGTCTCTAAAAGTCTCTAATATCTATTAAGATCTCTGAGGTCTCTGATGTCTCTAAAGGTCTCTAATGTCTCTTATAGGTACTGAAGGTCTCTAAGGGTCTATAATGTCTCTAAAGTGTCTAAAGATCTCTAATGTCTCTAAAGATCTCTAATGTCTGTATAGGTCTGTAATTGTTCTAAAGGTCTCTAATGTCTCTAAAGGTACTGAAGGTATCTAAAGGTCTCTAATGGTTCTAAAGGTCTCTAATGTCTCTAAAGGTACTGAAGGTATCTAAAGGTCTCTAATGTCTATAAAGATCTCTAATGTCTCTAAAGGTCTCTTATGTCTCTACAGGTCTCTAAAGTCTCTAAAGGTACTTAAGGTCTCTAAAGGTCTCTAATGTCTCTAAAGGTCTTTAATGTCTCTAAATGTACTGAACGTCTCTAAAGTTATGGAAGGTCTCTAAAGGTCTCTAATGTCTCTAAAGTTCTCGAGTGTCTCTAAAGGTCTCTAATGTCTCTAAAGGTCTCTAATGTCTCTAAAGGTCTCTAAAGTCTCTAGAGGTCTCTAATGTCTCTAAAGTTCTCGAATGTCTCTTAAGTTCTATAATGTTTCTAAAGTTCTGTAATGTATCAAAAGTCTCTAATATCTCTAAAGGTCTCAAATGTCTCTAAAGGTCCTGAAGATCTCTACTGTCTCTATGGATCTGTAATGTCTCTAAAGGTCTCTAATGTCTCTAAAGGTCTCTAAAGTTCTCCCCCAGGGAGCGTGGCCCCCGGTGCGCAGCACCTGTTAGTGACTGGAGGGGGCATGGTCAGTCAGGAGGGAGGCGGGGCCTAGTGAAGGGAGAAGTGTGAGGGGACATGAGGGGGCGCGGTCAGTTGTGAAGTGGGCAGGGCCTGATGGGGCCTCAGGTCACTGTTGGGCAGCTGCAGCTCTCTGTGTTTCTCTAGGGACCCCTATAGGGCAGCTGTGGACCTCTATATGGTAACTCTGGGGTCTCTGTGGGTTTCTATGGGTCTCCAGGGGTCACTTTTTTACTCATTTTAGGACTATATTTTGTTCCTTTTTTTTTCTTGGCTCTAACGAGAGAATTAATTCTCGTAACAAACCATTGGGATAACTGTCATACTCAGTTATTGATCATTCATGCAACCATTAACAAGTCCGTGTTTAATGCTAAATATAGCATTATAAATCTTATAGCCTTAAAAATCCCCAAACCAACCTATGGAATAATTTTATCTGCAGAATTTTTAGGTTGTTACAGATGCTCCAATAATGAGGAGGCGATGGCGACACCGTAAGTGTGCTCAGTGCCATGTAAATTGCACATTTCTAGTTTAGGGAAATTCCCTTTGCTAAACTGATCTGATTCAAGTGCATCAAATTCAAAGATGTGCTCAGTCATTTGTGTTTATGTTCTAAGCTGCGTTTTGTTTGGTTTATATGGAAAATCTGAGAAATGAACAAGTTCCTCCTTGGGCAACGTAACTGGAAAGACTTGGTTTACGTGGCTTTGTTTTCTCTCCCTCTTTCTGTCCCAGTTCTTGCTTCCCAAGGTCCTTGACCTCTGATTTCTTTTTCTCTGGTAACTGCTGTGGTCTCTGCAGCACCAGCTACTCGTGAGCCTTCTGGGGGAACTGGGAAGAAGAAGTGGGTTGGAGCTCCATGCACGTGTTGGGTTTGGAGTCCGGGAAGCCGGACGTGATTCCTGAAGTGCAGCAGTGGCTCTTACCTGTGGAAGGAAACATTCTATTTTCCTTGCCGTTGAGACAGAATTGTAGGAACGTCGTATCTGTGAGGCTTCTCCACTCAGTTTAATCTTCCAAAGCTCCTTGTAGTGCAGTGTCACCCGATGCCCAGATGGGACAGTCACATGTCACTTTAGGAAAAGGTTAAAAATCGGCATCCTCCTCAGACCTGCATGAAAAATAGAGTTAAGAAAAAATAATGTTCCTAATGTGTATTGGCACATAAATGGTGTCTTAGAATAGCTCAGTGGAGATAATTAGAACATTATTTCTCTCATTACCTAGATGAGCAGTGTAATATTCTGAAGAGGAGAGATACCAGTTTTGAACGCAGGGAAGCATCTTAAAGTAAGTTGAATCCCATCCAGATTGTCTTTATTGACTGTAACCTACTGGCTAATGTGTCTAATTCTGCAAAGGGCCATGTGGTACCCACTGGATTTATAATATTTATATCTTTTAAGACATTGAGTATGTAATTACAAGTAGAGTATGAAATATTTAAAAACTGGTTATAATTTGTAGTTCATATTTAATATGCTGTCACATAATAATGCTTATGAATTGTTCTTATGTTTGTAACTGATAGTGTGGAAAAACAGAGGTCACTGAAACTTAAATGCAGTTTTAGAACCTTCTCTGTCAAGATAATGTCCTTGTGCTGCATTTAGAGATTGGTGGGAATGGTTGGACTCGATGACCTGGTGGGTGTCTTCCAACCTGGTGATTCTAGGATTCGATGATCTCAAGTGTGTTTGTTTAGATCCAAAAGCAGGCGACAGCCCTTCAAAAGCTGAAATTCAGTATGTGGATGCGACACTTGATAATGAAGAAAAAGCAGATTGTAAAAACAAGGATGGGAAAATGCCAGATTGGTTTCAAGGTAAGAGAAAAATGGGGCTTGATGCTGTTAATTTTTTTTTTTGTAACTTTCAGCAGCACAGAAATTATTTGCTCTGTATGTACGTGTGCAGAGTTCCCATAGTGTGTTCTTCTCTAGAAGGTGAATTTGTGCTGTGTGGATGCCTTTAGGGTCTGTGGCAGCAGAAAGACTAATCCCAGTGTTGGCAGAGAAACCCACAGGCTTTTGCTTAAAGTCGCCAGGTACTTCAGAAGAGAAACAAGATGGGATGAATGATTTGAAATTCTTACTATATGTATGTTTGGGGCAAGGGGCACAGACCCTTTTTGGACATAGAAGCTGTTCTGTAGTTCTGGAAAACCAGCTGTTCTGGAAAAGAAACAATGGGAAGAGCTGCCTGCCAGTCTGTCTGTTCAGAGCACAATGAGACTGAAAAGCAAATCGTTGGGAGAGCTTTGGGCTTTTGGCATCTGCTTAGGTTCTTGAAAAGAAAACCAGCATTCAGTATAACAATGAGTGAACACCACGTAACCAAAGAAACATCAGGAGTTACTTGTTCATCATAGACTTAATGTCAAAAGTGAGATTAGGGCTCTGACTAAATGCATTAAAATTATTCATTCAGAATATTTCTGATCAGAAATACAAACTTGTGCTTCGTGGCCAAACCAAATCTTTTTCATTTGTAGGTTTGGGTTTTTTATTTTATTTCTTCACAAGATATCTTACCTCCTCCTTCAGTTTATTGGTGCTATCTTTAAAAAAATTCTAAGCCAAGTTTTTTAATTAAATTAAATTTGAAGTATAAACATCAGAAACTTAAAATTAAGGTATCAGAAATTAAATATACTGCTTTTATTGTTTTAGGGGGAAAGAATGTTCAAGAGGAGCAGGAAAAAAGTCAGAAAGAACTAGATGAGAAGGTTGAACGTGCTCAGGTAGTAAAGGCAGCAACCCAGTAAAGGAAAGCAAAAAAAAAAATCCACCACCCCCAGACCCCTTTAAGTTTACTCAAAGGAAAATGTTGCTAACTGTCTTCCTTGGATTTGCTTCCCAGCGCTGCCGAGGCCGCTCCCCGGGGCGCTCCCTGCCCTTCCTGCTCCTGCTCCCTGCGCTTACCGAGCGCTCCCGGCGCCGCCGCTCCTACAACCCAACGAGCGCCTGACCGGTCGCCGCCGCTGCCGCCGCTGGAACCGCTAGAACCGCCCAACGGCCGCGGCTCCAACTGCCCCCGAGCGGCGGGGGCGGGGCCAGAGCGGGGGCGGGGCCAGAGGTGGGCGGGGCCAATACCCGCGACACACACCCCCCAAGGGGCGTGGTCTGAAGGGGGCGTGGCCACCGGTGCTCAGGGCCTGTGAGTGACTGGAGGGGGCGTGGTCAGTCAGGAGGGAGGCCGGGCCTAGTGAGGGGAGAGGCGTGAGGGGGCGTGAGGGGGCGTGGTCAGTGGTGAAGTGGGCGGGGCCTGATGGGGCCTCAGGGTCACTGTGAGGCAGCTGTGGGTCTCTGGGGTCTCTAGAGATACCTGTGGGGCAGCTGTGGGGTCTCTATAGGGTCGCTATGGGTCTCCATAGGTTGTTATTTTACTCATTTCGGGACTATATTTTGCACTTTTTTTTTTTCTCTAATGAAAGAATTAATTATCATAAAAAACATTGGGATAACTGCTCTACTGGCATCCTCTTGGAATGTTTCTTACCTTTAGGGCAGCAGTATCTCCCAGGCAGGAGGCTCATGCCTTTGGCTTGTTTACTGTTACCCACTAAAAGGAGAAATTTTCTTTTTCCGGAAAAATCTTTTTGTAGAACTTCTGCCTCTATATGGGGCAACCGTTAAGGAAAAGAATTGATTGAATCCAGATTCAAGTCCAAGTTTATAAATCTTTGTGTTCATTTCTATGGCTTTCAAATAACTGTAGCAGCTTTTCATCTGGACGTGATCTAGTTCATGAAAATTTCAAATAAATGGAGCTGATAGAAGTCAGATATATACATCTGGAGATACTGCTGTTCTACCTGAGACTGATCCTCACTGTGCAGTCCTGTACTTACAAATGTAGGAGCACAATCCTTTAGAAAATCACTTCATGATATTCTTTTAATCCTATTCTGAGAGTCAACCCAGCTGAGCAGCTGGTGTTTCAGCAAGAGACTGAGTTGGAAGTTAAGCTAATTGATAAACTGGGACTTCAATTTGTTCTTTAATGTTTATTTTTGTGAGACTCTGAGAGTCTCACAACTCAATACAGAGTTTCCTAAAACGAAACAGAACAGATTCTAATTGACAGCAAGCAGTTGAACAATGTCTCCACCTAAAGATTCTGCAGTCTCAGTCTGAACTATGCTAATTTCCTTGTGATGAAGTTCTGCACAGACAGGCAGTCAAAGATGTAAATTAAATTTACAAAATAATTTCAGTTGATGAAAGTTCTGTCACCTGGTTTTCCTACACTTGTGATTGCTTAGAAAGAGGAGGGCTTAGGCTTGGCAGTCACAAGGTATTGGTTAATATAAGCAGCAACCACGCTCAGCCCTGGTTCCTGGGGCACGTGTGGTAGTTGTAGTTGAAGAATAGTGCAAGTGTTAGTAGCTTGAGTCACATGAGTCTTTGTCTGCCAGTATCACTGTGGCTGCATTGGAAACCACTTCTTTTTACAGCTGAATTTTTGTGAAGGGAAGTTTGTGAAGTGCTGATGACAATCAGTGTGATTAAGGGCCTTGTCCTTCTGTAGTTCTTACAAAAAGCTTCCCAGAACATTGACAGTCTGCGAACCTAACGACTTATTTTGTCAGAAGGTCGGGTTGGGAATAAATTAAATAATCACAGCTTTTACTACTTTTTTTCCTTTGCTCTGGGGTTTGGAACTTACATAACAACTAATAACACTAAAAAATATCCTCATCAGTAATTTGTATGCTGGTGTCTTGGGGCTGCTGGGATTGCTGCAAAGAAATAATGTGTGTCAGAGCTACTGGAGTAGAGTGTGTGTGGGTTATTTGTCGAGTATTGAGTCTTATCTTACAATGTAGTTTAGAAAAAAAATCACAGAACTACTGAAGTTTAAAATAGAGCAAGAAACATGAAACCCCAAATCTTGACAGTCTGCTAATCTAACAGCATATTTTGTCAGAAGATAGGGTTCAGAATAAATTAAATATCACAGAATTTATAATTTAACGAATCATTCTGAAGTTTCTGGACAAGGGAGTTGTTTTCTGTTGGAGAAATGACTCACATAGAAAATTAACAGTTCATCTTAGCCAATAATATTTCTGGCCTAGGTGGGGGAACAAGTAGCAAAGTAGCAAGGTCTCACTGGCAAAATAGGCTTTCTTCTTCCCCTAGCAGAAGGAAACCACTGTGCCCCAGCAGTCTCCAAGTACAACAGAGCCCAGGCCCCAAGGGGTCTGCAGGAACTGGAGACAACCCTCTTACAAGCATGCACCTTCTGCAAACGTCACAGCAAAAAGCAAAGAGAAGGGCAGGAAAAGGCCACCAATGATAAGAGGCTTCACTCATGGCTTGAAACTGGCTAGTCCGCAGCAGCTTCGCCTCCCGAGTAGGGGCCGACTTCTGCTTGGTGGAGAGAGACTTCTTCATGAAGGCAGAAGGAGTGGGCTGAAACACACAACAGCAGCTCAGCAAGAGCTACAGAAATTGGTCCAGAAAGGCTTTCCTTGTTCAAATGGCACCGAGAAAGAAGTTTGGAACCTCTTCTATCTGGGACCAGTCATGTCTCCAAGGCTTCAGCCAGAGTTGGAGCAGCTCATCACACGCCCAGCTCCCGCAGGGCTGGGACAGCTGGAGCAGCACTGGCCAGTGTGCCAGCAGGACAGCAGATATCACTGCCCACCCACAGAGGATGGAAAGAAGGACACTCTCACGCTCCAGCTAGTCCAGCTCAACACCCAGCAAAAGCCTTGCACTTGGCTCCAGTGGCACATTCAGGCAAGACTCTGGACTTGCCCTCAAGTAGCACACGAGCCAAACCTCACTGCACCAGGAGAGTCACCTCCGACAAGCACAGTGGCACAGAGACGGGAGCCCGCGTCCAGCTTCCCAGTGCTGCTGGACAACAGCAGAAGTGGGCAGAGGAGGGACACAGGGGAACTTCACAGCCCAAACACAGCTCTTACCTGCTCTCTGCTGACAGGCACAGGCTTCTCTGCCCTTCTACCCTGCTTCCGATCACGAGATGCTGCCACTTTCCTCGGGAATCCTTCAGCCATCTTGGGAAGCCCCACAGGCTGATTGCTCCCACCAGTAGCCATGACTCAGCCACCTGCAAAAAGCAACAGCGACAGGCCTTGAAAATCTAGAATCCCGTTTGTGGCAGAGAGGATACCCTGTGTCTCCAGGCTTTGGTATCCTTCCCATGGGAACAGGAGCCTCCCCACCCTCTTTCAGGAGCAGACCGAGTTTAAGCTGCGCAGTTGAGATTCATACAAGTCAAACTCTGAGTTATTTCCCACCTTCAGCAAAGCAGCAAGGCTGGACAACTAGTGACAAGCGATGTGTGTGCTCCTGAAGCACTCTGAGATCTGTATGTTCCCACTCCGCACAGGACACGGTTTGGGACACACAAAGCAGCTCTACGCTCAGTGGGCTACTGCCCTTGTCCCCTGGCAACGACGCGCACTCCTAGCCTGCCCCGACCCAGCTGGCACAGTGAGGTCACAGAGAGGGAGGCAGGGCTGTGGAATGGGATGGGGTGCTCAGCATCCACCAGGACCCCGCAGAGGTGTGGAGCCTGCCCGCAGCCCCCCTCATCCAGAGCAGTGTCTGTCAGCTCAGGGGAGGGGAGGGAGACCGCGAACACCTAACGAGAGCCCAGGCCTCCCAACAGGCTGCTAATGCCCACACAGCTCCGGCAGCGAGTTCCCAGCCACCTACTGCAAACTGGGAAATTGCAGTTACTCAGCTGCTTTTAATATATTAGATTTCTCTACCCAATCTGTTGTATACAAGTTCTTAAATTGCTAAGCAGACCTTGTACTGTACCAGAAAGGTACCTGGAGATAACATTTCTCTTCTCCAAAATACTTGCTCAGCCATTTCTGGGTGAAAAACAGCTTATGCAATCATATTTTGCAGGAATATTACAAGTTCAATTCAGCAATAAATATGTATAAATATAAATATATATGTGTGTGTCTATATATTTACACTGACAGCCTGTGTTCATATCTCAAAATGCACTCAGACTATCATCCTGTAGTTGTCAACAGACTTCTTACTACAAATGTATGACTCACAAATCCCCAAGCAGACATCCCAGACTCATATGGTGTTACTGAATCCCCATTAGGAGCAGCTCAACACATTGACAAGAACCACAAGGAGAGCAATGTTCTTCGTACGTGTAAAACCAGAATATATGTGGGACGGAAGAAGGAGAGGGGAATAAAAGAACTCGTTGAACGCATATGAACCCACCAATAATAGTAGTATTACTTCACAGGAAAGAATACTTCTGATATCAGAAACCACCAAGCGAGCGAGTCCAGAGAAGAGCAACGAAGCTGGTGAAGGGGCTGGAGAACAAGAGAAGCAGCTGAGAGAGCTGGGGGTGTTTATCCTGGAGAAGAGGAGGCTGAGGAGAGACCTCATTGCTCTCTATAACTACCTGAGAGGAGGTTGTGGAGAGGAGGGAGCTGGGCTCTTCTCCCAAGGGACAGGACGAGAGGGAATGGCCTTAAGCTCCACCAGGGGAGATTTAGGCTGGACATTAGGAAAAAATATTTCATAGAAATGGGAAAGATTTTTCTTTTCATTTTCTTTACCTTTTATTTTTTTAGGTTTTTATATTTTATTTTTAATTTTTTGACACTAGCTTCATTTTTAGGTGTGTCTCGTGTTGTATCAGGAGAAGGAAAATGACGGTTTGTTTTTTACAAAAAATATATTTCGTGGGCTAAAAATATCATGATTTTGCCATGTGTATGCATTAGTTTGTTTGAAGGATGAACGCTTTTCTTTTTTTTTTTTAGCTACTAACATTGCTAATGACATAGAAAAGGCTGCTCATAGAAAGGGTCAAAATTGTTTATAATAACTATTTTAATGAAAATGAATACCAAATGAAGATAAAATCAGTAAATCTTAGAATTTTTCTTTTATTGTTTTGGAATTAAAACAGCTTCAAGAATTGAAAAAAATTCCCCAAAATGGATTTTCATGTTTTGATCAGTTCTGAGAACACGTGAGCAAAGTAATGTCTTAATACTCAGCATGGTTTTGTTTTATTTGAAATTTTAACTATCAATTTCACCCAGACTTGGCTGAAAATAATTTGTCTTACATTTTTATAACTAACCCTTCAAGTGGGAGGAAAAATATAAGCTGGAAGGTGGGTTTTCCCTAATTTGCTTTGTGAATACGGCAGTACATTTTGTATATTCCCTTTCTTTGTTTCCCAGGCATGGGCTTTTGAATAATTTCCCCAATTTGTGTGGATTTCATGCTTTAAAACAGAACTGAGGTGATGTCTAAGCCAGTCGGTAGGAGCCTCTATTAGCTCCAAAGGATTTCTGGAGGCACAGGTGTGCAGGTTGCAGCTTTGCTGCAGCCCCTCCCGATTCTTCCAAATCCTTACACCCCAAGACCATGGTGCTCATTTTCCTTATTTTCTCACCTTTCCTTTGCTGGAGGAGGCAGGGGCTGCGCACTCTGCGGAGCCCAAACCCACCAGGCACTCCAGGTGGGTTTAGATGAAGGGAAACATATTAGATCTACGGATTGGATCTAGGAAACAGTCATTAACTGTGAGAGTGATGAGGCACTGCAACAAGTTGCCCAAAGAGGTTGCAGATGTCCCATCCCTGGAAGTGCCCCTCTTTCATGATCAACTAATCTAAAACAATTTATGATGGAATTGTCTCTGGCAATTTCTAACCATTTCCTTTTTGCTTATTTCCTTTGCATCTAGCTGGTTTTCAGTGCCATTTAAAAATGTGTTTTCTTGTTACTTCACATACTTATTCCAGAGACAACTTTTTCTTTAAGCTTTTTTATTATTTGATGAGTCTAGAAAAATTGTTAATTTCTCATTAAATGCAGACATTTCTTTTGAAAGAAAACAAATTATTTTTTTCCCTTATAGTTCTCAGAAATGTGTGGCTTCTGCTGGTTTAAAGTTTGGAAAATTAAGTATTAAGACAAAGGATTAAAGAAGATCAGACATTCATTTATACACAATCTAGATTAAAATTGATTTTGTTTTGGGCTGCTACAGAAATATAATTATGGCCCTCTGGGCCACTCAGTTGCCATCACTAGAATCATAGAATCATAGAACAACCAGGTTGGAAGAGACCCACTGGATCATCGAGTCCAACCATTCCTATCAAACACTAAACCAAGTCCCTCAGGACCTCATCTACCTGTCCCTTAAACACCTCCAGGAAAGGTGAATCAACCACCTCCCTGGGCAGCCTATTCAAATGCCCAATGACCCTTTCCGTGAAAAACCTCCTCCTAATCTCTAGCCTGAATCTCCCCTGGTGGAGCTTGAGGCCATTCCCTCTTGTCCTGTCCCCTGTCACT
This sequence comes from Coccyzus lansbergi, assembly GCA_033558105.1. Classification (NCBI taxonomy): domain Eukaryota; kingdom Metazoa; phylum Chordata; class Aves; order Cuculiformes; family Coccyzidae; genus Coccyzus; species Coccyzus lansbergi. The sequence continues at coordinate 861,972 of JAUMJK010000851.1, forward strand.
TGGGAGAAGAGCCCAGCTCCCTCCTCTCTACAACCTCCTTTCAAGTAGTTGTAGAAAGCAATGAGGTCTCCTCTCAGCCTCCTCTTCTCCAGGATAAACACCCCCAGCTCTCTCAGCCATTCCTCATAAGGCCTGTTCTCCAGACCCTTCACCAGCTTCCTCGCTCTTCTCTGGACTCGCTCCAGAGTCTCAACATCCTTGTGGCGAGGGGCCCAGAACTGAACACAGGATTCAAGGACCGGCCTCACCAGTGCGGAGTACAGAGGGAGAATAACCTCCCTGGACCTGGTGGTCACACCATTTCTGATCCAAGCCAAGATACCTTTGGCCTTTTTGGCCAACTGGGCACACTGCTGGCTCATGTTCAGTCGGCTGTTGACCAACACTCCCAGGTCCTCTCCTCCTGGCAGCTTTCTAGACAGACTTCTCCTGGTCTGTAGCTTTGCATAGGGTTGTTGTACCCCAAGTGCAGGACCCGGCATTTGGCCTTGTTAAATCTCATCCCATTGGTCTCAGCCCACAGATCCAGCCTGTTCACATCCCTTTGCAGAGCCTCCCTACCCTCCAGCAGATCCACACTTCCACACAGCTTAGTGTGATCTGCAAACTCTCTAAGGGAGCACTCGATGCCTTCATACAGGTCATTGACAAAAACATTGAACAGGGCTGGACCCAACACTGAGCCCTGGGGACACCACTTGTCACTGGCCTCCAGCTGGATTTAACACCATTTACTACCACTGTCTGGGCCCTCCAGCCAACCAGTTTCTACCCAGGAGAGTGTGAGCCTGTCTAGGACAGAGGTGACAGGTTCTGTAGCAGAATGTTGTGAGAAACTGTGTCAAAGGTTTTACTGAAATCCAGGAAGATCCATCCACAGCCTTTCCCTCGTCCAGCAGCTGAGTCACTTTGTCACAGAAGGCGATCAGGTTGGTTTTGCAGGACCTGCCTTTTGTGAACCCATGTTGACTGGGCCTGATCACCTGGTTCTCTTGCATGTGCTTCATGATCACACTCAAGATCACCTGTTCCATGACTTTCCCTGCACTGAGGTCAGATTGACTGGCCTGGAGTTCCCCGGATCCTCCCTGCGACCCTTCTTGTAGATGGGCACAACATCAGCCTCCAGTCCAGTGGAACCTCCCCAGTCTTCCAGGACTGCTGGAAGATGATGGAAAGGCCTTTGGCCAATACATCTGCCAGCTCCCTCAATACCCTAGGGTCAATCCCCTCTGGCCCCATAGACTTATGGGTGTCCAGTTGGGCAAGCAAGGCTCTTACTACCTCCTCTTGGATCATGGGAGCCTCATATTGCTTCTCTAGTTCTGGGATTTGTACACAGAGGGAACAGCTTTCTTTACAATCAAAGAGCGAGGCAAAGAAGGCATTAAGTACCTCAGCCTTCTCCTCATCCCCAGTCACTGTTGTTCCCTCTGTGTCCAAAAGGGACTGTGTGATCTCCCTAGTTCTTCTCTTGTTATTTATATATTTATAGAAAGATTTTTTATTATCTTTTGTGGACTTTGCTAACGTGATTTCTAGTTCAGCCTTAGCCCCTCTGATTTTTTCCCTACACAACCTCACTTCCCTCCTGTAGTCCACCCAAGAGGCCTGTCCCCTCTTCAAAAGCCTATAAACATTCTTCTTCTTCCTAATGTCACTTGAGATCTACTTTTCCCCTGCCGACTTTTTTTCCGGAACACGGGGATGGCTTTCTCCTGAGCTGCTAGGATCCCTTGCCCTCAAGTACTGTCTCCCAGGAGACTTTGCCAACCAGCCTTCTGAAGAGTTTAAAATCTGCCCTCTGGAAATTTAATGCTAACCACCCTCTTCACCTAGAACAGAAAATCCATCATCTCATGGTCACTTAGTCATAGGCGTCCCCCTACTGCCACATCCCCCACGAGGCCTTCTCTGTTGACAAACAGCAAGTCCAGGAGGGCACCTTCCCTCTTTGGTTCATTCACCAGCTGTGCAAGAAAATTGTCTTCCATGCACTCCAGGAACCTCCTAGACTGCTTCCTTTCTGCTCTATTGTACTCCCAGCAGATATCAGGGAGATTGAAGTCTCCCACAAGCACAAGAGGTATTGACTTGGAGATTAACCCCAGCTGGTTAGAGAAAAAAAATACTAATTATTGTTTACAATACTATAGTGAAAGGGAATGCAAAGGAAGAAATCTGTGGGCAACTCTCCTACTTCCCAGTCCCAGCAAATAAGGTAATAAACTAAATGTTTAAATAAAATTGTGGGTCCTACTCTGTCCACCTTGGGGTGTGACAGCCACTGAAGGCTGTAAGTGACCCAGTCCAGTGCCAGCCCAGCCTCACTGTGCAGACTGAACCCTGATACCAAAAATGGCAGCAAATCAACTCTCTGAGAGGCCTGTTGGACTTCGTCAGGGCTGGGCAACACAAAGAGTGATCCCCATCAGTCACGTGCAGTGATACAGGAGCTGGCACAGAAGACATTTCCACTTAGATGTGTGTGGATAAATTCTCCCAGAAATCTCCTGCCCATTCTGTTCCTCTGCAAGGACTCATTCTGATGTTATTTATCAACGTTAACAGCTGAGAGAGCTGGGGGTGTTTAGCCTGGAGAAGAGGAGGCTGAGGAGAGACCTCATTGCTCTCTCCAACTCCCTGAAAGGAGGTTGTGGAGAGGAGGGAGCTGACCTCTTCTCCCAAGGGACAAGACAAGGGATTCCTGAAACCCTCGCTGGACCTGGAAAGGAACAACGGAGAGGCAGGTGTGGGATGCAGGATTGTTTTATTGCAGTGCAGGAGAGCACCAACTAGGGAGAGACACAGCAGGCAGAGGCAGGGAGGTTGACCCCATGTCCTTCAAGGGGGGTGTCCCAGGGACTGCAGCGTCTGTGGGTGTGGGTCTAGCAGGGCCCACAGGTGTCCCAGAGGGACAATGCTGGGTAAGCCCCACAGAAGCTGGTCTTCTTAAGCTGGTGGAGGCAAAACAATCTTCACCAGAGCATTGCTTCTCGCTCCCAAAGCTTCATGGATGATGAATTCCAGACCTTGAGGACTTATCACAGCAATCCCAAAAGGCTTAGCATGTCCAAATACAGCCCAAAAAAGGCTCTTGAAGTAGAGGAGAGGGGAGAAGAGGAGAAGGCAAAGGCTGGAGGGTGTGCGGCACTGCCAGCAGCCCAGGGGTTGTGTGGGACAGGGAATGATCATCCCTTCTGCGAGCCCCGTGCCCAGCAGCTCAGGCAAGCAGAGGGAGGGATGTTGGCATTGGGGCTGGAGGCAGCGCCTGGCTGTGGGGAGGGTCTAGCAGGGCCCACAGGTGTCCCAGAGCTTCTTGCTGTAGCGCGGCAAGACGCAAGGGCTGCAGGCAGGAGAAACATAGGGTCTGGCAGGGGTGCAGAGGCCCCCCGAGCCCAGCGTGGCCCCGGCCCCGTAGAGGCCCCCCAGCCCCAGGTTGCCCCCAAAGGCGGGTGCTCCGGAGGAGCCCACCACGGCTTGCTGGGGGAAGGAGCTGAGGATGGGGCCGGGGAAGGTGACAACCACGGGCGGAGGCTGGATGAAGGCTGTGGAGTCGGGGCACTGGCGCGCGCACAGCTCGTTGCAGCTCTCAGCGATGGGCTGGGGCACGGCCACGCCGCTTTTTGGGGCACACACGTCGTAGCAAGACATCTTGGTGCTGGTGCAGCTGGAGCTCTGCAAGAGGACACAGACAGCAAGGGAGAAGTAGAGGGCAACTCCTGAGACACAGAAGATGCAATCAGAGCAGAGCACAGGAGGACAAGCTCTTGCACACTTACCCTGTTCCCCAAGGACAAGGCACTCAGAGCAGTGTCTGGGACAGCCTGGCAGAGGCAGAGCTTTTATAGCAGCCCTGCCAGTGCCCAGCACCACCTGGGCCAATGTGGGGAGGAGACACTCCCTGCTGCCCAGGAAGATGATTGGGTTCTTTGACTCCTGCCCCTCCCTGGCTCAGCATCCCCTTGCCAGATCAGCACATGCCATTGCCAGGGATTTTCTCCTCTTTCTTCTGTGTCAGGCAACTGGCATGAGGCATCTCCTGGCTGGGGGTTCCCAAGGCAGAGAGGCTGTAATTCTGCAGGTCCTGGCTCTCTTCCTTATGCTTTTCACTGTCTTTGCCTTCTGCCCACAGCCAGGCTCTACTGTGGTAACCAATGTGAACACCAGTGGGATTAATCTATTCAAAGGCTTCTAAAACCACAGCACCAGAGGGAAGCCCACATCCCCAGCCCCATGAGGGCAGCCCTGGCCCTGAACTGTCCCAAAGCAATGGGGTTCCCAGAACATTTGCACAGGGTTGACAGGAGTGACGCTGGGCTGGCATGAACCTGTGTCACGGGGGACCAGGTAGGACCCTTTTCTGCTTGAACTAGGGACCACAGGGAAGCACATTGGGTGTCTTTATCCCCCAGACATGCAGAAATCGATTGATGGCCCAGACCAGCAGGCAGAAGGGGGGCAGGTCCCTTGGGCTCTTAGATGATGCATCGTGCTGAGCAGGCAGTGCCTGACAGGAGTGCCTTCAATTTGGTGCTATCACAGCCTCTCCCCTCTGCTGATCACAGACACACAGCGTACGTCACGCAGGTGCTGGCATGCAGGAGGCATTGGAGAAGCTGTTCCCTTGGCCAGAACCAGGACCAGGACCAAGCCCTGGGGAAGATCTCTGGCACGCAGGGTGCCTGCAGTCACCCTCTGTCACACTGCGAATCCTCTTACCCAGAGAGATAATAACAAGACATTGGGGCTAATTGGGCCTCTTAGGTGTCTGCTGACAAGCGTCCCAGCAGGGTAATTGCAGGGGCTGATGCAGCAGCTTGGGCTTGGGGAGGAAAGAGAGTCAGCAGAAGAGGCTGGTGGCACTCAGGGAGGAGGCAGGGGCTTGGCCAGCAGCAGCCACGTGCCCCCAGCAGGACCAGATGGTCCCCGTCATCACCAGCCCTGTATAAAAGCGCTGCCCTTGGGGAGCCCTGGCATCCAGCACTCCTGCCTCGCTCTGATCAGGACAAGGGCAGGTGGGTGCCTGTGGGTCTGTGTCTCCTCTGGCCGGGGCCGGCGTGGGGACTCCCTGGCCAGGAGAGCTGGGACAGCAGCGGCTGCGCTGGCTGCAGGCTTGGCCGGGCAGGGAGGGCTGAGCTGGAGTGGGAGAGAGAAGAGCCCTGTGTGTGGGACAGGCAGAGGCAGGTCGTGCACAGGCTCCCGGGGAGGGTTTGTGGAGATCAGGGTGCTGAGGGGGTCTGGCTGGGAAAGGATGAGCCGTGGGAAAGGTGGTGGCTTTGCTGTTCCGCTCCAGGGCAGTCGTAGGAACTGTGTTCTTTGCCAGGGCATCTCCTGAGGATTCCTAACTCCTCTCCTTGCTTCCATCACTTCCAGCCTCATCCCTCTCACCCCAAGATGTCTTGCTACGACGTGTGTGCCCCAAAAACCGGTGTGGCCGTGCCCCAGCCCATCGCTGAGAGCTGCAACGAGCTGTGCGCCCGCCAGTGCCCCGACTCCACAGCCTTCATCCAGCCTCCGCCCGTGGTTGTCACCTTCCCCGGCCCCATCCTCAGCTCCTTCCCCCAGCAAGCCGTGGTGGGCTCCTCCGGAGCACCCGCCTTTGGGGGCAACCTGGGGCTGGGAGGCCTCTACGGGGCCGGGGCCACGCTGGGCTCGGGGGGCCTCTGCACCCCTGCCAGACCCTATGTTTCTCCTGCCTGCAGCCCTTGCGTCTTGCCGCGCTACAGCAAGAAGCTCTGGGACACCTGTGGGCCCTGCTAGACCCACACCCACAGACGCTGCAGTCCCTGGGACACCTCCCTTGAAGGACAAGGGGACAACCTCCCTGCCTCTGCCTGCTGTGTCTTTCCCTAGTTGGTGCTCTCCTGCACTGCAATAAAACAGTCCTGCATCCCTCACCTGCCTCTCTGTTGTTCCTTTCCAGGCCCAGTGAGGGCTGCAGGGATCCCTTCTCCTGCACAGTTTCCCCTCAGGCTGGGTCTGGGCAGTGTCTGAGCCCCAGCAGAGCTGGGCTGAGCTGCCTCTGGGGTGCGCACACAGCCCTGGCAGCTCTGGCCACACTCGCTCCTGCAGCTCAGTTCCAGGGGCTCTGTCTGAGTAAGGACTTGCAGTCGAATGATATTTCTTCATTTCCACTCTTACTGCTCATGTTCAGGCATCCCTAAGGGTTGGAGGGCAGCCAAGGTCAATTCCTCTGACTGCTGCAGCCAGTTTTCTTCATCCACTGCTCTCTTTGAGCCTCCTGGAGAAAAAAGCAGGGGGAAGGTATCCCATTTCCCTTCCCTCTCCAGTTCATTTTCCACTTCCCCGTCTCCTTATGTTTCCCCTTCTGGCTAGAGAGACACATAGAATAGTTAAGGCTTGAGAAGTCCTTTATGTTCGTAGAGTGCAATCCTTTACTTGGTGCTTCCAGCCTCGCTACATGTCACAAATGCAGGGTTTTTTAAATACAAAGCACATATATAAGTAGAAGTAACACTTCATAGGGCTTGATGATAAGGTCACACTATTACTTACCGCAGTGAGGAAGCATATGAGGGAATATCAAGTTGTATGTTTTTATAGATAAACAGTTACATGTACTTACAGCCAAAGGATTATATGTGAACATTGTTCCCTCTGGCACTCAGCTGAGACTCCAAAGTTCCATAATGCTTCTGCCCTGTTCCCTTTACATTCCTGTCTTGGTGTCCAGTGTCAGTTTGCTCCAGGGTTCAAATCCAAGATTTCACTAAGCAGCCTCTCAGGCATCGCATCCTTTCATCTGGATTCTCAGTGTAAGTTGATGCTAAAGCTTGAATCCAAGCCTTCTAAACATAAAATATTGGACAGTGGATTTGATAAAATCATTAACTAAATAGAGGGATATCGACAGGTGGTTGATGCAGGGGAGAGAAAGAGGACCATGTGAGCCAAGAAATCCCAGGGCAATGGTGCCCTCACAGACAATTTACCCACCCTCTCACATGATTCTTCAGTTCCGTAGTAGTTTTTAGGTCTGGCTGTACACATTCCTTCACTGTCTTTCAGACAGGTCTTTCCCTGCTATTGATACAATTGGCATTGATGATCTTTGCTCTTGAAGCCTTCTTCTCCTAATTTTCATGGTCTCAGGAGGCCAAGGTGGTACTGAACAGGTTATACACAATGGGAAGATTTTTAACGGGGAATTCCAACTTGTGACCTAGAGCTTGCAGCCCCAAAGGCCAAAAGGATCATGGGCTGTCAACTCTGTCCTGGGCTCAACCCAAAGAACCATGTTCATCATATCAAGAGAGGGGATTCTGCTCCTCTACTATACCCTCACCAAGCCCCACAAGGAGTCCTGTTCCCAGCTCTGGCACTGCCAACATCACAAGTTTTTGGACAAGCTGGAGTGAGTGCAGAGCAAGGCCCATTCCCCAGCTCCTGTAAGACCCACCAAAAGGTTCTCTCTGGCCTAAGTGCTGCCTGCACCTTCTCTCTACCAACAGTAACCCCACCTCACCATCCCTGTGACCCTGAAGAAAAGCAGTTGCCCTCCCACAGCTGCCACTAGCATGCCTCTAGGATCTTTGCAACTTGGCACAGAGAAGGAGACATGACTTGCATGCAGGAAACCTTTATTGTGCCCAGAGGGGCAAGAGAGATTCCAAGGGCAATGCTGGGTAAGCCCCACAGAAGCTGGTCTTCTTAAGCTGGTGGAGGCAAAACAATCTTCACCAGAGCATTGCTTCTCGCTCCCAAAGCTTCATGGATGATGAATTCCAGACCTTGAGGACTTAGCACAGCAATCCCAAAGGGCTTTGCATGTCCAAATACAGCCCAAAAAAGGCTCTTGAAGTAGAGGAGAGGGGAGAAGAGGAGAAGGCAAAGGCTGGAGGGTGTGCGGCACTGCCAGCAGCCCAGGGGTTGTGTGGGACAGGGAATGATCATCCCTTCTGCGAGCCCCGTGCCCAGCAGCTCAGGCAAGCAGAGGGAGGGGTGTTGGCATTGGGGCTGGAGGCAGCGCCTGGCTGTAGGGAGGGTCTAGCAGGGCCCACAGGTGTCCCAGAGCTTCTTGCTGTAGCGCGGCAAGACGCAAGGGCTGCAGGCAGGAGAAACATAGGGTCTGGCAGGGGTGCAGAGGCCCCCCGAGCCCAGCGTGGCCCCGGCCCCGTAGAGGCCTCCCAGCCCCAGGTTGCCCCCAAAGGCGGGTGCTCCGGAGGAGCCCACCACGGCTTGCTGGGGGAAGGAGCTGAGGATGGGGCCGGGGAAGGTGACAACCACGGGCGGAGGCTGGATGAAGGCTGTGGAGTCGGGGCACTGGCGGGCGCACAGCTCGTTGCAGCTCTCAGCGATGGGCTGGGGCACGGCCACACCGGTTTTTGGGGCGCACACGTCGTAGCAAGACATCTTGGTGCTGGTGCAGCTGGAGCTCTGCAAGAGGACACAGACAGCAAGGGAGAAGTAGAGGGCAACTCCTGAGACACAGAAGATGCAATCAGAGCAGAGCACAGGAGGACAAGCTCTTGCACACTTACCCTGTTCCCCAAGGACAAGGCACTCAGAGCAGTGTCTGGGACAGCCTGGCAGAGGCAGAGCTTTTATAGCAGCCCTGCCAGTGCCCAGCACCACCTGGGCCAATGTGGGGAGGAGACACTCCCTGCTGCCCAGGAAGATGATTGGATTCTTTGACTCCTGCCCCTCCCTGGCTCAGCATCCCCTTGCCAGATCAGCACATGCCATTGCCAGGGATTTTCTCCTCTTTCTTCTGTGTCAGGCAACTGGCATGAGGCATCTCCTGGCTGGGGGTTCCCAAGGCAGAGAGGCTGTAATTCTGCAGGTCCTGGCTCTCTTCCTTATGCTTTTCACTGTCTTTGCCTTCTGCCCACAGCCAGGCTCTACTGTGGTAACCAATGTGAACACCAGTGGGATTAATCTATTCAAAGGCTTCTAAAACCACAGCACCAGAGGGAAGCCCACATCCCCAGCCCCATGAGGGCAGCCCTGGCCCTGAACTGTCCCAAAGCAATGGGGTTCCCAGAACATTTGCACAGGGTTGACAGGAGTGACGCTGGGCTGGCATGAACCTGTGTCACGGGGGACCAGGTAGGACCCTTTTCTGCTTGAACTAGGGACCACAGGGAAGCACATGGGGTGTCTTTATCCCCCAGACATGCAGAAATCGATTGATGGCCCAGACCAGCAGGCAGAAGGGGGGGCAGGTCCCTTGGGCTCTTAGATGATGCATCGTGCTGAGCAGGCAGTGCCTGACAGGAGTGCCTTCAATTTGGTGCTATCACAGCCTCTCCCCTCTGCTGATCACAGACACACAGCGTACGTCACGCAGGTGCTGGCATGCAGGAGGCATTGGAGAAGCTGTTCCCTTGGCCAGAACCAGGACCAGGACCAAGCCCTGGGGAAGATCTCTGGCACGCAGGGTGCTTGCAGTCACCCTCTGTCACACTGCGAATCCTCTTACCCAGAGAGATAATGACAAGACATTGGGGCTAATTGGGCCTCTTAGGTGTCTGCTGACAAGCGTCCCAGCAGGGTAATTGCAGGGGCTGATGCAGCAGCTTGGGCTTGGGGAGGAAAGAGAGTCAGCAGAAGGGGCTGGTGGCACTCAGGGAGGAGGCAGGGGCTTGGCCAGCAGCAGCCACGTGCCCCCAGCAGGACCAGATGGTCCCCGTCATGGCCAGTCCTGCATAAAAGCGCTGCCCTTGGGGAGCCCTGGCATCCAGCACTCCTGCCTCGCTCTGATCAGGACAAGGGCAGGTGGGTGCCTGTGGGTCTGTGTCTCCTCTGGCCGGGGCCGGCGTGGGGACTCCCTGGCCAGGAGAGCTGGGACAGCAGCGGCTGCGCTGGCTGCAGGCTTGGCCGGGCAGGGAGGGCTGAGCTGGAGTGGGAGAGAGAAGAGCCCTGTGTGTGGGACAGGCAGAGGCAGGTCGTGCACAGGCTCCCGGGGAGGGTTTGTGGAGATCAGGGTGCTGAGGGGGTCTGGCTGGGAAAGGATGAGCCGTGGGAAAGGTGGTGGCTTTGCTGTTCCGCTCCAGGGCAGTCGTAGGAACTGTGTTCTTTGCCAGGGCATCTCCTGAGGATTCCTAACTCCTCTCCTTGCTTCCATCACTTCCAGCCTCATCCCTCTCACCCCAAGATGTCTTGCTACGACGTGTGTGCCCCAAAAACCGGTGTGGCCGTGCCCCAGCCCATCGCTGAGAGCTGCAACGAGCTGTGCGCCCGCCAGTGCCCCGACTCCACAGCCTTCATCCAGCCTCCGCCCGTGGTTGTCACCTTCCCCGGCCCCATCCTCAGCTCCTTCCCCCAGCAAGCCGTGGTGGGCTCCTCCGGAGCACCCGCCTTTGGGGGCAACCTGGGGCTGGGAGGCCTCTACGGGGCCGGGGCCACGCTGGGCTCGGGGGGCCTCTGCACCCCTGCCAGACCCTATGTTTCTCCTGCCTGCAGCCCTTGCGTCTTGCCGCGCTACAGCAAGAAGCTCTGGGACACCTGTGGGCCCTGCTAGACCCTCCCCACAGCCAGGCGCTGCCTCCAGCCCCAATGCCAACATCCTCCCCTCTGCTTGCCTGAGCTGCTGGGCAAGAGGCTCGCAGAAGGGATGATCATTCCCTGTCCCACACAACCCCTGGGCTGCTGGCAGTGCCGCACACCCTCCAGCCTTTGCCTTCTCCTCTTCTCCCCTCTCCTCTACTTCAAGAGCCTTTTTTGGGCTGTATTTGGACATGCAAAGCCCTTTGGGATTGCTGTGATAAGTCCTCAAGGTCTGGAATTCATCATCAACGAAGACCAGCTTCTGTGGGGCTTACCCAGCATTGCCCTTGGAATCTCTCTTGCCCCTCTGGGCACAATAAAGGTTTCCTGCATGCAAGTCATGTCTCCCTCCCTCTCTGTGCCAAGTTGCAAAGATCCTAGAGGCATGCTAGTGGCAGCTGTGGGAGGGCAACTGCTTTTCTTCAGGGTCACAGGGATGGTGAGGTGGGGTTGCTGTTGGTAGAGGGAAGGTGCAGGCAGCACTTAGGCCAGAGAGAACCTTTTGGTGGGTCTTGCAGGAGCTGGGGAATGGGCCTTGCTCTGCACTCGCTCCAACTTGTCCAAAAACTTGTGATGCTGGCAGTGCCAGAGCTGGGAACAGGACTCCTTGTGGGGCTTGGTGAGGGTATAGTAGAGGAGCAGAATCCCCTCTCTTGATATGATGAACATGGTTCTTTGGGTTGAGCCCAGGACAGAGTTGACAGCCCATGATCCTTTTGGCCTTTGGGGCTGCAAGCACTAGGTCACAAGTTGGAATTCCCTGTTAAAAATCTTCCCATTGTGTACAACCTGTTCAGTACCACCTTGGCCTCCTGAGACCATGAAAAACAGGAGAAGGCGGCGGCGAGAGGGTGTTGGAGCGAGAATCTAAAACTTTATTATATACAGTAGTTTGAATTAGTTGCAAATCAAGAAAAGAAATGATTTAAATGTATGTAGTAGTTTTAAAGTTATAAGAAATCTTAAAACCTAGTGGCATAGAAAGAAGTGTTAGTTACTCAGGAATGCTAACAAAGCCACAAATACAAAGGCTTATACAGGCTCAAAGTTTCTTTTACAACATTAAGTGATTGTTCTGCTATAATGCTTCTCTAGTTTCTCATTGGCAATTTTTGTTTGGTAGAACTCGAGTTGTTACTTTGTGGTCTATTGAGCTGTGAGCTACAATACTCCCAGAGCTGTTCCTCATAGAAAGCATAAGATTAATGTAAAACTGATTGCTTGTTGCTAAAGGAGGCGCAGGTGCAGTAAGAGCTGATAAAAACGTGCTGATGAAATCCTCGAAACATACATATGCATTAGCCAATGGTGTAACCTGCTGAATATACATTAGATTGCGAAACCTCGTGAGGTCGGGTTTAACGGTCGTCGGAACCGGATTTGGGTACCGCCCTCCGGTTCCCGAGGCCTCACAATAAAGCGCCACATATAACCCTTCCCGCAGTGTTATGTGTTTGTCACACCGATGCTACCAAGAGGACGAGAGCAGACAGCCCTGTCGGGACTCCCCTCCCGCCGCCAATGAGCCGCAGGAGGCTCCCCTGCCCCGCGCGCCGGGACTGGACGGGAGGGGTCCTTCGTGGCTTTGGCCGCCAAAGGGGCGCCCATTCTCAACGCCGGCTCCGGCAGGGTCGGGCGAAGGGCGCGGGCAGCCCCGGCGGGGGCCTTGCTGGAGGCGTGGCTCGGGGCGCCCCGCGCGTGGCGGCCATGGCGGCGCTGGGGAGGAGGCTGTGGGGACGGGACGGGGAGCCCGTTGGCCTCCGCCCCGCCCGGGTTTCCGTCGGCACCGCGTGCAGGAGGGTGCCGGGGCTGGGGCCCAGCGGCTGTGGGAGCGGGGAGGGCGCCGGGCCTGCTGAGTGGAAAGGAGGAGGCTGAGGGGAGAGGAGGTTGGAGTGAGGTGAGTGCTGGGCTCAGCTCCCACGGAGCAAGGGAAGGGACGAGAGGAAACGGCCTCAAGCTGTGCGAGAGGAGGGTCGTCTTGGCTACTGGGAGAGATTTCTCTGCTGCCCGAGGGGTGAAGCCCTGCAGAGGCTGCCGGGGGCAGGGCTGGAGTCCCCGTCCCTGGAGGGTTCCCAACACGGGTGGCACCTGGGGACAGGGTTCAGAGGGCGCGGTGGGGCTGGGCCGCTGGGAAATGAGGAAAGCTTTGGGCACTGCTCCCTGCCGTCCTTACAGCTGGATAAGCTGGTCCCTAAGGAAGGTTTTGTGCCTGCTGCTGAAGGGCAGGCAGCGGCCATCTGGGTCCGGAGTGGCTGTGGAAGCCTCTGTCTCGCTGTCTGGGAGTGAGAGAAATAAACTTGCTTCCGTGTCTGGGGTTTCCTGGGGCTAATCCGAGTGCAGCAGGCAGAGCTCAGAGCTGTGCTGGGGCAGCGTTTGTGGCCAGGTTCCACGTGCAGTGCTGGCTCTGGGTGTGATGTGCCCGTGTCTGGTCGGGGAAGGCTGGTTTTGCGGCCGTGCCTGCAGGCATTTGGCTGTGTGGAGCCTGGTTTGGTTGAGGTAGCGCTTGGGAAGGGCCCAAAGTCCCCTTGCCCCTCTCACCCGGCCTGGACCCCAATCAGCGCTGCCTTCTGGTTCTGCCCAGCCCTGGAGAGTCCTGAGGGCTTCAGGCAGCCCAAGAGCTGTGGTCCAGGGCTTCCAGGAGCCAGCAGATCTCTTTGTGGTTGGAGACATTTAAAATGTGCATTGCTGTGCACAGGTCAAGCCAGCTGTGGTATCAGAATCGTAGAATCACCAGGTTGGAAGAGACCCACCGGATCATCGAGTCCAACCCTTCCTATCAAACACTAAACCATGTCCCTCAGCACCTCGTCTACCTGTCCTTTAAACCCCTCCAGGGAAGGTGACTCAACCCCCTCCCTGAGCAGCCTCTGCCGGTGCCCAAACATGCCCTGCCTGTTCCGAGGTAATATACAGTTTGGCAGGATCCTTTAAAAATAATTGCCTTAACCAATGTGGTTTAGAAAGGCAATATTGAAATATTCAATACAACTGAGGAAAGCAGAATGACATGCACACAGCACTTACCAGCAATCTAGCCAGGCCGGGAAAAGATATAAAATATGGAAATATTAATTTATACAGCACTACTTCTTTCTCCTTTGGATGGCATATAGTGCTCCCTTAATGCTTTAGCTACAGAAATCCTGAGGTTCTCCTACCACTTAATGCTTTTTAGTGATCAGTTACTTCTGGTGGAGAAAGAAGAGCTGAAGTTGTGCCCCTACTGCATTCATGTCATACTCTCTTCTACCCCAAAAGCATTTGCCTTAGTAGACAAAACTAGTAAGAAACAAAACTCCCAAGAATCACATATGACATGAAAGTAGAGCTACAGCATATTCATTTTCCCTGTTGGCAGTCTAGACATCCTGGATACGCTTTGTTTTGTGTGTACAAAACCAGGCTACAAGCTAGAAGTAAACCGTTTATTTGCATTGAAATGTATTATTCATGAAGTATCCATGTGTTTTATGGTGATCACAAGATTTGGCACATGCCACAGCTCTGCAGAGAGCATCACATTATTTCTTAGGCTAGATATTTCTGTAGCTTTGAAGATATGCTTTGCTTTCTTAAGTTCATCAAACCATTCAGATGAAGTTACTTTGCAAAGGTAAAAGGTACACAAAGGTACTTTGGTGGTGGCTCTGCCTGCCCACCTGCAGAGCAGGAGCTGTGGGCTTTTCCGTGCAGTGGATGCGCAGATCCATGGAGCTGGAATGTGCCCTTGACTGGGACTGAGGAAACTCTCCTGGCGCTGGAGGAGGGAAGGGGGCAGGGGGTGTTGTAGACCATTGCTGCTCTTGCTCAGTGTGAAAAGCAGGCTTCAGCTTTTAGTTTGGTGTTTTTGATGGGGATTGAAATGTGTTCGTGTTGTTCTGTCCCATTGGTTTCATTTCCCACCCTGCTGTGTTCCAGAAGAAAGAGCTCCAAGGTTCTCCCCCAGGCTGGTGCATGGGCCCCGTGTTCCTCCAGAGGTGCTACTTGGAAGAAGGAGAGGGGCCGGTGAGTATGGGCTCGGGGAAGCCCAGCCGGGCTCTTGGGAAGTGTCTGAGGCCTCTCTCCGTGGCTGAGCTGGGGCTGGACGCGTGCTCCCAGGGCTCCTCTCCCGCCCTGCAGTCGCGTTGCTCCTCGCCCTGGTCCGTGATGTCTCTGGGCATGTATTATCTGAGCAGAAGGCTGAAGATGAGCAGTTCTGCTCCTGAATTCCTCTGAGACCTGGCGAGCGAGCCCCTTGTCTTTCCTTGAGCTGCAAGGAGCCAGGGGGGTTTGTGTTTCCTCGTGGCTGCCTTGAGCAGACGCTGTGTGGAGTCTGGCCAGGGTGCTGCTGCTCACGTGCTTGCGATGGTGTAAACGCTGCAGCAGGGGCTGGGTTTAGAGTTGTGGGATCTTGGACATAGACCCAACCCTTGGATTCTGTTTCTGCGTGGTGGAAAATGTCAGTAAGAGCTGCTGCCTGGAGAGGGACAAAGAGCTGTGGTGGTTTTTAGTGTCCCCAGAAGACCGGGAGGCAGGGTTGCCTAGGATTGTTGTGGCTGTGCCAGAACCACTCCAGGTTCCCTAGGGCACTTCCTCTGCTCTGTTCTCGTGCTGCACTTTCCTGATCCAGAGCTAAAATCCTGCCCTGCGCTGGGGAGCGCTGAGGTGGGTCGTGTTCCAGGGGCGGAAAGCGGTGGATGTTCTGGGATGGCTGCTGTCTCCCGTCAGGGGAGATCCCTTCACTGGAAAGGTGGTGAAAGATGGGTCTAGGCTGCCCAGGGCAGTGGTGGAGTCAGTGTACCTGGAGATGTTCAGACGTTACAGAGGCGGCACTCGAGGACATGGTTTGGTGGGCACGGTGGTTTGGGCTGACAGCTGGACTGGATGTGCCTCGAGGTCTTTTCCAACTTTGACGATTCCATGGTTCTCTGCTGGCTTTGGGTTTGAGGTCCCTGTGTCCAGTCGGGGAGGGCTGGTGGTGCGGCGATGCCCGCGGGCGTTCAGCTGCTGGCAGCCTGGTTTGGTTCACTTTCCAGGTGGGAGGTGGCCAAAGTGCCCTTGCTCCTCTGCCTGTGCTGCTGTCAAAGCAGGCTGGTTTCTGGTTCTGCTCAGCCCCTGGAGAGCCCTGAGGGCTTCAGGCAGCCCAGGAGCTGCGCTTCCCTTCCACTGCCTCCTGGACCCATGACACAGAACAAGATTCCTTCGCTAGCGAAGAAGAATCTTTATCGCTGGAACTCGGGCGGCTAAATCTTTTTTCTCCTCTTTTTCTCTCTCCCTCTCTCTCTTTCCTCTTCCCCTTTTCCTGACTCACTGAAACAGTTCATTTCCTGAAAGATAAGGAAGAGGAGCTGAAACGTAACTTCTGGGATGGGGGAAAGATGGAGGGGGAGAGAAGAGGACTTCTTGGGTCCAGGGGCCCAGCCCCTGCCTTTGCAACACCTCTTTTTCTCTGTCCACAGGTGTGCAGCAAGAGCAGTCTGAGAGAGCTCAGCGGAAGCGGAAGAAGCTAAAGATGATTCCCGGTGCCACTGTCAGTGTTGTTTGATGTGTTATCTGTCGTATTTGTCCTTTGAGACCACTGAGATTTTTAAGATTACCCCTTTAGTGACGGCGTGTAGGGTCTCCAAGTGCAATTGTGCTCAATTTTGAAAGCCTTTCCTGCAAGACACTTGCCAAAGAGCACATGTGTGGCCTCCACATTCACTTGTACCACATGTCTTTCTTTCCTGCACTCTTCGAGTCATAGAATCACTAGGTTGGTAAGGACCCACGGGATCATCAATTCTAACAATTCCCATCAATCACTGAATCTCAGCACCTCATCCCCTTGTCCTTTAAACCCCTCCCGGGAAGGTGACTCAACCCCCTCCCTGTGCAGCCTGTTCCAGTGCCTAGTGACCCTTTATGTAAAAAATTTTTTTCCTGATGTCCAGCCTGAACCTCCCCTGGCAGAGCTTGAGGCCATTCCCTCTTGTCCTGTCCCCCGACTGGTCCTTCTCCTCCAGGCAACCCTCAAGCCAGACTTCTCCTGGTCTGTAGCTGCTCAGGGTTGTTGTGCCCCAGGTGCAGGACCTGGCACTTGGCCTTGTTAAACCTCATCCCATTGGTCTCAGCCCATAGATCCAGCCTGTTCAGATCCCTTTGGAGCCTCCCTACCCTCCAGCAGATCAACGCTTCCACACAGCTTAGTGTTATCTGCAAACTTGCTGAGGGAGCACTCGATGCCTTCATGCAGGTCATTGATGAAGACATTGAACAGGGCTGGACCCTGCACTGAGCCCTGGGGACACCACTTGTCACTGGTGGTTCTTTGTCTTTGTTTGCATAGGCAGCTTTTGGTTTACCTATTAAAATGTCTTTATCTTGAGCCGTGAGTTGTCCTGCTTTTGCCCTTCCCATGCTCTCCTCCATCCCCAGGCGGTGTGGGGCTCATCTGCCCACTGGGGTCAGCCCAGCCCACCCATGGACAAAGGGGTTTTGCTTTTCCCTGCAGGGATTGGGCTGCACCATGAGAAGCAGCTGGGACACCAACCATTCCTGTGATGTGTGGGTTCCGAGGGTTTTGAGTCCTTTCTGGAGAGAGGGGCTGTTCCCAAGGGAGTGCCCCCAGTGTCCCAGCCCCTGGAATGCTTTTCCTGTTGTGTGGGTGCTCCATCCCTGCCAGGGGCTCTGCATGGGACAGGAGAAGCTCTGCAGAGCACGACTCTGCTCCTCTGCACCACCCAATTGTCTCCCCGAGGCAGACTAAGGTGAGCTGCCCTCTTGCAGCAGATCCAACTGCCACATGAACAGAGAACATAAAGAGCTCATCTATGGTAGATCTGTGAATTCAGTGAGGGGTTTGATCTGCTAGATTATTTCAGCAAAGAAAAATATTACCACATCTTTGATGAAATGGAAACACAGAGCACTCTCAGCCCAGTATTGCGTCTTTTCACTCCTGCCTTAACTATCCCCATTTAAAGTAAAACTTGTTCCACTGGGTTTGAGATTTTTTGTAGGTGAGTGAATAAGTTTCTTTTTTTCCCACTCCCGGGACATGTTTCTACTGTCTTGGAAACAAGAAGCTGTTTTCCCCGAGTGCACAGGTTGTCTTGGTAAGGTCTTTCAAAATGCCAGGGAGAGCAGGATCCCCAGGGAACAAGGCTGATAGAAAAGACATTGAGAATATGTTGAAGGGCAGGTTGGGTGTGGCTGTGAGGAATGTGCTGGAGTGGGAGGTGTCCCTGCCCATGGCAGGGGGATTGGAACTGGATGGGCTTTATCATAGAATCATAGAATCCCCACGTTGGAAGAGACCCATTGGATCATCGAGTCCAACCATTCCTATCAAACACTAAACCAAGTCCCTCAGAACCTCGTCTACCCGTCCCTTAAACACCTCCAGGGAAGGGGAATCAACCACCTCCCTGGGCAGCCTATTCCAATGCCCAATGACCCTTTCCGTGAAAAACCTCCTCCTAATCTCTAGCCTGAATCTCCCCTGGTGGAGCTTGAGTCTATTCCCTCTTGTCCTGTCCCCTGTCCCTTGGGAGAAGAGCCCAGCTCCCTCCTCTCCACAACCTCCTCTCAGGGAGTTGCAGAGAGCAATGAGGTCTCCCCTCAGCCTCCTCTTCTCCAGGATAAACACCCCCAGCTCTCTCAGCCGCTCCTCATAAGACCTGTTCTCCAGACCCTTCACCAGCTTCATGGCTCTTCTCTGGACTCGCTCCAGAGCCTCAACATCCTTGTGCTGAGAGGCCCAGAACTGAACACAGTATTCAAGGAGCAGTCTCACCAGTGCTGAGTACAGAGGGAGAATCACCTCCCAGGACCTGCTGGTCACACCGTTTCTGATCCAAGCCAAGATGCCATTGGCCTTCTTGGCCACCTGGGCACACTGCTGGCTCATGTTCAGTCGCTGTCGACCAACACCCCCAGGTCCCTCTCCTCCTGGCAGTTTTCCAGCCAGACTTCTCCCAGTCTGTAGCTCTGCATAGGGTTGTTGTGCCCCAAGTGCAGGACCCGGCATTTGGCCGTGTTAAACCTTATGCCATTGGACACTGCCCAGCGCTCCAGCCTGTTTAGGTGCCTTTGCAGAGCCTCCCTACCCTCCAGCAGACTGACACTTCCACACAGCTTTGTGTTATCTCCAAACTTGCTAAGGGTACCCTCAATGCCCTCATCCAGGTCATTGATGAAGACATTGAACAGGACTGGACCCAGCACTGAGCCCTGGGGAACCCCACTTGTCACTGGCCTCCAGCTGGACTTAACACCATTTCCCACTACTCTCTGGGCCCTCCAGCCATTTTTCTACCCAGGAGAGTGTGAGCCTGTCCAGGCCAGATGCTGACAAATCATTTGTGTACTGCTGAAAGTTACAAAAAAAATAAAATAAAAGCATCAACCCCCATTTTTCTCATACCTTGAGAAGAATCTTGCATTTTTCCATCCTTGTTTTCCATCCTTGACCCCCAGGATCCCCCCAGAATCTCTGTAGATCCCCACAGGACCCCTCCAGCCCTCCTCTCCCAGAAGCCGTTAGTGATTCCCTGGACCCCTCTAGGACTCCCAGGTTAGGGTTAGGGGTAGGACATCAGGATGAATTGGGTTGAGTTGGGTCCAAATTGGTACATAGTTGGGTGAGTTGGGGTCAAACTGGGATAAGATGTGTTGAGTTGGGGCCAAACAAGTCCAAACTGGGCTAGGGTCAACTGGGTTAGGGACAAATTAATGTGGGATGGGGCTTAACTGGGTCAAACTGTCTCAGACCAGGCCACTCTGATCTGAAGTGGGTGAAAGTGGGCATACGGTGTTGAACTGGGCCAATGTGAGCTGAGCTGGGTCAAACTAGGCCAAGCTGGGCTGAAATGGGTCAAGTCCTAACTGGTCAAATGAGCCAGATTCTAACAGGGCCAGACTTGTCCAAACCCAAACTGGGCTGAACTGGGCTGAACAGAGCCAAGCCCAAACTGGGCCAAATCATAGAATCACCAGGTTGGAAAAGACCCACCAGATCATCAAATCCAACCATTCCCATCAATCCCTAAACCATGTCCCTCAGCGGCTCAACCACCTGTACCTTAAACCCCTCCAGGGAAGGGGACTCTACCACCTCCCTGAGCAACCTGTTCCACTGCCCAATGACCCTTTCCATGAAATATTTCTTCCTAATGTCAAGCCTGAGCCTCTCCTGGTGGAGCTTGAGGCCATTAACTCTCATCCTGTCCCTTGGGAGAAGAGCCCAGCTCCCTCCTATCCACAACCTCCCTTCAGGTAGTTGCAGAGAGCAATGAGGTCTCCCCTCAGCCTCCTTTTCTCCAGGCTAAACACCCCCAGCTCTCTCAGCTGCTCCTCTTGTTCTCCAGCTTCGTTGCTCTTCTCTGGACTCACTCCAGAGCCTCAACATCCTTCTTGTGGTGAGGGGCCCAGAACTGAACACAGGATTCAAGGAGCAGCCTCACCAGTGCCAAGTACAGAAGGAGAAGAACCTCCCTGGGCCTGCTGGCCTGCTGGACCTGTTTGCCCCATTCCCCTTGGTCTCCGACTCTCCTGGAGGCAGCTGGGCTCACTGTGAGGATGATGCTTTCTTGGTCCATCCCACAGATCCCACTCCAGCCTCGGCAGGCACTGGACCAGTGCTGCCTGCATTGCAGGTGACCCCAGTGAGGAATGTGGCCACCTCTGGCTGCGGCCAAGTGAGCCACGGCCTTGGCAAGCACGGGAAGGAAGATCCACCCTTCCCCAACCTGCTTGGCTTTGCTTTATTCCACTCCTGCTTTTCTAGCTCACGCTCCAAGCAGCCTCCTGCAAGGTAGCAGGGAAACTAATCAAGTCCAGGGAGGAGCACCAGAACCCCTTGCTGATCCCTCCCAGAGCTGAGCAAAGGCACAAGGTCTCCCAGGATGCCATAGGCTAACATTTCTCCTCAGGGATCTGACGGGGTGGACTTCACGCTTGGCTTTGGAGCATCATGTTGTGGTCATCTCTCTCCTGCTTCTCTCTCCAGTTTCTTCCTCTCCAGGCAGCAGAAGGCGACCCCCACCCCACGCAGAGGGTTCAGCATCCCAAGTGTGATGCTGCAGAGCCCTCCTTCTCCTTCAGTGACCTACAAAGCTACAAACTGGGCTGTGCTCTTTTTAGCTTCGATGGGCTTGTAAAGAAAAAGAGGATTTATTTTTCTGCAAGCAGCCAACCGACCCACCCAGGAGCCTTGGATCCCTGCCCCCATGCCTCTGGGTGAACCCAGAGCAGGCAGAGCATCTCCAGCCCTCTGGCTGACAAAGGGGGAGATTGGCTGGGGACACTGGCTTGAGGGTGGCTTTCCTCACCCTTGCAAGGCAGCTGAGCCTGTAGCTTTTCTAATCATAGAATCACCAGGTTGGAAGAGACCCACTGGATCATTGAGTCCAACCATTCCCGTCAATCACTAAACCATGTCCCTCAGTGCTTCATCCACCTGTACCTTAAACACCTGCAGGGAAGGTGAGAAAACCCAGGAGATCAAGAGGCTCCCAGGCCAACGCCGCACCAGCCGCTCTAGGAATACCCGTGAGAGGAGGCAACAATCCCCCTGGGTTAGCCAGCGATTAATCCTGCTGCCCCCAACCAGCAGGAAAAGCAGCGTCGAGGGTGACGACTCGTGTATCCAAGCGCCACGTGTGCACTGGGATGAAGGAAGCTGCAGGGGCTGCAGAGCTGTTGTGCTCATGCTCGGCAGACTCAGCCACCCTTAATGCAATATTCTGCTTTTTAAGACAGAGCTGTAATGTGCAAGACGTTGGCTGCATGCCCAAAGAAAGCCTGTTGCTTTTAATCCTCTTAGAAGCCTTTTCCTGTGCTTTCCTTTGTCTTACGGCGAGAAGCACAAACCTTGCCCAAGCCGATTTACAATCGTAGAATTGTTTGGGTTGGAAGAGACCTTCAAGATTATCCAGTTCCAACCCCCCTGCATTGGGCAGGAGCTCTGCTGGAGCAGGAGGACACACAGTTTCCCTGCATGTGGAGTCAGGAGCTGCCCCAGACCACCCATCAGTGCCCTGACACAGCTGACCCCACTGTACTCCCTCTCAAAAGCAACATAGAACCACAGAATCACTAGATAGGAAAGGACCCACTGGCTCATAGAGTCCAACCATTCTCACCAGTCACTAAACCATGCCCCTCAGCACCTCATCCACTCATCCTTTAAACCCCTCCAGGGAAGGTGAGTCAAACCCCTCCCTGGGCAGCCTCTTCCATGGGCAAAGCAAAGCAAAGCAAAGCAACCCTCACCTTGTAGGGCCGAGTGGAGAAGCAGCATCACTCTCCGGAGCTGGTTGGCAGCAGGAGGGTATGGAGCCCACAGTGTGTCCTGCCCAGAGAGACTTTCTGAGCCGAGAAGGATGATGGTACCCAGGCACAGGGAGGGGAGTTGAGAAGATCCAGCCACTAAACAACCCTCCGGTAGCATTTTGCCTCCAAACACAATCCCAGAAGCAAAACCAACTTTGCTCACTCTGTCTTGCGATGGCAAAACAAAACTTCTCCTGCCCATGGTACTGCCACAGAGACAGGACTTGGAACCTGGTGGCAGAGACTCCACAGCATGCGGAGACCCCATGGAGAACACCTTGCGGGCTCTGCTCTGCCTCAGCAACGACACCACCACACTAGCCCCAGGAGCCTTTTGGCCAGTGCATCACAAAGCCGTCCCACGCTCACCACGCTGGTTTAGTAAAACTGAACCACCAGTGCCTTTCTGTGCCAGGAAAACAGCTCAGACCAAACTAGCTCTTCTCACGTGGGAAGAGACATTCCCCAAGACTGTAGAGATTGCACCTGCGCTCGGGCTTGCTGGAATAACCACACTTACAAGACCAGCTGAGCATCCAGGGGAAAAAATAAAGGCTTTACAAATAACTTTAGTCAAGTTTACCAGGCTTAAGTTCAGCATCTGTTGGAGTCACCAGTGCCTAAGGGAGGCCCATCAGCGGGGAAGGACAGGAACAAACCTGTCTGAACTGGGACAAACTGGGCTAAATAGGGCCAAACCAATAAAAGGCCAAGCTGAACCAAAGCAGACCAAATCCAATACAGGCTGAACTGGGCCAAAGTGGGCCAAACTAGGGGCAGACCGGGCTGAACATGAACAAACCTAAATCTGGCTAAGTCAGGCCAACAGGGGTCAAACCGGTTAAAGACCCAAACTGAGCCAAATTGGGCCAAATCATGCAAAGTGCAGACTGGGCCAAAGTGGGGGCAGAAGGGGTAAAAAAGGGGAAGTTCCACTGGACTGGAGGCTGATGTTGTGCCCATCTACAAGAAGGGTCACAGGGAGGATCCGGGGAACTCCAGGCCTGTCAGTCTGACCTCAGTGCAGGGAAAGTCATGGAACAGGTGATCTTGAGTGTGATCATGAAGCACATGCAAGAGAACCGGGTGATCAGGCCCAGTCAACACGGGTTCACAAAAGGCAGGTCTTGACAAACCAACCTGATTGCCTTCTATGACAAAGTGACTCGGCTGCTGGACGAGGGAAAGGCTCTGGATGGATCTTCCTGGACTTCAGTAAAGCCTTTGACACAGTTTCTCCCAACATTCTGCTATGGAAACTGTCACCTCTGTCCTGGGCAGGCTCACACTCTCCTGGGTAGAAACTGGTTGGCTGGAGGGCCCAGAGAGTGGTGGGAAATAGTGTTAAGTCCAGCTGGAGACCAGTGACTGGTGTCCCCAGGGCTCAGTGCTGGGTCCAGCCATGTTCAGTGTCTTCATCAATGATGAAGGCATCGAGTGCTCCCTTAGCAAGTTTGTAGATGACACTAAGCTGTGTGGAAGTGTGGATCTGCTGGAGGGTAGGGAGGCTCTGCAAAGGGACCTGAACAGGCTGGATCCATGGGCTGAGACCAATGGGATGAGGTTTAACATAGCCAAATGCCGGGTCCTGCACTTGGGGCACAACAACCCTGAGCAGCTACAGACTGGGAGAAGTCTTGGAAAGCTGCCTGGAGGAGAAGGGCCTGTGGGTGTTGGTTGACAGCAACTGAACATGAGCCAGCAGGGGCCCAGGTGGCCAAGAAGGCCAATGGCATCTTGGCTTGTATCAGAAACAGTGTGACCACCAGGTCCAGGGAGGTTCTTCTCCCTCTGTACTTGGCACTGGTGAGACTGGTCCTTGCACACTGTGTTCAGTTGTGGGCCTCTTAGAACAAGAAGGAAGTTGAGGCTCTGGAGTGAGTCCAGAGAAGAGCAACGAAGCTGGTGAGGGGGTTGGAGAACAGGCCTTATGAGGAACGGCTGAAGGAAAGTTGGGTATTTTCATCCTGGAGAAGAGGAGGCTGAGGGGAGACCTCATTGCTCTCTACAAGTCCCTGAGAGGAGGTTGGGGAGAGGAGGGAGCTGGTCTTTCTCCCAGGTGACAGGGAACAGGACAATAGGGAGTGACCTCAAGCTCTTCCAGGGGAGGTTTAGGCTGAACATTAGGAAAACAAAATTCATAGAAAGGGTCACTCAGCAGTGGATCAGGCTGCCCAGGAAGGTGGTTGCGTCCCATTCCCTGGAGGTGTTTAAGGGGTGGGTGGGTGGGTAAGGTGCTGGGAACATGGTTTAGTGATTGATGGGAATGGATGGACTCGATGATCTGGTAGGTCTCTTCCAACCCGGTGATTCTATGATTCTGTGATTCTATGATTCTATGAAGGAGGCAGGAAGGCCCAAAGAGTGTGAAGGGGGATGAAGGGGATCCCTGATAAGCACAGGGTGACCAAGTACTTATTGAAGCACAAGAAGATGCTCAGAGATCTGAGTTTGCTCACACTGAGAAGGGCAGAGGAGGACCTAATGGTGTCTTCGTGGTTAGCTATGATGCAAGAGAAGGCCCTGTATGAATGCCTGAGCAAAGCCTCTTTGAACTCACACTTCAATACAACTACTTGTGCTGATCCCTGTGGCCATGACTTTTTAAGTAGTTTAAATAACCCTCTCACAACAAATCAGTGTCACAGACAGGATTCTAAAGCTGATCAAACCAAGTGCTTATGAAGCAAAAGAAGAGGCTCAGAGAAGTGGGTTTCCTCACTCTTAGAAGGGTCTCATGGTGCAGCCCAATCCCTGCAGGGAAAAGCAAAACCCCTTTGTCCATGGGGTGGGCTGACCCCAGTGGGGAGATGAGCCCCACACCACCTGGGGATGGAGGAGAGCATGGGAAGGACAACTCACGGCTCAAGATAAAGACATTTTAATAGCTAAACCAAAAGCTGCCTATGCAAACAAAGCCAAAGAAGGGATTCACTCACTGGTATAGGGGAGCATGGAGGTCACTTCCACACTTCACTGTGAGCATCTTGCAGGAAAAGCTTTCAAAATTCAGTGCAATTGTACATGGAGACCTTAGGCAATTCGTGATTACAGACGTAACTTAAAAAACCTCAGTGCTCGCAGAGGGGGAAAAGCGATAGATAGCACGCCAACCCCTACCGATACAGCAATGTGAATCTTCTTCTTCTTCCATTCCTTCTCAGTTTGCTCATGCTGCTGCTGTGCACCTGGGGACAGAGAAACAGAGGTGTTGCAAAGCAGGAGCTGAGACCCCAAGCTCCAAAGCAGTTCTCTTTTCCCCTGCCATCATTCCTCCAGCCCAGAAGTTACTTTTCAGCTCCTCTTCCTTTTTTTTCAGGGCCTGGTCTACGGTGAGGATGATAGTGGTTACCGCCTCGATGTCCTTGAGGAACTTCTCCAGGACAGCAGCAGCCTGGAGAACCCGCGATAGAAGAGGAGTCAAGAGAAGAACCAGCAGCTTGGAGGAAATGGTTTCTTGGGAGAAGCGGATGGGATGTGCAGACTCTCCCCTCAAAGGGGAGCTACACTTCTTCCTACCTTCACTCCCTTGCCAGGAATTTCCCGGTAATTCTTCACCAGTGCCTGCAGGTCTGCCTTGAAGATTCCTGACCCTGCTACCACACTGTAGACACCGTCACTGAGGCGTCTCTCAATGTCCTGGAAGAGCTTCCTGAGAACATCCTCACACTTGGCACGGGATGCCTCCTCGTTGCCCGTGCAAAACTTCTCCTTGACTTCCTCCACCTGGCGCTAGCCGGAGACACGTAGAGGGAAGGTGTCAGCCCAGGTTGAGCTGAAGCCACCGCTCTCACCCCAGGCAGAAACCAAGCCAGGCTGACACAGAGACAGGCATCTCCAGGCTGCGGCGTAATCAACGGCGAGGTGACAATGGGGAGGCCGTTCTGTGCCCACAGACCCCTCTGGGCCAAGGTGCACAGGAGCAGAGAGCGTGCCAGAGACACCAGGCTTCACAAAACCCAGAGGTAAGACTCAGTCAGCACGACAGGGGCCATGGGGAAGGTTCCAGGCTTCCAGCTGGAGCAGAGGCATATCTGGGCTGCAGCATGGGACGGGACAGGGCTGAGATTCATCCCCATCACAGCACGGTTTTGGAACCCAGGGAGAAGAGGCTGCTGCGGCAGGGACGGCCACCTGGGGACCACCTACCTTGAGCTCTGCCTGGAAGCGGCACAGGCCCTCCTCAAATGCCCGTCTGTGGAACAGCTCCAGAGCCTCCTGCTCGCACTGGCTGTGCAGCTCCAGGAACTCCTCAACAGTCTCTGTCGGCAGCTTTGCTCGCTGCTCCATCAGATCCCAGTACAACGTCACAGCCTCTTTCACTGCCGCTGCATTCTCCATCTCTTCCAGGGCCTGCACGGCGCTCTCCAGGCACGGCACTGCCCCGCTCTCGATGGCCTCCACGTAGGTTTCTGCCAGCTTCCCCAGCACTGCCAAGGAAGATCAATCAAGAGAAAGCTGCAGCCTCAACATAATGACAGCTCCAAGTCTTCCTCAACTTATTTTTCCCACACTTTCCCAACCTGCCTGCAACTTCCAGAAGCTCCTGGTCCACAGGCAGGGACGGCACTAGCAGAAAAGCTCTCCCTGTACCCACATGCATCCTTTCACCCTGCAGCTGATCCTTCCCAGACACAGCCTGGAGCTGCTGCCCATCCAAGCCTCCGAGCACCAGTACTCACAGTTCCCTCTCAGGATGCGCCCACCAGGGATGCTCTTAGGTGGAGACTTTTCCCAGATGTGCCTGCAGAATTTCTCCACCTGCTGCTGGAATTCATGACTCATCTCATCATCCTGAAGCTCCTCCAAGTGCACCAGGTCACTCCTGCTGGCTGGCTGGTCAAAAATAAAGCACTTGCGATGTGGAAAGGACTGGCGGATGCATTCCCGGGGCTGGTTGCAGCGTTGGGTCTCTGGGCTGTCACCTGCACGGGGAGAGGACACAGAGGGAGTTCACGGGCTTTGGGCTGTTGTTGACTGACACTGACGTGTTGCTGTGTCGGGGCTGGACACCATTCCCTCACCAGCCTCTAACTCCAGCGTGTCCTCCAAGTACTCATCCTCAGAGATTTCCTTCCCGTCCTTCTCCAGCTGAAGGGTGAAATCCCGCACAGCCCAGACAAAAGTCGGGAAGAAGGGGACTAATCGTCCTGCCTCCTCCAGGCCATCTTCCCTCTCCTCGAGTGCTGCTTTCACCTTGACACGCTCAGTCAGCTTCATCACGTAGCTGGCAGCTGGCTAAGGAAACAAGGACCTCAGCCCTGAACACGGGCACATCACCATCCTGCAACCACCCAGCACTTTGTGGGGAAGAGAAGAGGCTGGAGAGACAGGAAAGAGCCTGGAACCACCAGAAGGATGAGGGGAACACCCCTCAGCCCTAAGGCCCTTGACATGGGACCCCTAAGGACTCCAAGCACTTCCCTGGGCATCAGCAGAAGGTTCTGCAGCTCCTGGAGGAACTAGGATGTCTAAGTGCTTATGTCACCACCCAGGGAGAGGACGGCATCCCTGCTGCCGCACTCCCACCAAGGATACTACAGCTGCTCCAGGGCCTGCTGGTCAATGGAGCCTTTGCTGTTGTAGATCAAGGTGCTGGAGAGCAGGACAGTCAGGACAAAGATCCAGGTGTCGTTTTTGGTGTCACCCTGGAACAACAACCCCTGGCTCTTAGCAACAAGACTCCCTAAGAAGGAGCAAAGCCCCAAACCTCCACACCCACAATGCCCCTAACCCACACACCAGGGCTACACTGGTTTTTGCACAGTCCCCCCATGACATCACCAGAGCTTTCTGTAGCTGCCATCATCCTCAGCTCTGCACTCTACGCTTTGGGTCCCACAATCCTCTACCCAGTGTTCTTCAAGCTCCTCAGGCCGGTCCTGCTGCTCTTCTCCAGAAAAGTAGAGCAATTTGACAACTTCTCTACCCCAGCCTCCTTCCCCATGGCCGCTGGCTCTTCCCAGGTGAAGGGCACCACAGCTGGTGGCACCACCTCAACTCAGGCCACCAAGGCTGCACCCTCAAGACCTTCCACAAAGCGCTGGGAATGCACAAAGGCGGTTGCTGCTGCTTCCACACCTTCTTCACGTCGCCCAGTCCTTCACTGTCCAGCAGCACCAGAGTGTGTCCAGGCCGGCAGGGGTGAGGGACACACCACATCCAGATCCCTTTGGTGTGGGCCTGCACCCCAGAGCCCATGGAGAAACCTGTTGGGGGACACAAAGGGCTCACCAGTATTAAACCCTGAGCAGGAAAAGCCAGTAAGCTTGGCCGTGCGGGGCTGGGACCTCCGTCACCTTTCCTCTGCCCAGCCAGCCTGTTCGTCAGGTAGGACTTGCCGCTGCGGTACAGCCCGGTGATGCTCACCACCACCACTGGCTGGGGGATCTCTGACAGCACCTGCAGGGCCTCCTGCTGGACCACCAGCCCCTTCCTTGGGCTGTTCTCAATGAGGCAGACGGGCGCCGGCATCTGGCTGGCAGAAGCCATTGCTGACGGTACACAGGACCTGCCAAGGAGACGGGCAGAGGGGCTGCTTAGCGAGGGGGCCACCCACAGCCCAGACAGGGATGGGCAGCAGCGGCCGGAATAACTGAAAGCCAACACAAGAATGATTTGGAATGAGAGGGGAAAAGAAGAAAGGGTGAGAAACCTGCTCGCTGCTCAGGCCGCTGAGCGGAGCAGGAAAGGCCCTGGTGCTGTGCAGACACATAGAATCATAGAATCATAGAACAACCAGGTTGGAAGAGACCCATCGGATCATCGAGTCCAACCATTCCCATCAAACACTAAACCATGTCCCTCAGGACTTCATCTACCCGTCCCTTAAACATCTCCAGGGAAGGGGAATCAACCACCTCCCTGGGCAGCCTGTTCCAATGTCCAATGACCCTCTGTGTGAAAAACTTCCTCCTAATCTCCAGCCTAAATCTCCCCTGGCGGAGCTTGAGGCCATTCCCTCTTGTCCTGTCCCCTGTCACTTGGGAGAAGAGGCCAGCTCCCTCCTCTCCACAACCTCCTTTAACGTAGTTGTAGAGAGCAATGAGGTCTCCTTTCAGCTCAGTGAGCTCTTAGCTTTGAGCTAAAGCAGAAGGGATTTTCTAATGTTACAGCTACACCCGCTCAAAGTCATTGCATTCTCGGGCATTTAACTGTGTTTGCAGGCACAGTGAGAACACTGAGCATTTACAGTAATCTCCAAAGTAATGGGCACTGGGATGCAGAAAGGTCAGTGCTGACATTGGTCCCTGGGGAGACCAAAGCCATCCTGGAGCCTGTGGAACCATGAGGGAAAGGGGAGGGAAAGGGGGGCAGCTGCAGGGAGGGGAGAACCCAAACTGACCAACAGAGGATTCCATCCCAAAGACATTACTCTCAGGATAACACAGGGGGATGACAAGGGTCAGGCTCTGTTCTTTGATGGTCAGCACCCAGTGAGAACTCTGGCTTTTGCCCCAATCCCCTCTCCAGGAGCTGGGTGGCAAGGGGGGATCGGGATCCTGAGTGGTCGGTCCTCTTTGACTTAAAATCAGGCTGAACTGTGACAAGAATATCCATGTGTTCCTTTATCCAGTTCCTGAGTGCAGCTGCAGCAGCGCTGAGTCCAGCCTGGGACCTTCTCCACCCACTAACTCCTAGGCAGGGGGGAACTGGAAGCCAAACTGGTTGCACTTGGTCTCGGATAGGACTGGGTGGGGCTGAACCCTGACAGCAATAACAAAAATGTCCCCATGTTACCAACCCTGCTCTCAGCACCAACGGAAACCAGAACTCCATCCCAGCTGCCCTGACGAAAAGGAACTCTGTCCCAGCCCAAAGCAGCACAGGGGGAAGGAGAAGCTGCGAGGGGACACAGTTGACCCCAAATGAACTCTTGGGCTTTGCTTGTTTGCACATTAACTATTAAGCTCTCCTGGTCTCCACTCACAAGCTTTCTCACTGCCTCTCCCAGTTTCAGGAGTTGCTGCCTGCGGTTAAAGGCCACCAATCCCCAAGCCCTGCCAGGCACCAGCAAACCCCACGGACGCAGAGGCAGCCCAGTGCCCCAGCCCATGCCTGCACCAGAACCTGCCTCCCTGCAGCCTCCCGGACACCACAGCACAGGCTCCACAGACACTGCCACTCCTCTCAGAGGAGCTCAGGAGCCCTGCCCTCCTCCAGGAACATCACAGGGAGGGCCACAGCAGGACAAGAGGCTACAGCACAGCAGGGAGGAGAAGAAAGCTCAGGGCAGAGGGGCCAAGCTCAGGCGAGTCCTAATTTAGGCGCCAAGACTTGGGAGTGTTGAACACGAGCTCCCAGGCTCCATCATCCCTGCTCTGTCCCACGGCCCTAGCAGACACTTGAAGCTCTTCCTCCTCCCACCTGCTGGGCTCCCTGTCACCCACTGGGGTCAGCAGCAGCCCCCATAGCCCCATGCCCAGGGCTGCTTGCAAGGGCTGGGAGGAGGCATTGGGGGAAAGGACTCACCCTCGTCTTCCTCACTTTACCCTCCCCGGGGCAGCTCCACCCCAAAACTGAGAGCAGGCGAGACAGAGGCAGCTTAGTAAGTGAAGGAATGAGAAAGATTAACAAGCAACGGAAAAGCAAACCCTGACCACTTAACACAAACCCAAACCCTCATGTTAGCACTTACCCTGACCAAATGGCTAATGCCAACACAAACCCTAGCCCCAGTCCCAGAGTCCTAGGAACAGGTAATCATGGATCACAGAATAGTTTGAGTTGGAAGGGACATTAAAGATCATCTAGTTCCAGCCCCCACCCTGTGATGGGCAGACACTAGATCAGGCTGCCCAAGGCCCCATCCAACCTGGCCTTGAACACCTCCAGGCATGGGGCAGCCACAACTTTCCTGGAGAACCTCTTCCAGTGCCTCATCCCCCTCATCGTGAGGAAGTTCCTCCTTATGTCTAGTCTCAATCTGTCACTCTCCAGTTTATAGTCATTGACCCTAGTCCTATCACTACAAGCCTTTGTGAAAA
Organism: Coccyzus lansbergi; assembly: GCA_033558105.1. Taxonomy (NCBI): domain Eukaryota; kingdom Metazoa; phylum Chordata; class Aves; order Cuculiformes; family Coccyzidae; genus Coccyzus; species Coccyzus lansbergi. The sequence continues at coordinate 892,766 of JAUMJK010000851.1, forward strand.
GGCTCTCCCCAGCTTTCTTGTAGGCACCCTTCAGGTACTGGAAGGTCACTATAAGGTCTCCTTGGAGCCATCTCTTCTCCAGGCTGAACAAGCCCAACTCTCTCAGCCTGTCCTCGCATGGGAGGTGCTCCATTCCTCAGGTCATCTTTGTAGCCTCCTCTGGTCCTGTTCCAACAGCTCCATATCCTTCGTATGTTGAGGATTCCAGAACTGGACACAATACTCCAGGTGGGGTCTCACAAGAGAGGAATAGAGGGGCAGAACCACCTCCCTTGACCTGTAGGCTTTTGATGCAGCCCAGGATACAGTTGGCCTTCTGGGCTGGGAATGCACATTGCTGGCTCATGTCAAGCTTCTTGTCAATCAGCACCCCCAAATCCTTCTCTGCAGGGCTGCTCCCAATCATATCATCCCCCGTCCTGTACTGAAACCGCAGATTGCCCCGACCCAGGTGTAGGTCCTTGCACTGGGCCTTGCTCAGCCTCATGAGGTACACACAGGCTCACGTCTCCAGGTCCCTCTAGATGACATCCCATCCTTTTGGAGTGGCAACCATGCCTCTCAGCTTGGTGTCATCAGCAAATTTGACGAGGGTGCACTCAGTCTCACTGTCTGTATCATTGATGATGACACTAAACAGCATTGGGCCCAGTATGGACCCCTCAGGGACACCTCTGGTCACAGATCTCCATCTGGATATCAAGCCATTTGACATTTGCCTGCCCCCTTGAAGCTGCTGAAGAGGCTGCTGCTTTGCTGAGTCGCAGGGTGGAGAGGGGCCAGATGGAGGTCTGAGGCCGCCACTTGAGCAGCCACATCAAAGCCCATCTGTGTAGCAAGGATAGGGAGGGGAGAAGGAGCGATTATGTCTCTGCCACTCGTTCACCTATCAGGGTGACCAAACTGGCCCATGGTCACCCCTCCCCTCCCACACACTAACATAGAGATGTACATCATAACTGTAGAACAAAAACAAAGACTCAGAGGTGATCGACGACACAAAAGTATTAACGCTTATATTCTTGACTCCAAATTGTAACATTATAGGTAATAACCTAAATGCTTAAATAAAATTGTAGGTCCTACTCTGTCCACCTTGGGGTGTGACAGCCACTGAAGGCTGTAAGTGACCCAGTCCAGTGCCAGCCCAGCCTCACTATGCAGACTGAACCCTGATACCAAAAATGGCAGCAAATCAACTCTCTGAGAGGCCAGTTGGACTTTGTCAGGGCTGGGCAACACAAAAAGCGATCCCCATCAGTCACGTGCAGTGATACAGGAGCTGGGACAGAAGACATTTCCACTTAGATGTGTGTGGATAAATTCTCCCAGAAATCTCCTGCCCATTCTGTTACTCTGCAAGGACTCATTCTGATGTTATTTATCAACTTTAACAACTGAGAGAGCTAGGGGGGTTTAGCCTAGAGAAGAGGAGGCTGAGGAGAGACCTCATTGCTCTCTACAACTACCTGAAAGGAGGTTGTGGAGAGGAGGGAGCTGACCTCTTCTCCCAAGGGACAGGGGACAGGACAAGAGGGAATGGTCTCAAGTTCCACCAGGGGAGGTTCAGGCTGAACATTTGGAAAAAATTTCACAGAAAGGGTCATTGGGCATTGGAACAGGCTGCCCAGGGAGGGTTGAGTCACCTTCCCTGGAGGTGTTCAAGGCATGGGTAGACGAGGTGCTGAGGGGCATAGTTTAGTAATTGGTAGGATTGGTTGGGCTCGATAATCATATGGGTCTTTTTCAACCTGGTGATTCTATGAGCAAGTCCAGAGAAGAGCAACGAGGCTGGTTAAGGGGCTGGAGAACAGACCCTATGAGGAGCGGCTGAGAGAGCTGGGGTTGTTTAGCCTGGAGAAGAGGAGGCTGAGAGGAGACCTCATTGCTCTCTCCAACTACCTGAAAGGTGGTTGTGGAGAGGAGGGAGCTGGGCTCTTCTCCCAAGTGACAGGGGACAGGACAAGAGGGAATGGCCTCAAGCTCCGCCAGGGTAGGTTTAGGCTGGAGATTAGGAGGAGGTTTTTCACGCAGAGGGTCATTGGGCATTGGAACAGGCTGCCCAGGGAGGTGGTTGAGTCACCTTCCCTGGAGGTGTTTAAGACACGGGTGGATGAGTTATTAAGGGACTTGGTTTAGTGTTAGATAGGAATGGTTGGACTAGAAGATCCAATGGGTCCCTTCCAACCTGGTTGTTCTGTGATTCTGTGATAACTTCACAACAGTCAAATCTCTGCTCATTGGAGATTTGGCTCCAGCTCTGCCTGACCTCGCCTTTGGGAAAGGGAGAGAGAGGGACAGAGGGTATGAGAGCAGAGAGACCTCTTCAGCACAGAGCACACAAACCATGACAGCCCTCCAGGGCCTGCTCAGTGGAGAGGAGGACCCTGACGGGAGAGCTCCTTGCTCTCTGCACCTCTGGGAATGGAGGTTGGAGTGAGGAGGGTGCTGGGCTCAGCTCCCAAGGAACAAGGGAAGGGACTAGAGGAAATGGCCTCTAGTTGTGCCAGAGGACACTTACATCGCATGCTGGAAGGATTTCTCTGCTGAGCGAGGGGTGAAGCCCTGGCAGAGGCTGCCGAGGGCAGGGCTGGAGTCCCTGTCCCTGGAGGGGTTCCCAACGCGGGTGGCACCTGGGGACAGGGTTCAGTGGGCACGGTGGGGCTGGGCTAATGGTTGGACTGGAGAGAAACCCACATTGTGCTCATGGAGCGCCAGATGAGCAATCCCTAGTCACCCTCAGGGCTTACCACCTCCATCCCTCTCGGCACACTAGGACTTTCCTTTTCTCTCGCCAGGCAGCATCACTGCACACCAGGCAGCTTCCCCTTTCACTCAAACACTTCATCTTCAGACTTGAGCACTTTCTGCACTTCTCCTCCAACTGCTTTTCTTTAATACCTCTCTCAGGGTCTCACTCTGCACAATCACACCTGCAACTTGGCTTCACCTCTCACAAGCCTGGAAAACTTGGCGGCACAATACCACTTCTTTACAAGAACACAACACAAGAAGCAATGGCTTCTCATTTTTATTTTCACCTCCACTGTAGTAGCAAGGTAAGAAAACAAGGAGACACAAAACAATTAAGGTTGGAAGTGCCAGGGACCAGTTGGAGAACCCTGGTTTGACAGAGATTCAAGATTCCTGTGAGGTGAAGAAAGCTGCAGCTGCACCAAGGAACCAGAAGCGTGGGGAGAAAAGGAACTTTTCTTTATTGAGCAAGGGATAAAACTCTGGTGGTTTACATGTTTCAGTGAGTCAGGAAAAGGGGAAGAGGAAAGAGAGAGAGGGAGAGAGGAAAAAAGAGGAAAAAGATTTAACCACTGGAGGTCCAGCAATAGAAATTTTTCTTTGCTAGAGAGAGAATCTTGTTCTGTGTCATGGGTCCAGGAGGCAGTGGAAGGGAATCCTGATATCATCCTGATAACATCCTCCTACAGTGTCCTGAGAGAAACCTCATGGTCTGCCTCAGGGAGACAATTGGGTGGTGCAGAGGAGCAGAGTCGTGCTCTGCAGAGCTTCTCCTGTCCCATGCAGAGCCCCTGGCAGGGATGGAGCACCCACACAGCAGGAAAAGCATTCCAGGGGCTGGGACACTGGGGGCACTCCCTTGGGAACAGCCCCTCTCTCCAGAAAGGACTCAAAACCCTCGGAACCCACACATCACAGGAATGGTTGGTGTCCCAGCTGCTTCTCATGGTGCAGCCCAATCCCTGCAGGGAAAAGCAAAACCCCTTTGTCCATGGGTGGGCTGGGCTGACCCCAGTGGGCAGATGAGCCCCACACCGCCTGGGGATGGAGGAGAGCATGGGAAGGGCAAAAGCAGGACAACTCACGGCTCAAGATAAAGACATTTTAATAGGTAAACCAAAAGCTGCCTATGCAAACAAAGACAAAGAACCACCAGTGACAAGTGGTGTCCCCAGGGCTCAGTGCAGGGTCCAGCCCTGTTCAATGTCTTCATCAATGACCTGCATGAAGGCATCGAGTGCTCCCTCAGCAAGTTTGCAGATAACACTAAGCTGTGTGGAAGCGTTGATCTGCTGGAGGGTAGGGAGGCTCCAAAGGGATCTGAACAGGCTGGATCTATGGGCTGAGACCAATGGGATGAGGTTTAACAAGGCCAAGTGCCAGGTCCTGCACCTGGGGCACAACAACCCTGAGCAGCTACAGACCAGGAGAAGTCTGGCTTGAGGGTTGCCTGGAGGAGAAGGACCAGTCGGGGGACAGGACAAGAGGGAATGGCCTCAAGCTCTGCCAGGGGAGGTTCAGGCTGGACATCAGGAAAAAAATTTTTTACATAAAGGGTCACTAGGCACTGGAACAGGCTGCACAGGGAGGGGGTTGAGTCACCTTCCCGGGAGGGGTTTAAAGGACAAGGGGATGAGGTGCTGAGATTCAGTGATTGATGGGAATTGTTAGAATTGATGATCCCGTGGGTCCTTACCAACCTAGTGATTCTATGACTCGAAGAGTGCAGGAAAGAAAGACATGTGGTACAAGTGAATGTGGAGGCCACACATGTGCTCTTTGGCAAGTGTCTTGCAGGAAAGGCTTTCAAAATTGAGCACAATTGCACTTGGAGACCCTACACGCCGTCACTAAAGGGGTAATCTTAAAAATCTCAGTGGTCTCAAAGGACAAATACGACAGATAACACATCAAACAACACTGACAGTGGCACCGGGAATCATCTTTAGCTTCTTCCGCTTCCGCTGAGCTCTCTCAGACTGCTCTTGCTGCACACCTGTGGACAGAGAAAAAGAGGTGTTGCAAAGGCAGGGGCTGGGCCCCTGGACCCAAGAAGTCCTCTTCTCTCCCCCTCCATCTTTCCCCCATCCCAGAAGTTACGTTTCAGCTCCTCTTCCTTATCTTTCAGGAAATGAACTGTTTCAGTGAGTCAGGAAAAGGGGAAGAGGAAAGAGAGAGAGGGAGAGAGAAAAAGAGGAGAAAAAAGATTTAGCCGCCCGAGTTCCAGCGATAAAGATTCTTCTTCGCTAGCGAAGGAATCTTGTTCTGTGTCATGGGTCCAGGAGGCAGTGGAAGGGAAGCGCAGCTCCTGGGCTGCCTGAAGCCCTCAGGGCTCTCCAGGGGCTGAGCAGAACCAGAAACCAGCCTGCTTTGACAGCAGCACAGGCAGAGGAGCAAGGGCACTTTGGCCACCTCCCACCTGGAAAGTGAACCAAACCAGGCTGCCAGCAGCTGAACGCCCGCGGGCATCGCCGCACCACCAGCCCTCCCCGACTGGACACAGGGACCTCAAACCCAAAGCCAGCAGAGAACCATGGAATCGTCAAAGTTGGAAAAGACCTCGAGGCACATCCAGTCCAGCTGTCAGCCCAAACCACCGTGCCCACCAAACCATGTCCTCGAGTGCCGCCTCTGTAACGTCTGAACATCTCCAGGTACACTGACTCCACCACTGCCCTGGGCAGCCTAGACCCATCTTTCACCACCTTTCCAGTGAAGGGATCTCCCCTGACGGGAGACAGCAGCCATCCCAGAACATCCACCGCTTTCCGCCCCTGGAACACGACCCACCTCAGCGCTCCCCAGCGCAGGGCAGGATTTTAGCTCTGGATCAGGAAAGTGCAGCACGAGAACAGAGCAGAGGAAGTGCCCTAGGGAACCTGGAGTGGTTCTGGCACAGCCACAACAATCCTAGGCAACCCTGCCTCCCGGTCTTCTGGGGACACTAAAAACCACCACAGCTCTTTGTCCCTCTCCAGGCAGCAGCTCTTACTGACATTTTCCACCACGCAGAAACAGAATCCAAGGGTTGGGTCTATGTCCAAGATCCCACAACTCTAAACCCAGCCCCTGCTGCAGCGTTTACACCATCGCAAGCACGTGAGCAGCAGCACCCTGGCCAGACTCCACACAGCGTCTGCTCAAGGCAGCCACGAGGAAACACAAACCCCCCTGGCTCCTTGCAGCTCAAGGAAAGACAAGGGGCTCGCTCGCCAGGTCTCAGAGGAATTCAGGAGCAGAACTGCTCATCTTCAGCCTTCTGCTCAGATAATACATGCCCAGAGACATCACGGACCAGGGCGAGGAGCAACGCGACTGCAGGGCGGGAGAGGAGCCCTGGGAGCACGCGTCCAGCCCCAGCTCAGCCACGGAGAGAGGCCTCAGACACTTCCCAAGAGCCCGGCTGGGCTTCCCCGAGCCCATACTCACCGGCCCCTCTCCTTCTTCCAAGTAGCACCTCTGGAGGAACACGGGGCCCATGCACCAGCCTGGGGGAGAACCTTGGAGCTCTTTCTTCTGGAACACAGCAGGGTGGGAAATGAAACCAATGGGACAGAACAACACGAACACATTTCAATCCCCATCAAAAACACCAAACTAAAAGCTGAAGCCTGCTTTTCACACTGAGCAAGAGCAGCAATGGTCTACAACACCCCCTGCCCCCTTCCCTCCTCCAGCGCCAGGAGAGTTTCCTCAGTCCCAGTCAAGGGCACATTCCAGCTCCATGGATCTGCGCATCCACTGCACGGAAAAGCCCACAGCTCCTGCTCTGCAGGTGGGCAGGCAGAGCCACCACCAAAGTACCTTTGTGTACCTTTTACCTTTGCAAAGTAACTTCATCTGAATGGTTTGATGAACTTAAGAAAGCAAAGCATATCTTCAAAGCTACAGAAATATCTAGCCTAAGAAATAATGTGATGCTCTCTGCAGAGCTGTGGCATGTGCCAAATCTTGTGATCACCATAAAACACATGGATACTTCATGAATAATACATTTCAATGCAAATAAACGGTTTACTTCTAGCTTGTAGCCTGGTTTTGTACACACAAAACAAAGCGTATCCAGGATGTCTAGACTGCCAACAGGGAAAATGAATATGCTGTAGCTCTACTTTCATGTCATATGTGATTCTTGGGAGTTTTGTTTCTTACTAGTTTTGTCTACTAAGGCAAATGCTTTTGGGGTAGAAGAGAGTATGACATGAATGCAGCAGGGGCACAACTTCAGCTCTTCTTTCTCCACCAGAAGTAACTGATCACTAAAAAGCATTAAGTGGTAGGAGAACCTCAGGATTTCTGTAGCTAAAGCATTAAGGGAGCACTATATGCCATCCAAAGGAGAAAGAAGTAGTGCTGTATAAATTAATATTTCCATATTTTATATCTTTTCCCGGCCTGGCTAGATTGCTGGTAAGTGCTGTGTGCATGTCATTCTGCTTTCCTCAGTTGTATTGAATATTTCAATATTGCCTTTCTAAACCACATTGGTTAAGGCAATTATTTTTAAAGGATCCTGCCAAACTGTATATTACCTCGGAACAGGCAGGGCATGTTTGGGCACCGGCAGAGGCTGCTCAGGGAGGGGGTTGAGTCACCTTCCCTGGAGGGGTTTAAAGGACAGGTAGACGAGGTGCTGAGGGACATGGTTTAGTGTTTGATAGGAAGGGTTGGACTCGATGATCCGGTGGGTCTCTTCCAACCTGGTGATTCTACGATTCTGATACCACAGCTGGCTTGACCTGTGCACAGCAATGCACATTTTAAATGTCTCCAACCACAAAGAGATCTGCTGGCTCCTGGAAGCCCTGGACCACAGCTCTTGGGCTGCCTGAAGCCCTCAGGACTCTCCAGGGCTGGGCAGAACCAGAAGGCAGCGCTGATTGGGGTCCAGGCCGGGTGAGAGGGGCAAGGGGACTTTGGGCCCTTCCCAAGCGCTACCTCAACCAAACCAGGCTCCACACAGCCAAATGCCTGCAGGCACGGCCGCAAAACCAGCCTTCCCCGACCAGACACGGGCACATCACACCCAGAGCCAGCACTGCACGTGGAACCTGGCCACAAACGCTGCCCCAGCACAGCTCTGAGCTCTGCCTGCTGCACTCGGATTAGCCCCAGGAAACCCCAGACACGGAAGCAAGTTTATTTCTCTCACTCCCAGACAGCGAGACAGAGGCTTCCACAGCCACTCCGGACCCAGATGGCCGCTGCCTGCCCTTCAGCAGCAGGCACAAAACCTTCCTTAGGGACCAGCTTATCCAGCTGTAAGGACGGCAGGGAGCAGTGCCCAAAGCTTTCCTCATTTCCCAGCGGCCCAGCCCCACCGCGCCCTCTGAACCCTGTCCCCAGGTGCCACCCGTGTTGGGAACCCTCCAGGGACGGGGACTCCAGCCCTGCCCCCGGCAGCCTCTGCAGGGCTTCACCCCTCGGGCAGCAGAGAAATCTCTCCCAGTAGCCAAGACGACCCTCCTCTCGCACAGCTTGAGGCCGTTTCCTCTCGTCCCTTCCCTTGCTCCGTGGGAGCTGAGCCCAGCACTCACCTCACTCCAACCTCCTCTCCCCTCAGCCTCCTCCTTTCCACTCAGCAGGCCCGGCGCCCTCCCCGCTCCCACAGCCGCTGGGCCCCAGCCCCGGCACCCTCCTGCACGCGGTGCCGACGGAAACCCGGGCGGGGCGGAGGCCAACGGGCTCCCCGTCCCGTCCCCACAGCCTCCTCCCCAGCGCCGCCATGGCCGCCACGCGCGGGGCGCCCCGAGCCACGCCTCCAGCAAGGCCCCCGCCGGGGCTGCCCGCGCCCTTCGCCCGACCCTGCCGGAGCCGGCGTTGAGAATGGGCGCCCCTTTGGCGGACAAAGCCACGAAGGACCCCTCCCGTCCCGTCCCGGCGCGCGGGGCAGGGGAGCCTCCTGCGGCTCATTGGCGGCGGGAGGGGAGTCCCGACAGGGCTGTCTGCTCTCGTCCTCTTGGTAGCATCGGTGTGACAAACACATAACACTCCGGCAAGGGTTATATGTGGCGCTTTATTGTGAGGCCTCGGGAACCGGAGGGCGGTACCCAAATCCGGTTCCGACGACCGTTAAACCCGACCTCACGAGGTTTCGCAATCTAATGTATATTCAGCAGGTTACACCATTGGCTAATGCATATGTATGTTTCGAGGATTTCATCAGCACGTTTTTATCAGCTCTTACTGCACCTGCGCCTCCTTTAGCAACAAGCAATCAGTTTTACATTAATCTTATGCTTTCTATGAGGAACAGCTCTGGGAGTATTGTAGCTCACAGCTCAATAGACCACAAAGTAACAACACGAGTTCTACCAAACAAAAATTGCCAATGAGAAACTAGAGAAGCATTATAGCAGAACAATCACTTAATGTTGTAAAAGAAACTTTGAGCCTGTATAAGCCTTTGTATTTGTGGCTTTGTTAGCATTCCTGAGTGAGTAACACTTCTTTCTATGCCACTAGGTTTTAAGATTTCTTATAACTTTAAAACTACTACATACATTTAAATCATTTCTTTTCTTGATTTGCAACTAATTCAAACTACTGTATATAATAAAGTTTTAGATTCTCGCTCCAACACCCTCTCGCCGCCGCCTTCTCCTGTTTTTCATGGTCTCAGGAGGCCAAGGTGGTACTGAACAGGTTGTACACAATGGGAAGATTTTTAACAGGGAATTCCAACTTGTGACCTAGTGCTTGCAGCCCCAAAGGCCAAAAGGATCATGGGCTGTCAACTCTGTCCTGGGCTCAACCCAAAGAACCATGTTCATCATATCAAGAGAGGGGATTCTGCTCCTCTACTATACCCTCACCAAGCCCCACAAGGAGTCCTGTTCCCAGCTCTGGCACTGCCAGCATCACAAGTTTTTGGACAAGTTGGAGCGAGTGCAGAGCAAGGCCCATTCCCCAGCTCCTGCAAGACCCACCAAAAGGTTCTCTCTGGCCTAAGTGCTGCCTGCACCTTCCCTCTACCAACAGCAACCCCACCTCACCATCCCTGTGACCCTGAAGAAAAGCAGTTGCCCTCCCACAGCTGCCACTAGCATGCCTCTAGGATCTTTGCAACTTGGCACAGAGAGGGAGAGAGACATGACTTGCATGCAGGAAACCTTTATTGTGCCCAGAGGGGCAAGAGAGATTCCAAGGGCAATGCTGGGTAAGCCCCACAGAACCTTCGTTGATGACGAATTCCAGACCTTGAGGACTTATCACAGCAATCCCAAAGGGCTTTGCATGTCCAAATACAGCCCAAAAAAGGCTCTTGAAGTAGAGGAGAGGGGAGAAGAGGAGAAGGCAAAGGCTGGAGGGTGTGCGGCACTGCCAGCAGCCCAGGGGTTGTGTGGGACAGGGAATGATCATCCCTTCTGCGAGCCCCGTGCCCAGCAGCTCAGGCAAGCAGAGGGGAGGATGTTGGCATTGGGGCTGGAGGCAGCGCCTGGCTGTGGGGAGGGTCTAGCAGGGCCCACAGGTGTCCCAGAGCTTCTTGCTGTAGCGCGGCAAGACGCAAGGGCTGCAGGCAGGAGAAACATAGGGTCTGGCAGGGGTGCAGAGGCCCCCCGAGCCCAGCGTGGCCCCGGCCCCGTAGAGGCCTCCCAGCCCCAGGTTGCCCCCAAAGGCGGGTGCTCCGGAGGAGCCCACCACGGCTTGCTGGGGGAAGGAGCTGAGGATGGGGCCGGGGAAGGTGACAACCACGGGCGGAGGCTGGATGAAGGCTGTGGAGTCGGGGCACTGGCGGGCGCACAGCTCGTTGCAGCTCTCAGCGATGGGCTGGGGCACGGCCACACCGGTTTTTGGGGCACACACGTCGTAGCAAGACATCTTGGGGTGAGAGGGATGAGGCTGGAAGTGATGGAAGCAAGGAGAGGAGTTAGGAATCCTCAGGAGATGCCCTGGCAAAGAACACAGTTCCTACGACTGCCCTGGAGCGGAACAGCAAAGCCACCACCTTTCCCACGGCTCATCCTTTCCCAGCCAGACCCCCTCAGCACCCTGATCTCCACAAACCCTCCCCGGGAGCCTGTGCACGACCTGCCTCTGCCTGTCCCACACACAGGGCTCTTCTCTCTCCCACTCCAGCTCAGCCCTCCCTGCCCGGCCAAGCCTGCAGCCAGCGCAGCCGCTGCTGTCCCAGCTCTCCTGGCCAGGGAGTCCCCACGCCGGCCCCGGCCAGAGGAGACACAGACCCACAGGCACCCACCTGCCCTTGTCCTGATCAGAGCGAGGCAGGAGTGCTGGATGCCAGGGCTCCCCAAGGGCAGCGCTTTTATACAGGGCTGGCCATGACGGGGACCATCTGGTCCTGCTGGGGGCACGTGGCTGCTGCTGGCCAAGCCCCTGCCTCCTCCCTGAGTGCCACCAGCCTCTTCTGCTGACTCTCTTTCCTCCCCAAGCCCAAGCTGCTGCATCAGCCCCTGCAATTACCCTGCTGGGACGCTTGTCAGCAGACACCTAAGAGGCCCAATTAGCCCCAATGTCTTGTTATTATCTCTCTGGGTAAGAGGATTCGCAGTGTGACAGAGGGTGACTGCAGGCACCCTGCGTGCCAGAGATCTTCCCCAGGGCTTGGTCCTGGTCCTGGTTCTGGCCAAGGGAACAGCTTCTCCAATGCCTCCTGCATGCCAGCACCTGCGTGACGTACGCTGTGTGTCTGTGATCAGCAGAGGGGAGAGGCTGTGATAGCACCAAATTGAAGGCACTCCTGTCAGGCACTGCCTGCTCAGCACGATGCATCATCTAAGAGCCCAAGGGACCTGCCCCCCTTCTGCCTGCTGGTCTGGGCCATCAATCGATTTCTGCATGTCTGGGGGATAAAGACACCCAATGTGCTTCCCTGTGGTCCCTAGTTCAAGCAGAAAAGGGTCCTACCTGGTCCCCCGTGACACAGGTTCATGCCAGCCCAGTGTCACTCCTGTCAACCCTGTGCAAATGTTCTGGGAACCCCATTGCTTTGGGACAGTTCAGGGCCAGGGCTGCCCTCATGGGGCTGGGGATGTGGGCTTCCCTCTGGTGCTGTGGTTTTAGAAGCCTTTGAATAGATTAATCCCACTGGTGTTCACATTGGTTACCACAGTAGAGCCTGGCTGTGGGCAGAAGGCAAAGACAGTGAAAAGCATAAGGAAGAGAGCCAGGACCTGCAGAATTACAGCCTCTCTGCCTTGGGAACCCCCAGCCAGGAGATGCCTCATGCCAGTTGCCTGACACAGAAGAAAGAGGAGAAAATCCCTGGCAATGGCATGTGCTGATCTGGCAAGGGGATGCTGAGCCAGGGAGGGGCAGGAGTCAAAGAGCCCAATCATCTTCCTGGGCAGCAGGGAGTGTCTCCTCCCCACATTGGCCCAGGTGGTGCTGGGCACTGGCAGGGCTGCTATAAAAGCTCTGCCTCTGCCAGGCTGTCCCAGACACTGCTCTGAGTGCCTTGTCCTTGGGGAACAGTGTAAGTGTGCAAGAGCTTGTCCTCCTGTGCTCTGCTCTGATTGCATCTTCTGTGTCTCAGGAGTTGCCCTCTACTTCTCCCTTGCTGTCTGTGTCCTCTTGCAGAGCTCCAGCTGCACCAGCACCAAGATGTCTTGCTACGACGTGTGTGCCCCAAAAACCGGTGTGGCCGTGCCCCAGCCCATCGCTGAGAGCTGCAACGAGCTGTGCGCGCGCCAGTGCCCCGACTCCACAGCCTTCATCCAGCCTCCGCCCGTGGTTGTCACCTTCCCCGGCCCCATCCTCAGCTCCTTCCCCCAGCAAGCCGTGGTGGGCTCCTCCGGAGCACCCGCCTTTGGGGGCAACCTGGGGCTGGGAGGCCTCTACGGGGCCGGGGCCACGCTGGGCTCGGGGGGCCTCTGCACCCCTGCCAGACCCTATCTTTCTCCTGCCTGCAGCCCTTGCGTCTTGCCGCGCTACAGCAAGAAGCTCTGGGACACCTGTGGGCCCTGCTAGACCCTCCCCACAGCCAGGCGCTGCCTCCAGCCCCAATGCTAACATCCCTCCCTCTGCTTGCCTGAGCTGCTGGGCACGGGGCTCGCAGAAGGGATGATCATTCCCTGTCCCACACAACCCCTGGGCTGCTGGTAGTGCCGCACACCCTCCAGCCTTTGCCTTCTCCTCTTCTCCCCTCTCCTCTACTTCAAGAGCCTTTTTTGGGCTGTATTTGGACATGCAAAGCCCTTTGGGATTGCTGTGATAAGTCCTCAAGGTCTGGAATTCATCATCCATGAAGCTTTGGGAGCGAGAAGCAATGCTCTGGTGAAGATTGTTTTGCCTCCACCAGCTTAAGAAGACCAGCTTCTGTGGGGCTTACCCAGCATTGCCCTTGGAATCTCTCTTGCCCCTCTGGGCACAATAAAGGTTTCCTGCATGCAAGTCATGTCTCCCTCTCTGTGCCAAAGATCCTAGAGGCATGCTAGTGGCAGCTGTGGGAGGGCAACTGCTTTTCTTCAGGGTCACAGGGATGGTGAGGTGGGGTTACTGTTGGTAGAGAGAAGGTGCAGGCAGCACTTAGGCCAGAGAGAACCTTTTGGTGGGTCTTACAGGAGCTGGGGAATGGGCCTTGCTCTGCACTCACTCCAGCTTGTCCAAAAACTTGTGATGTTGGCAGTGCCAGAGCTGGGAACAGGACTCCTTGTGGGGCTTGGTGAGGGTATAGTAGAGGAGCAGAATCCCCTCTCTTGATATGATGAACATGGTTCTTTGGGTTGAGCCCAGGACAGAGTTGACAGCCCATGATCCTTTTGGCCTTTGGGGCTGCAAGCTCTAGGTCACAAGTTGGAATTCCCTGTTAAAAATCTTCCCATTGTGTATAACCTGTTCAGTACCACCTTGGCCTCCTGAGACCATGAAAATTAGGAGAAGAAGGCTTCAAGAGCAAAGATCATCAATGCCAATTGTATCAATAGCAGGGAAAGACCTGTCTGAAAGACAGTGAAGGAATGTGTACAGCCAGACCTAAAAACTACTACGGAACTGAAGAATCATGTGAGAGGGTGGGTAAATTGTCTGTGAGGGCACCATTGCCCTGGGATTTCTTGGCTCACATGGTCCTCTTTCTCTCCCCTGCATCAACCACCTGTCGATATCCCTCTATTTAGTTAATGATTTTATCAAATCCACTGTCCAATATTTTATGTTTAGAAGGCTTGGATTCAAGCTTTAGCATCAACTTACACTGAGAATCCAGATGAAAGGATGCGATGCCTGAGAGGCTGCTTAGTGAAATCTTGGATTTGAACCCTGGAGCAAACTGACACTGGACACCAAGACAGGAATGTAAAGGGAACAGGGCAGAAGCATTATGGAACTTTGGAGTCTCAGCTGAGTGCCAGAGGGAACAATGTTCACATATAATCCTTTGGCTGTAAGTACATGTAACTGTTTATCTATAAAAACATACAACTTGATATTCCCTCATATGCTTCCTCACTGCGGTAAGTAATAGTGTGACCTTATCATCAAGCCCTATGAAGTGTTACTTCTACTTATATATGTGCTTTGTATTTAAAAAACCCTGCATTTGTGACATGTAGTGAGGCTGGAAGCACCAAGTAAAGGATTGCACTCTACGAACATAAAGGACTTCTCAAGCCTTAACTATTCTATGTGTCTCTCTAGCCAGAAGGGGAAACATAAGGAGACGGGGAAGTGGAAAATGAACTGGAGAGGGAAGGGAAATGGGATACCTTCCCCCTGCTTTTTTCTCCAGGAGGCTCAAAGAGAGCAGTGGATGAAGAAAACTGGCTGCAGCAGTCAGAGGAATTGACCTTGGCTGCCCTCCAACCCTTAGGGATGCCTGAACATGAGCAGTAAGAGTGGAAATGAAGAAATATCATTCGACTGCAAGTCCTTACTCAGACAGAGCCCCTGGAACTGAGCTGCAGGAGCGAGTGTGGCCAGAGCTGCCAGGGCTGTGTGCGCACCCCAGAGGCAGCTCAGCCCAGCTCTGCTGGGGCTCAGACACTGCCCAGACCCAGCCTGAGGGGAAACTGGGTAGGAGAAGGGATCCCTGCAGCCCTCACTGGGCCTGGAAAGGAACAACAGAGAGGCAGGTGAGGGATGCAGGACTGTTTTATTGCAGTGCAGGAGAGCACCAACTAGGGAAAGACACAGCAGGCAGAGGCAGGGAGGTTGTCCCCGTGTCCTTCAAGGGAGGTGTCCCAGGGACTGCAGCGTCTGTGGGTGTGGGTCTAGCAGGGCCCACAGGTGTCCCAGAGCTTCTTGCTGTAGCGCGGCAAGACGCAAGGGCTGCAGGCAGGAGAAACATAGGGTCTGGCAGGGGTGCAGAGGCCCCCCGAGCCCAGCGTGGCCCCGGCCCCGTAGAGGCCTCCCAGCCCCAGGTTGCCCCCAAAGGCGGGTGCTCCGGAGGAGCCCACCACGGCTTGCTGGGGGAAGGAGCTGAGGATGGGGCCGGGGAAGGTGACAACCACGGGCGGAGGCTGGATGAAGGCTGTGGAGTCGGGGCACTGGCGGGCGCACAGCTCGTTGCAGCTCTCAGCGATGGGCTGGGGCACGGCCACACCGGTTTTTGGGGCACACACGTCGTAGCAAGACATCTTGGGGTGAGAGGGATGAGGCTGGAAGTGATGGAAGCAAGGAGAGGAGTTAGGAATCCTCAGGAGATGCCTTGGCAATGAACACAGTTCCTACGACTGCCCTGGAGCGGAACAGCAAAGCCACCACCTTTCCCACGGCTCATCCTTTCCCAGCCAGACCCCCTCAGCACCCTGATCTCCACAAACCCTCCCCGGGAGCCTGTGCACGACCTGCCTCTGCCTGTCCCACACACAGGGCTCTTCTCTCTCCCACTCCAGCTCAGCCCTCCCTGCCCGGCCAAGCCTGCAGCCAGCGCAGCCGCTGCTGTCCCAGCTCTCCTGGCCAGGGAGTCCCCACGCCGGCCCCGGCCAGAGGAGACACAGACCCACAGGCACCCACCTGCCCTTGTCCTGATCAGAGCGAGGCAGGAGTGCTGGATGCCAGGGCTCCCCAAGGGCAGCGCTTTTATACAGGGCTGGTGATGACGGGGACCATCTGGTCCTGCTGGGGGCACGTGGCTGCTGCTGGCCAAGCCCCTGCCTCCTCCCTGAGTGCCACCAGCCTCTTCTGCTGACTCTCTTTCCTCCCCAAGCCCAAGCTGCTGCATCAGCCCCTGCAATTACCCTGCTGGGACGCTTGTCAGCAGACACCTAAGAGGCCCAATTAGCCCCAATGTCTTGTTATTATCTCTCTGGGTAAGAGGATTCGCAGTGTGACAGAGGGTGACTGCAGGCACCCTGCGTGCCAGAGATCTTCCCCAGGGCTTGGTCCTGGTCCTGGTTCTGGCCAAGGGAACAGCTTCTCCAATGCCTCCTGCATGCCAGCACCTGCGTGACGTACGCTGTGTGTCTGTGATCAGCAGAGGGGAGAGGCTGTGATAGCACCAAATTGAAGGCACTCCTGTCAGGCACTGCCTGCTCAGCACGATGCATCATCTAAGAGCCCAAGGGACCTGCCCCCCTTCTGCCTGCTGGTCTGGGCCATCAATCGATTTCTGCATGTCTGGGGGATAAAGACACCCAATGTGCTTCCCTGTGGTCCCTAGTTCAAGCAGAAAAGGGTCCTACCTGGTCCCCCGTGACACAGGTTCATGCCAGCCCAGTGTCACTCCTGTCAACCCTGTGCAAATGTTCTGGGAACCCCATTGCTTTGGGACAGTTCAGGGCCAGGGCTGCCCTCATGGGGCTGGGGATGTGGGCTTCCCTCTGGTGCTGTGGTTTTAGAAGCCTTTGAATAGATTAATCCCATTGGTGTTCACATTGGTTACCACAGTAGAGCCTGGCTGTGGGCAGAGGGCAAAGACAGTGAAAAGCATAAGGAAGAGAGCCAGGACCTGCAGAATTACAGCCTCTCTGCCTTGGGAACCCCCAGCCAGGAGATGCCTCATGCCAGTTGCCTGACACAGAAGAAAGAGGAGAAAATCCCTGGCAATGGCATGTGCTGATCTGGCAAGGGGATGCTGAGCCAGGGAGGGGCAGGAGTCAAAGAACCCAATCATCTTCCTGGGCAGCAGGGAGTGTCTCCTCCCCACATTGGCCCAGGTGATGCTGGGCACTGGCAGGGCTGCTATAAAAGCTCTGCCTCTGCCAGGCTGTCCCAGACACTGCTCTGAGTGCCTTGTCCTTGGGGAACAGTGTAAGTGTGCAAGAGCTTGTCCTCCTGTGCTCTGCTCTGATTGCATCTTCTGTGTCTCAGGAGTTGCCCTCTACTTCTCCCTTGCTGTCTGTGTCCTCTTGCAGAGCTCCAGCTGCACCAGCACCAAGATGTCTTGCTACGACGTGTGTGCCCCAAAAAGCGGCGTGGCCGTGCCCCAGCCCATCGCTGAGAGCTGCAACGAGCTGTGCGTGCGCCAGTGCCCCGACTCCACAGCCTTCATCCAGCCTCCGCCCGTGGTTGTCACCTTCCCCGGCCCCATCCTCAGCTCCTTCCCCCAGCAAGCCGTGGTGGGCTCCTCCGGAGCACCCGCCTTTGGGGGCAACCTGGGGCTGGGAGGCCTCTACGGGGCCGGGGCCACGCTGGGCTCGGGGGGCCTCTGCACCCCTGCCAGACCCTATGTTTCTCCTGCCTGCAGCCCTTGCGTCTTGCCGCGCTACAGCAAGAAGCTCTGGGACACCTGTGGGCCCTGCTAGACCCTCCCCACAGCCAGGCGCTGCCTCCAGCCCCAATGCTAACATCCCTCCCTCTGCTTGCCTGAGCTGCTGGGCACGGGGCTCGCAGAAGGGATGATCATTCCCTGTCCCACACAACCCCTGGGCTGCTGGCAGTGCCGCACACCCTCCAGCCTTTGCCTTCTCCTCTTCTCCCCTCTCCTCTACTTCAAGAGCCTTTTTTGGGCTGTATTTGGACATGCTAAGCCTTTTGGGATTGCTGTGATAAGTCCTCAAGGTCTGGAATTCATCATCCATGAAGCTTTGGGAGCGAGAAGCAATGCTCTGGTGAAGATTGTTTTGCCTCCACCAGCTTAAGAAGACCAGCTTCTGTGGGGCTTGCCCAGCATTGTCCCTCTGGGACACCTGTGGGCCCTGCTAGACCCACACCCACAGACGCTGCAGTCCCTGGGACACCCCCCTTGAAGGACATGGGGTCAACCTCCCTGCCTCTGCCTGCTGTGTCTCTCCCTAGTTGGTGCTCTCCTGCACTGCAATAAAACAATCCTGCATCCCACACCTGCCTCTCTGTTGTTCCTTTCCAGGTCCAGCGAGGGTTTCGGGAATCCCTTGTCTTGTCCCTTGGGAGAAGAGGTCAGCTCCCTCCTCTCCACAACCTCCTTTCAGGGAGTTGGAGAGAGCAATGAGGTCTCTCCTCAGCCTCCTCTTCTCCAGGCTAAACACCCCCAGCTCTCTCAGCTGTTAACGTTGATAAATAACATCAGAATGAGTCCTTGCAGAGGAACAGAATGGGCAGGAGATTTCTGGGAGAATTTATCCACACACATCTAAGTGGAAATGTCTTCTGTGCCAGCTCCTGTATCACTGCACGTGACTGATGGGGATCACTCTTTGTGTTGCCCAGCCCTGACGAAGTCCAACAGGCCTCTCAGAGAGTTGATTTGCTGCCATTTTTGGTATCAGGGTTCAGTCTGCACAGTGAGGCTGGGCTGGCACTGGACTGGGTCACTTACAGCCTTCAGTGGCTGTCACACCCCAAGGTTTACAGAGTAGGACCCACAATTTTATTTAAACATTTAGTTTATTACCTGATTTGCTGGGACTGGGAAGTAGGAGAGTTGCCCACAGATTTCTTCCTTTGCATTCCCTTTCACTATAGTATTGTAAACAATAATTAGTTTTTTTTTCTCTAACCAGCTGGGGTTAATCTCCAAGTCAATGCCTCTTGTGCTTGTGGGAGACTTCAATCTCCCTGATATCTGCTGGGAGTACAATAGAGCAGAAAGGAAGCAGTCTAGGAGGTTCCTGGAGCACATGAAAGACAATTTCCTTGCACAGCTGGTGAATGAACCCAAGAGGGAAGGTGCCCTCCTGGACTTGCTGTTTGTCAACAGAGAAGGCCTCGTGGGGGCAGTAGGCGGACGCCTATGACTAAGTGACCATGAGATGATGGATTTTCTGTTCTAGGTGAAGTGAAGAGGGTGGTTAGCATTAAATTTCCAGAAGGCAGATTTTAAACTCTTCAGAAGGCTGGTTGGCAAAGTCTCCTGGGAGACAGTACTTGAGGGCAAGGGATCCTAGCAGCTCAGGAGAAAGCCATCCCCATGTTCCGGAAAAAAAGCCGGCAGGGGAAAAGTAGATCTCAAGTGACATTAGGAAGAAGAAGAATGTTTATAGGCTCTGGAAGAGGGGACAGGCCTCTTGGGTGGACTACAGGAGGGAAGTGAGGTTGTGTAGGGAAAAAATCAGAGGGGCTAAGGCTGAACTAGAAATCACGTTAGCAAAGTCCACAAAAGATAATAAAAAAATCTTTCTATAAATATATAAATAACAAGAGAAGAACTAGGGAGATCACACAGTCCCTTTTGGACACAGAGGGAACAACAGTGACAGGGGATGAGGAGAAGGCTGAGGTACGTAATGCCTTCTTTGCCTCACTCTTTGTAAAGAAAGCTGTTCCCTCTGTGTACAAATCCCAGAACTAGAGAAGCAATACAAGGCTCCCATGATCCAAGAGGAGGTAGTAAGAGCCTTGCTTGCCCAACTGGACACCCATAAGTCTATGGGGCCAGAGGGGATTCACCCTAGGGTATTGAGGGAGCTGGCAGATGTATTGGCCAAAGGCCTTTCCATCATCTTCCATGAGTCCTGGAAGACTGGGGAGGTTCCACTGGACTGGAGGCTGATGTTGTGCCCATCTACAAGAAGGGTCGCAGGGAGGATCTGGGGAACTCCAGGCCAGTCAGTCTGACCTCAGTGCAGGGAAAGTCATGGAACAGGTGATCTTGAGTGCGATCATGAAGCACATGCAAGAGAAGCGGGTGATCAGGCCCAGTCAACATGGGTTCACAAAAGGCAGGTCCTGTAAAACCAACCTGATCGCCTTCTGTGACAAAGTGACTCAGCTGCTGGACGAGGGAAAGGCTGTGGATGGATCTTCCTGGATTTCAGTAAAACCTTTGACACAGTTTCTCACAGCATTCTGCTACAGAACCTGTCACCTCTGTCCTAGACAGGCTCACACTCTCCTGGGTAGAAACTGGTTGGCTGGAGGGCCCAGACAGTGGTAGTAAATGATGTTAAATCCAGCTGGAGGCCAGTGACAAGTGGTGTCCCGAGGGCTCAGTGCTGGGTCCAGCCCTGTTCAATGTTTTTATCAATGACCTGTATGAAGGCATCGAGTGCTCCCTTAGAGAGTTTGCAGATCACACTAAGCTGTGTGGAAGTGTGGATCTGCTGGAGGGTAGGGAGGCTCTGCAAAGGGATGTGAACAGGCTGGATCTATGGGCTGAGACCAATGGGATGAGATTTAACAAGGCCAAATGCCGGGTCCTGCACTTGGGGTACAACAACCCTATGCAGAGCTACAGACTGGGAGAAGTCTGTCTAGAAAGCTGCCAGGAGGAGATGAGCCAGCAGTGTGCCCAGGTAGCCAAAAAGGCCAAAGGTATCTTGGCTTGTATCAGAAATGGTGTGACCACCAGGTCCTGGGAGGTGATTCTCCCTCTGTACTCTGCACTGGTGAGGCCGCTCGTTGAATCCTGTGTTCAGTTCTGGGCCCCTCACCACAAGAAGGATGTTGAGACTCTGGAGCGAGTCCAGAGAAGAGCGAGGAAGCTGGTGAAGGGTCTGGAGAACAGGCCTTATGAGGAATGGCTGAGAGAGCTGGGGGTGTTTATCCTGGAGAAGAGGAGGCTGAGGGGAGACCTCATTGCTCTCTCCAACTCCCTGAAAGGAGGTTGCACAGAGGAGGGAGCTGGGCTCTTCTCCCAAGGGACAGGGGACAGGACAAGAGGGAGTGGCCTCAAGCTCTGCCAGGGGAGATTCAGGCTAGAGATTAGGAGGAGGTTTTTCATGGAAAGGGTCATTGGGCATTGGAATAAGCTGCCCAGGGAGGTGGTTGATTCACCTTCCCTGGAGGTGTTTAAGGGACAGGTGGACAAGGTGCTGAGGGACATGGGTTAGTGTTTGGTGGGAGTGGTTGGACTCGATGATCCAGTGGGTCTCTTCCAACCTGGTTGTTCTATGATTCTATGATTCTAGTCATGGCAACTGAGTGGCCCAGAGGGCCATAATTATATTTCTGTAGCAGCCCAAAACAAAATCAATTTTAATCTAGATTGTGTATAAATGAATGTCTGATTTTCTTTAATCCTTTGTCTTAATACTTAATTTTCCAAACTTTAAACCAGCAGAAGCCACACATTTCTGAGAACTATAAGGGAAAAAAATAATTTGTTTTCTTTCAAAAGAAATGTCTGCATTTAATGAGAAATTAACAATTTTTCTAGACTCATCAAATAATAAAAAAACTTAAAGAAAAAGTTGTCTCTGGAATAAGTATGTGAAGTAACAAGAAAACACATTTTTAAATGGCACTGAAAACCAGCTAGATGCAAAGGAAATAAGCAAAAAGGAAATGGTTAGAAATTGCCAGAGACAATTCCATCATAAATTGTTTTAGATTAGTTGATCATGAAAGAGGGACACTTCCAGGGATGGGACATCTGCAACCTCTTTGGGCAACTTGATGCAGTGGCTCATCACTCTCACAGTTAATGACTGTTTCCTAGATCCAATCCGTAGATCTAATATGTTTCCCTTCATCTAAACCCACCTGGAGTGCCTGGTGGGTTTGGGTTCCGCAGAGTGCACAGCCCCTGACTCCCCCAGCAAAGGGAAGGTAAGAAAATAAGGAAAATGAGTACCATGGTCTTGGGGTGTAAGGATTTGGAAGAATCGGGAGGGGCTGCAGCAAAGCTGCAACCTGCACACCTGTGCCTCCAGAAATCCTTTGGAGCTAATAGAGGCTCTACCGACTGGCTTGGACATCGCCTCAGTTCTGTTTTAAAGCATGAAATCCACACAAATTGGGGAAATTATTCAAAAACCCATGCCTGGGAAACAAAGAAAGGGAATATACAAAATGTACTGCCGTATTCACAAAGCAAATTAGGGAAAACCCACCCTCCAGCTTATATTTTTCCTCCCACTTGAAGGGTTAGTTATAAAAATGTAAGACAAATTATTTTCAGCCAAGTCTGGGTGAAATTGATAGTTAAAATTTCAAATAAAACAAAACCATGCTGAGTATTAAGACATTACTTTGCTCACGTGTTCTCAGAACTGATCAAAACATGAAATTCCATTTTGGGGAATTTTTTTCAATTCTTGAAGCTGTTTTAATTCCAAAACAATAAAAGAAAAATTCTAAGATTTACTGATTTTATCTTCATTTGGTATTCATTTTCATTAAAATAGTTATTATAAACAATTTTGACCCTTTCTATGAGCAGCCTTTTCTATGATAAGCAAGTCATTAGCAATGACAGTAGCTAAAAAAAAAAAGAAAAGCATTCATCCTTTGAACAAACTAATGCATACACATGGCAAAATCATGATATTTTTAGCCCACGAAATATATTTTTTGTAAAAAACAAACCATCATTTTCCTTCTCCTGATACAACATGAGACACACCTAAAAATGAAGCTAGTGTCAAAAAATTAAAAATAAAATATAAAAACCTAAAAAAATAAAAGGTAAAGAAAATGAAAAGAAAAATCTTTCCCATTTCTATGAAATATTTTTTTTCTAATGTCCAGCCTAAATCTCCCCTGGTGGAGCTTAAGGCCATTCCCTCTCGTCCTGTCCCTTGGGAGAAGAGCCCAGCTCCCTCCTCTCCACAACCTCCTCTCAGGTAGTTATAGAGAGCAATGAGGTCTCTCCTCAGCCTCCTCTTCTCCAGGATAAACACCCCCAGCTCTCTCAGCTGCTTCTCTTGTTCTCCAGCCCCTTTACCAGCTTCGTTGCTCTTCTCTGGACTCGCTCGCTTGGTGGTTTCTGATATCAGAAGTATTCTTTCCTGTGAAGTAATACTACTATTATTGGTGGGTTCATATGCATTCAACGAGTTCTTTTATTCCCCTCTCCTTCTTCCGTCCCACATATATTCTGGTTTTACACTTACGAAGAACATTGCTCTCCTTGTGGTTCTTGTCAATGTGTTGAGCTGCTCCTAATGGGGATTCAGTAACACCATATGAGTCTGGGATGTCTGCTTGGGGATTTGTGAGTCATACATTTGTAGTAAGAAGTCTGTTGACAACTACAGGATGATAGTCTGAGTGCATTTTGAGATATGAACACAGGCTGTCAGTGTAAATATATAGACACACACATATATATTTATATTTATACATATTTATTGCTGAATTGAACTTGTAATATTCCTGCAAAATATGATTGCATAAGCTGTTTTTCACCCAGAAATGGCTGAGCAAGTGTTTTGGAGAAGAGAAATGTTATCTCCAGGTACCTTTCTGGTACAGTACAAGGTCTGCTTAGCAATTTAAGAACTTGTATACAACAGATTGGGTAGAGAAATATAATATATTAAAATCAGCCGAGTAACTGCAATTTCCCAGTTTGCAGTAGGTGGTTGGGAACTCGCTGCCGGAGCTGTGTGGGCATTAGCAGCCTGTTGGGAGGCCTGGGCTCTCGTTAGGTGTTCGCGGTCTCCCTCCCCTCCCCTGAGCTGACAGACACTGCTCTGGATGAGGGGGGCTGCGGGAGCAATCAGCCTGTGGGGCTTCCCAAGATGGCTGAAGGATTCCCGAGGAAAGTGGCAGCATCTCGTGATCGGAAGCAGGGTAGAAGGGCAGAGAAGTCTGTGCCTGTCAGCAGAGAGCAGGTAAGAGCTGTGTTTGGGCTGTGAAGTTCCCCTGTGTCCCTCCTCTGCCCACTTCTGCTGTTGTCCAGCAGCACTGGGAAGCTGGACGCAGGCTCCCGTCTCTGTGCCACTGTGCTTGTCGGAGGTGACTCTCCTGGTGCAGTGAGGTTTGGCTCGTGTGCTACTTGAGGGCAAGTCCAGAGTCTTGCCTGAATGTGCCACTGGAGCCAAGTGCAAGGCTTTTGCTGGGTGTTGAGCTGGACTAGCTGGAGCGTGAGAGTGTCCTTCTTTCCATCCTCTGTGGGTGGGCAGTGATATCTGCTGTCCTGCTGGCACACTGGCCAGTGCTGCTCCAGCTGTCCCAGCCCTGCGGGAGCTGGGCGTGTGATGAGCTGCTCCAACTCTGGCTGAAGCCTTGGAGACATGACTGGTCCCAGATAGAAGAGGTTCCAAACTTCTTTCTCGGTGCCATTTGAACAAGGAAAGCCTTTCTGGACCAATTTCTGTAGCTCTTGCTGAGCTGCTGTTGTGTGTTTCAGCCCACTCCTTCTGCCTTCATGAAGAAGTCTCTCTCCACCAAGCAGAAGTCGGCCCCTACTCGGGAGGCGAAGCTGCTGCGGACTAGCCAGCTTCAAGCCATGAGTGAAGCCTCTTATCATTGGTGGCCTTTTCCTGCTCTTCTCTTTGCTTTTTGCTGTGACATTTGCAGAAGGTGCATGTTTGTAAGAGGGTTGTCTCCAGCTCCTGCAGACCCCTTGGGGCCTGGGCTCTGTTGTACTTGGAGACTGCTGGGGCACAGTGGTTTCCTTCTGCTAGGGGAAGAAGAAAGCCTGTTTTGCCAGTGAGACCTTGCTACTTTGCTACTTGTTCCCCCACCTAGGCCAGAAATATTATTGGCTAAGATGAACTGTTAATTTTCTATGTGAGTCATTTCTCCAACAGAAAACAACTCCCTTGTCCAGAAACTTCAGAATGATTCGTTAAATTATAAATTCTGTGATATTTAATTTATTCTGAACCCTATCTTCTGACAAAATATGCTGTTAGATTAGCAGACTGTCAAGATTTGGGGTTTCATGTTTCTTGCTCTATTTTAAACTTCAGTAGTTCTGTGATTTTTTTTCTAAACTACATTGTAAGATAAGACTCAATACTCGACAAATAACCCACACACACTCTACTCCAGTAGCTCTGACACACATTATTTCTTTGCAGCAATCCCAGCAGCCCCAAGACACCAGCATACAAATTACTGATGAGGATATTTTTTAGTGTTATTAGTTGTTATGTAAGTTCCAAACCCCAGAGCAAAGGAAAAAAAGTAGTAAAAGCTGTGATTATTTAATTTATTCCCAACCCGACCTTCTGACAAAATAAGTCGTTAGGTTCGCAGACTGTCAATGTTCTGGGAAGCTTTTTGTAAGAACTACAGAAGGACAAGGCCCTTAATCACACTGATTGTCATCAGCACTTCACAAACTTCCCTTCACAAAAATTCAGCTGTAAAAAGAAGTGGTTTCCAATGCAGCCACAGTGATACTGGCAGACAAAGACTCATGTGACTCAAGCTACTAACACTTGCACTATTCTTCAACTACAACTACCACACGTGCCCCAGGAACCAGGGCTGAGCGTGGTTGCTGCTTATATTAACCAATACCTTGTGACTGCCAAGCCTAAGCCCTCCTCTTTCTAAGCAATCACAAGTGTAGGAAAACCAGGTGACAGAACTTTCATCAACTGAAATTATTTTGTAAATTTAATTTACATCTTTGACTGCCTGTCTGTGCAGAACTTCATCACAAGGAAATTAGCATAGTTCAGACTGAGACTGCAGAATCTTTAGGTGGAGACATTGTTCAACTGCTTGCTGTCAATTAGAATCTGTTCTGTTTCGTTTTAGGAAACTCTGTATTGAGTTGTGAGACTCTCAGAGTCTCACAAAAATAAACATTAAAGAACAAATTGAAGTCCCAGTTTATCAATTAGCTTAACTTCCAACTCAGTCTCTTGCTGAAACACCAGCTGCTCAGCTGGGTTGACTCTCAGAATAGGATTAAAAGAATATCATGAAGTGATTTTCTAAAGGATTGTGCTCCTACATTTGTAAGTACAGGACTGCACAGTGAGGATCAGTCTCAGGTAGAACAGCAGTATCTCCAGATGTATATATCTGACTTCTATCAGCTCCATTTATTTGAAATTTTCATGAACTAGATCACGTCCAGATGAAAAGCTGCTACAGTTATTTGAAAGCCATAGAAATGAACACAAAGATTTATAAACTTGGACTTGAATCTGGATTCAATCAATTCTTTTCCTTAACGGTTGCCCCATATAGAGGCAGAAGTTCTACAAAAAGATTTTTCCGGAAAAAGAAAATTTCTCCTTTTAGTGGGTAACAGTAAACAAGCCAAAGGCATGAGCCTCCTGCCTGGGAGATACTGCTGCCCTAAAGGTAAGAAACATTCCAAGAGGATGCCAGTAGAGCAGTTATCCCAATGTTTTTTATGATAATTAATTCTTTCATTAGAGAAAAAAAAAAAGTGCAAAATATAGTCCCGAAATGAGTAAAATAACAACCTATGGAGACCCATAGCGACCCTATAGAGACCCCACAGCTGCCCCACAGGTATCTCTAGAGACCCCAGAGACCCACAGCTGCCTCACAGTGACCCTGAGGCCCCATCAGGCCCCGCCCACTTCACCACTGACCACGCCCCCTCACGCCCCCTCACTAGGCCCGGCCTCCCTCCTGACTGACCACGCCCCCTCCAGTCACTCACAGGCCCTGAGCACCGGTGGCCACGCCCCCTTCAGACCACGCCCCTTGGGGGGTGTGTGTCGCGGGTATTGGCCCCGCCCACCTCTGGCCCCGCCCCCGCCGCTCGGGGGCAGTTGGAGCCGCGGCCGTTGGGCGGTTCTAGCGGTTCCAGCGGCGGCAGCGGCGGCGACCGGTCAGACGCTCGTTGGGTTGTAGGAGCGGCGGCGCCGGGAGCGCTCGGTAAGCGCAGGGAGCAGGAGCAGGAAGGGCAGGGAGCGCCCCGGGGAGCGGCCTCGGCAGCGCTGGGAAGCAAATCCAAGGAAGAC
Organism: Coccyzus lansbergi; assembly: GCA_033558105.1. NCBI lineage: Eukaryota > Metazoa > Chordata > Aves > Cuculiformes > Coccyzidae > Coccyzus > Coccyzus lansbergi. The sequence goes on from JAUMJK010000851.1 coordinate 919,405, forward strand.
AGTTAGCAACATTTTCCTTTGAGTAAACTTAAAGGGGTCTGGGGGTGGTGGATTTTTTTGTTTGCTTTCCTTTACTGGGTTGCTGCCTTTACTACCTGAGCACGTTCAACCTTCTCATCTAGTTCTTTCTGACTTTTTTCCTGCTCCTCTTGAACATTCTTTTCCCCTAAAACAATAAAAGCAGTATATTTAATTTCTGATACCTTAATTTTAAGTTTCTGATGTTTATACTTCAAATTTAATTTAATTAAAAAACTTGGCTTAGAATTTTTTTAAAGACAGCACCAATAAACTGAAGGAGGAGGTAAGATATCTTGTGAAGAAATAAAATAAAAAACCCAAACCTACAAATGAAAAAGATTTGGTTTGGCCACGAAGCACAAGTTTGTATTTCTGATCAGAAATATTCTGAATGAATAATTTTAATGCATTTAGTCAGAGCCCTAATCTCACTTTTGACATTAAGTCTATGATGAACAAGTAACTCCTGATGTTTCTTTGGTTACGTGGTGTTCACTCATTGTTATACTGAATGCTGGTTTTCTTTGCAAGAACCTAAGCAGATGCCAAAAGCCCAAAGCTCTCCCAACGATTTGCTTTTCAGTCTCATTGTGCTCTGAACAGACAGACTGGCAGGCAGCTCTTCCCATTGTTTCTTTTCCAGAACAGCTGGTTTTCCAGAACTACAGAACAGCTTCTATGTCCAAAAAGGGTCTGTGCCCCTTGCCCCAAACATACATATAGTAAGAATTTCAAATCATTCATCCCATCTTGTTTCTCTTCTGAAGTACCTGGCGACTTTAAGCAAAAGCCTGTGGGTTTCTCTGCCAACACTGGGATTAGTCTTTCTGCTGCCACAGACCCTAAAGGCATCCACACAGCACAAATTCACCTTCTAGAGAAGAACACACTATGGGAACTCTGCACACGTACATACAGAGCAAATAATTTCTGTGCTGCTGAAAGTTACAAAAAAAAAATTAACAGCATCAAGCCCCATTTTTCTCTTACCTTGAAACCAATCTGGCATTTTCCCATCCTTGTTTTTACAATCTGCTTTTTCTTCATTATCAAGTGACGCATCCACATACTGAATTTCAGCTTTTGAAGGGCTGTCGCCTGCTTTAGGATCTAAACAAACACACTTGAGATCGTCGAATCCTAGAATCACCAGGTTGGAAGACACCCACCAGGTCATCGAGTCCAACCATTCCCACCAATCTCTAAATGCAGCACAAGGACATTATCTTGACAGAGTAGGTTCTAAAACTGCATTTAAGTTTCAGTGACCTCTGTTTTTCCACACTATCAGTTACAAACATAAGAACAATTCATAAGCATTATTATGTGACAGCATATTAAATATGAACTACAAATTATAACCAATTTTTAAATATTTCATACTCTACTTGTAATTACATACTCAATGTCTTAAAAGATATAAATATTATAAATCCAGTGGGTACCACATGGCCCTTTGCAGAATTAGACACATTAGCCAGTAGGTTACAGTCAATAAAGACAATCTGGATGGGATTCAACTTACTTTAAGATGCTTCCCTACATTCAAAACTGGTATCTCTCCTCTTCAGAATATTACACTGCTCATCTAGGTAATGAGAGAAATAATGTTCTAATTATCTCCACTGAGCTATTCTAAGACACCATTTATGTGCCAATACACATTAGGAACATTATTTTTTCTTAACTCTATTTTTCATGCAGGTCTGAGGAGGATGCCGATTTTTAACCTTTTCCTAAAGTGACATGTGACTGTCCCATCTGGGCATCAGGTGACACTGCACTACAAGGAGCTTTGGAAGATTAAACTGAGTGGAGAAGCCTCACAGATACGACGTTCCTACAATTCTGTCTCAACGGCAAGGAAAATAGAATGTTTCCTTCCACAGGTAAGAGCCACTGCTGCACTTCAGGAATCACGTCCGGCTTCCCGGACTCCAAACCCAACACGTGCATGGAGCTCCAACCCACTTCTTCTTCCCAGTTCCCCAGAAGGCTCACGAGTAGCTGGTGCTGCAGAGACCACAGCAGTTACCAGAGAAAAAGAAATCAGAGGTCAAGGACCTTGGGAAGCAAGAACTGGGACAGAAAGAGGGAGAGAAAACAAAGCCACGTAAACCAAGTCTTTCCAGTTACGTTGCCCAAGGAGGAACTTGTTCATTTCTCAGATTTTCCATATAAACCAAACAAAACGCAGCTTAGAACATAAACACAAATGACTGAGCACATCTTTGAATTTGATGCCCTTGAATCAGACCAGTTTAGCAAAGGGAATTTCCCTAAACTAGAAATGTGCAATTTACATGGCACTGAGCACACTTACGGTGTCGCCATCGCCTCCTCATTATTGGAGCATCTGTAACAACCTAAAAATTCTGCAGATAAAATTATTCCATCGGTTGGTTTGGGGATTTTTAAGGCTATAAGATTTATAATGCTATATTTAGCATTAAACACGGACTTGTTAATGGTTGCATGAATGATCAATAACTGAGTATGACAGTTATCCCAATGGTTTGTTACGAGAATTAATTCTCTCGTTAGAGCCAAGAAAAAAAAAGGAACAAAATATAGTCCTAAAATGAGTAAAAAAGTGACCCCTGGAGACCCATAGAAACCCACAGAGACCCCAGAGTTACCATATAGAGGTCCACAGCTGCCCTATAGGGGTCCCTAGAGAAACACAGAGAGCTGCAGCTGCCCAACAGTGACCTGAGGCCCCATCAGGCCCTGCCCACTTCACAACTGACCGCGCCCCCTCATGTCCCCTCACACTTCTCCCTTCACTAGGCCCCGCCTCCCTCCTGACTGACCATGCCCCCTCCAGTCACTAACAGGTGCTGCGCACCGGGGGCCACGCTCCCTGGGGGAGAACTTTAGAGACCTTTAGAGACATTAGAGACCTTTAGAGACATTACAGATCCATAGAGACACTAGAGATCTTCAGGACCTTTAGAGACATTTGAGACCTTTAGAGATATTAGAGACTTTTGATACATTACAGAACTTTAGAAACATTATAGAACTTAAGAGACATTCGAGAACTTTAGAGACATTAGAGACCTCTAGAGACTTTAGAGACCTTTAGAGACATTAGAGACCTTTAGAGATATTAGAGAACTTTAGAGACATTAGAGACCTTTAGATACCTTCAGTAACTTTAGAGACATTAGAGTTCTGTAGAGACATTAGAGACCTTTAGAGACATTAGAGACCTTTAGAGACCTTCCATAACTTTAGAGACATTCAGTACATTTAGAGACATTAAGGACCTTTAGAGACATTAGAAACCATTTGAGAACTTTAGAGACATTATAGAACTTTATGGACATTTAAAACCTTTAAAAATATTAGAGACCTTTAGAGACATTAGAGACCTTTAGAGACCTTAAGTACCTTTAGAGACATTAGAGACCTGTAGAGACATTAGAGACCTTTAGATACCTTCAGTATCTTTAGAGACATTAGAGACCTTTAGAACCATTAGAGACCTATACAGACGTTAGAGATCTTCAGAGACATTAGAGATCTTTAGAGACTTTAGAGACATTATAGACCTTTAGAGACCTTCAGTACCTTTAGTGACCTTGAGTACCTATAAGAGACATTAGAGATCTTTAGAGACATCAGAGACCTCAGAGATCTTAATAGATATTAGAGACTTTTAGAGACCATTAGAGACCTTTAGAGACATTAAGGAATTTTAGAGACATTAGGGACCTTTAGAGAACTTCAGTACCTTTAGAGACCTTGCGTACCTTTAGAGACATTAGAGACCTTTAGAGATATTAGAGACTTCAGAGATCTTTAGAGACTTCAGAGACCTTTAGAGACATTACAGAACTTAAGAGACATTAGAGAACTTTAGAGACCTTCAGTACCTTTAGAGACATTAGAGACCTTTAGAGACATTGGAGACTTGTAGAGACATTAAACACATTTAGTACCTTTAGAGACATTAGAGACCTTTAGAGACATTAGATACCTTAAGTACCTTTAGAGACATTAGAGTCCTTTAGAGACATTAGAGACCTTTACAGACATTAGAGTCCTTTAGAGACCTTCGGTAACTTTAAAGACCTTTAGTACCTTTAGTGATATTAAAGACCTTTAGAGACCTGCAGTAGCTTTAGAGATATTAGAGACCTTTAAAAACATTAGAGAGCTTTAGAGACCTTTAGAGACATTAGAGACCTTAAGAGACCTTCAGTAACTTTAGAGGCGTTCAGTACCTTTAGAGACCTTCAGTACATTTAAAGATCTTCAATACCTAAAGAGAAATTAGAGACCTTTAGAGACCTTCAGTACCTTTAGACACCTTCAGTACCTTTAGAGACATTAGAGACTCTTAGAGCCCTATAGTACCTTTGAGACCTTTCAGTACCTTTATAGACATTAGAGACCGTTAGAGAAATTAGAGACCTTTAGAGACGTTCAGTACCGTTAGAGACGTTCAGTACCATTAGAGACCTTCAGTACCTTTAGAGACATTAGAGAACTTTATAGATCTTCAGTACCTTTAGAGACGTTTGTTATCTATATAGACCTTCATTAACTTTAGAGACGTTAGAGACCTTTAGAGACATTAGAGAAGTTTATAGATCTTCAGTACCTTTAGAGACCTTCAGTACCTTCATAGAAATAAGAAAACTTTAGTGATATTAGAGACCTTTAGAGACCTTTAGAGACTTTCAGTACCTTTGCAGATATTAGAGACATTAGAGACCTTTAGAGACCTTCAGTACCTTTAGAGAAATTATAGAACTTTAGAGACATTAGAGACCTTTAGAGACCTTGAGTACCTTTAGAGGCCTTCAGAAACTTTAGAGACATTAGAGACCTTTAGATATGTTAAGTACCTTTAGAGACCTTGAGTACCTTTAGAGACATTGAGTACCTTTAGAGACATTAGAGACCTTTTTAGACCTTCAGTACCTGTAGAGACCTTGACTATCTTTAGAGACATTAGAGACCTTTAGAGACATTAGAGACCTTTTGAAACCTTCAGTACCTTTAGAGACCTCCAGTACCTTTAGAGACATTAGAGACCTTTAGAGATCTTCATTACCTTTAGAGACATTAGAGATCTTTAGAGACATTAGAGAACTTTAGAGACATTAGGGACTTTTAGAGACCTTGAGTACCTTAAGAGACATTAGAGACCTTTAGAGACCTTTAGAGACATTAGAGACCTTTAGAGACCATTAGAGACCTTTAGAGACATTAAGGAATTTTAGAGACATTAGAGACCTTTAGAGACATTAGAGACTTCAGAGATCTTTAGAGACATTAGAGAACTTTAGAGACATTTGTGACCTTTAGCGACATTAGAGACCTTTAGAGACAATAGAGACCTTTACAGACACTAGAGACCTTTAGAGACATTACAGGACTGAGAGACATTATAGATCGTAAGAGATATTAAAGACGTTTAGAGACATTAGAGACCTGTAGAGACATTAGGGACCTTTAGAGACATTAGAGACCTTAAAAGTCATTAGAAACCTTTAGAAACATTAGAGAACGTTAGAGACCTTCAGTACATTTAGATACCTTCAGTACCTTATGAGACATTAGAGACCTTTAGAGACCTCTAGAGACGTCATAGACCTTATGAGACATCAGAGACTTGTAGAGACATTAGAGACCTGCAGAGAAATTAGAGACCTTTAGAGACCTTCAGTACATTTAGAGACATTAGAGACCTTTAGAGAGATTTGAGACATTAGAGACTTTTAGAGACATTACAGAACTTAAAGACATTATAGACCTTTGAGATATTAGAGACAATTAGAGACATTAAAAAACTTTAGAGGCCTTCAGTACCTTTAGAGACATTAGAGACCTTTAGAGACATTAGAGATCTTTAGAGACATTAGAGACCTGTAGAGACATAAGAGACCTTTAGATACCTTCAGTACCTTTAGAGACATTAGAGACCTGTAGAGACATAAGAGACCTTTAGAGACATTAGAGACTGTTAGAGACATTTAGAGACATTAGAGAAATTTATGGACACTAGAGACCTTTAGAACCATTAGAGACCTATACAGACATAAGAGACCTTTAGAGACATTAGAAATCTTTAGAGACTTTAGAGGCATTAGAGACCTTTAGAGATCTTCAGTACCTTTAGAAACATCATAGGCCCTTAGAGACCTTCAGTACCTTTAGAGTCTTTAAGTACCTTAAGAGATCTTCAGTATTTTAGAGGCCTTCAGTACCTTTAGAGACATTACAGATCTTTAGAGACCTTTTGTACATTTAGAGACCTTGAGTACCTTTAGCGAAATAACAGACCTTTAGACACCTTCAATACATTTAGAAACCTTCAGTACCTTTAGAGAGATTAGAGACCTTTAGAGGCCTTCAGTACCCTTAGAGACCTTCAGTAACGTTAGAGACCTTAAGTACCTTTAGAGAAATTAGAGCCCTTTAGAGACATTAGAGACCTTTAGAGACCTTCAGTACGTTTAGAGACATTAGAGACCTTTAGAGACCTTCAGTACCTTTATAGACCTTTATTAACTTTAGACACATTAGAAACCTTTAGAAGCCTTTTGTACATTTAGAGACATTACAGACCTTTAGAGACATTACAGACCTTTAGAGACATTACAGACTTTTAGAGACCTTTAGTACCTTTAGAGACCTTCAGTACATTTAGAGGCATTAGTAACCTTTAGAGACATAAGAGAACTTTAGAGACCTTCAGTAACTTGAAACACCTTCAGTACCTTTAGAGACCTTCAGTACATTTAGAGACCTTCTGCACCTTTATAGACATTAGAGAACATTAGAGATATTAGAGACCTTTAGAGACCTTCAGTACCTCTAGAGTCGTTCAGTACCTTTAGAGAACTAGAGTACCTCTATTGATCTTCAGTACAATTAGAGACCTTCAGTACCTTTTGAGACCATCAGTACCTTTAGAGACATTAGAGACCTTTTGAGACCTTCAGTACCTTTTGAGAACTTCAGTACCAATAGAGACGTTTGAGACCTTTAGAGATATTAGAGACCTTTAGAGATCTATTGTACCTTTAGAGACCTTGAGTATCTTTAGAGACATTAGAGACGTTTAGAGACATTGGAGAACTTTAGAGACCTTCAGTACGTTTAGAGACCTTCAGTACCTTTAGAGACATTTGAGACTTTTAGAGATATTAGAGACCTTTAGAGACCTTTTGTACCTTTAGAAACCTTGAGCATCTTTAGAGACATTAGAGACCTATGGAGACATTGGAGACATTTAGAGACCTTCAGTACCGTTAGAAACCTTCAGTACATTTAGAGACATTAGAGACCTATAAAAACATTACAGACCTTTACAGACCTTTAGTACCTTTAGACACGTTCAATACATTTAGAGACCTTCAGTAACTTTAAAAATCTACACTACCTTTAGAGACATTAGAGACCTTTAGAGACCTTCAGTACTTTTAGAGACTTTCTGTACTGTTAGAGACATTAGAGACGTTTAGAGACCTTCAGTACCTTTAGAGATCTTCAGTACCTTTAGACACCTTCCGTACCTTTAGAGACATTAAGGACCTTTCGAGACCTTCAGTACCTTTACAGTCCTTCAGTACCTTTAGAGACATTAGAGACCTTTAGAGACCTTTAGAGACGTTAATGAAGTTTAGAGACTTTCAGTTCCTTTAGTAACCTTCAGTACCTTTAGAGACTTTAGAGACCTTTATAGATCTTCAGTACCTATAGAGACATTAGATGTCTTTAGAAACATTAGAGTCCTTAAGAGACATTAGAGACATATAGAGACCTTGAGTACCTCTAGAGACCTTCAGTACCTTTAGAGACATTATAGATCTTTAGAAACGTTAGAGACCTCTAGAGACCTTCAGTATCTTTAGAGACCTTCAGTACTTTTAAAGACACTTTAGACCTTTAGAGACCTTTAGAGAGTTTCAGTACCTTTAGAGACATTAGAGAACCTGAGAGATCATCAGAGGCCTTGACTACCTTTAGAGACACTACAGAACTTTATTGACATTAGAGACCTTCAGAGACCTTCAGAACATTTAGTGACATTAGAGACATTTAGAGATATTTAGTACATTTTGAGAACTTAAGTACCTTTAGAGACCTTCAGTACCTTTAGAGACATTAGAGACCTTTAGAGACATTAGAGGCCTTTAGAGACATTTGAGACCTTTAGAGATATTATAGACCTTTAGAGACCTTTTGTACCTTTAGAGGCATTGAGTATCTTTAGAGACACTGGAGACCTTTAGAGGCATTAGTGACCTATAGAGACATTAGAGACCTTTAGAGATATTAGAGACCTTTATAGACCTTCAGTACCTTTTGAGACTTTCTGTACCTTTAGAGACATTAGAGACGTTTAGAGACCTTTAGTAACTTTAGAGACCTTCAGTAACTTTAGAGACATTAGATACCTTTAGACACCTTCAGTAACTTCAGATACATTAAGGACCTTTAGAGACCTTAAGTACTTTTAGAAACTTTCAGTACCTTTACAGATATTTGAGACGTTTAGATACATTAGAGACCTTTGGAGACCTTCAGTACCTTTAGACAAATTAGAGAACTTTAGAGACATTAGAGACCTTTAGAGACCTTTAGTACCTTTAGAGATCTTCAGTAAATTTAGAGACATTAGAGACCTTTAAATACCTTCAGCTCCTTTAGAGACCTTGATTACCTTTAGAGACATTAGAGAACTTTAGAGACATTAGAGACCTTATGAGACCTTCAGTACCTGTAGAGACCTTGACTATCTTTAGAGACATTAGATACCTTTAGAGACATTTTAGACCTTTAGAGACATTAGAGACCTTTATAGACATTAAAGACCTTTATAGATATTAGAGACCTTTAGATAATTTCAGTACCTTTAGAGACATTAGAAACCTTTAGAGACATTTGAGACCTTTAGAGACCTTCAGTACCTTTAGAGACATTAGAGACCTTTAGAGACCTTCAGTACCTTTAGAGACCTTCAGTATCTTCAGAGACTAACAGTACCTTTAGAGACATTAGAGACCTGAAGGGTCTCTTCAGTAGCTTTAGAGACTTTAGACAACTTTAGAGACCTTCTTTTCCTTTAGAGACCTTAAGTACCTTTAGAGACATTGGAGGCCTTTAGAGACCTTCTGTACCTTTAGAGACCTTCACTACATTTAGAGACATTAGAGGCCTTTAGAGATCTTCAGTACATTTAGAGACCTTCTGTACCTTTAGAGACCTTCTGTACTTTTAGAGACATTAGTAACCTTTAGAGACATTAGAGACTTCTAGAGACATTAGTGATCCTTAGAGTAAATAGAGACATTTTGAGACATTAGAGAAAATTAGAGACGTTAGAGACTGTTAGAGATGTTTAGAGACGTTAGAGACCATCAGTAACTTTTGAGACAGTAGATAACTTTAGAGACATAAGAGACCTTAAGAAGCTTTGGAGACATTAGAGACCTTTGGAGACATTAGAGATCTTTGGAGACATTAGAGACCTTTGGAGACATTAGAGACTTTAAGAGAAATTAAAGACATTCAGTAACTTTAGAGACATTAGAGACCTTTCGAGGCATTAGAGACCTTAAGAGACATTAGAGACCTTAAGAGACATTAGAGAACTTTGGAGACTTTAGGGACCTTTGAAGACATTAGAGACCTTTAGAGACATTAGAGACCTTCAGTATCTTTATAAAACATTAGTGACCTTTAGAGACATTACATACCTTTAGAGACATTAGAGACCTTTAAAGACATTAGATACCTTTAGAGACCTTCAGTACCTTTAGAGACCTTCTGTACCTTCAGAGACCTTCAGTAGATTTAGAGACATTGGAGATCTTTAGAGACATGAGAAACCTTTAGAGACATTAGAGACCTGTAGAGAAATGAGACACATTCAGTACCTTTAGAGGCATTACAGACCTTTAGAGGCATTACAGACCTCTAGAGACATGAGAGACCTTCAGTACCTTTAGAGACATAAGAGACATTTAGAGACATAAGAGAAGTGTAGAGACTTTAGAGACCTTTAGAGTCATTAGCGTCCTCAGGAATCATTAGAGACCTTTAGAGACCTTTAGAGGCATTAGAGAACTTGAGAGACATTACAGGTCATTAGAGACATTATAGATCTTCAGTACCTTTAGAGACATTAGAGACCTTTATAGATATTAGAGATTTTTAAAGACATTAGAGACCTTTAGATACCTTCACTACCTTTAGAGACATTAGAGACCTGTAGAGACACTTGAGACTTTTAGAGACATTTGAGAGCTTTTGAGACATTAGAGAAATTTAGCGACTTTCAGTACCTTTAGAAACATTAGAGACCATTAGAGATCTTTAGAGACATTAGAGACCTTTAGAGACTTTTAGAGACATTAGAGAATTTCAGAGACTTTAGAGACCTTTAGAGACACTAGAGACCTGTAGAGACATTAGAGACCTTTAGATATATTAGAGACCATTAGAGATAATAGAAACCTTAAAAATCATTATAAACGTTTAGAAACATTAGAGAACTGTAGAGACCTTCAGTACATTTAGAGACCTTTAGTACCTTTGGAGACATTAGAGACCTTTAGAGATCTTCAGTACATTTAGAGACATTAGAGACCTTTAGAGAGATTTGAGACATTAGAAACCTTTAGAGACATTACAGAACTTTAGAGACATTATGGACCTTTTAGATATTAGAGACCTTTAGAGACATTAAAGACCTATAGAGACATCAGAGACCTTTCAAGACATTAGAGAACTTTATAGACATTAGAGACATTTAGAGACCTTCAGTAGTTTTATAGACATTAGAGACCTTTAGATACATTACAGACATTTAGAGACATTAGAGACCTTTAGAGTAATTAGAGGCCTTTTGAGACATTAGTGAACTTTAGAGACCTTAAGAACCTGTAGAGACATAAGAGGCCTTTAGAGACATTAAAGACTTTTAGAGACATTAGATACTTTCATTACCTTTAGGGACGTTAGAGTCCTTTAGAGAAATTAGAGACCTTCAGTACTTTTAGAGACATTAGAGACCATTAGAGTCCTTCAGTACCTTTAAAGACCTTTAGTAACTTTAGAGACATTAGAGACCTTCAGAGACCTGCATTAGCTTTAGAGATATTAGAGACGTTTAGAGACATTAGAGACCTTAAGAGACATTAGAGAGTTTTAAAGACCTTTAGAGACATTAGAGACTTGAAAGAGACATTTGAGACCTTTAGAGATATTAGAGACTTTTACAGACCTTCAGTACCTTTACAGACTTTCAGTACCTTTAGACACATTAGAGACATTTAGAGATATTATGCAGCTTTAGAGACATAACAGACCTTTAGAGACATTAGAGAGCTTTAGAGAACTTTAGAGACATTAGAGACCTTAAAGAGACATTCGAGAACTTTGGCGACATTAGAGACTTTAAGAGACCTCCAGTACCTTTAAAGACCTTTAGTACCTTTAGAGACATTAGAGACCTTTAGAGATATTAGAGAGGTTTAGAGACATTAGCGACATTAGAGAGCTTTAGAGAACTTTAGAGACCTTTGGAGACATTAAAAACATTCAGTACCTTTAGAGACATTAGAGACCTTTAGAGACATTAGAGATACTTAGAGATATTAGAGACTTTTAGAGACATTAGATACATTCAGTACCTTTAGAGACATTAGAGTCCTTTAGAGATATTAGTGACCTTTAGAGACATTAGAGATATTTTGAGAACTTCAGTACTGTTAGAGTAATTAGAGACCTTTAGAGACCTTACGTACCTTTTGATACCTTCATTATCTTTAGAGACGTTAGAGACGTATAGAGAAATTAGAGACCTTATGTTACATTAGAGACCTTTAGAGAACTTTAGAGACATTAGAGACCTTTAGAGTCTTTAGAGAACTTTTGAGACATTAGAGACCTTTAGAGATGTTAGCGACCGTTAGAGATCTTTAGGGACATTAGACAACTTTATGGACATTAGAGGCCTTTAGAAACATTTGAGACCTTTCGAGACATTAGAGACCTTTAGAGACATTAGAGGCCTTTAGCGACATTCAGTACCTTTAGAGACACTAGATAAGTTTAGAGACTCTAGAGAACAATAGAGACACTGGGCACCTTTAGAGAAATTAGAGAACTTTAGACACACTAGAGACCTTTAGAGAAATTAGAGACCTTTAGAGACCTTCAGTTCCTTTAGAGACATTAGAAACCTTTAGATACCTTCAGAACCTTTGGAGACTTTTGACCTTTACAGACAATAGAGACCTTTAGAGATATTAAAGACCCTTGGAGACATTAGTGACCTTTAGAGACATTAGAGAACATTAGAGACCTTCATACAAATTAGAGACCTTTAGAGACATTAGAGACGTTTAGATACCTTGAGTACCCTTAGAGACATTAGAGACTTCAGAGTTCATTAGAGATATTTGAGACCTTTAGAGACATTAGAGACTTTTAGAGACCTTCAGTAGCATTAGAGACATTAGAGACCTTTAGAGACATTAGAGATATTAGTGGACTTTAGATACATTAGAGACCTTTAAAGTCTATAGACACCTTTTGGGACATTAGAGATCTTTAGAGATATTAGAGACCTTTTGAGATCTTCAGTACCTTTAGAGACCTTCATTACCTTGAAAGACCTGCAGTAACTACAGAGACCTTACGTACCTTTCGAGACCTTCAGTACCTTTTTAGACATTAGAGACCTTTAGAGACCTTCAGTACCTTTAGAGACCTTCAGTACATTTAGAGACCTTCAGTACATTTAGAGACCTTCAGTACCTTTAGAGAAATTAGAGACTTTTAGATTTATTAGAGACCTTTAGAGACCTTCAGTGCCTTTAGACACATTAGAGAACTTTAAAGACATTAGAGACCTTTATAGTCCTTCAGTACCTTTAGAGACATTAGAGACCTTTATAAACCTTCAGTACCTTTAGAGTCCTTCAGTACCGTTATAGACCATCTGTAACTTTAGAGACATAAGAGACCTTTAGAGACCTTGAGTACCTTTAGAGACATTGAGTACCTTTAGAGACCCTCAGTACTTTTAGATACCTTCAGTACCTTTAGAGACCTTCAGTACCTTTAGAGATCTTCAGTACCTTTTTAGACCTTCTGTACATTTAGAGACCTTCTGTACATTTAGACACCTTCCATACCTAAAGAGAAATTAGAGAACTCTAGAGAACTTTAGTGCCTTTAGAGAACTTCAGTACCTTTAGAGACCTTCAGTACATTTAGAGACCTTCAGTACCTTTAGAGATCTTCAATACCTACAAAGAAATTAGAGACCTTTAGAGACCTTAAGTACCTTTAGAGACCTTCAGTAACTTTAGAGGCATTAAAGACATTTAAAGACCTTCAGTTCCTTTAGAGACCTTCAGTACCTTTTAACACATTAGAGACTTTTAGAGACCTATAGTACCTTTAGACACCTTTCAGTACCTTTAGAGACATTAGAGACCTTTAGAGAAATTAGAGACCTTTAGGGACGATTAGTACCTTTAGAGACATTACGTTCCATTAGAGACCTTTCGTGACCTTCAGTACCTTTAGAGACCTTCAGTACCTTTAGAGACTTTTACTACCTTTAGAGATCTTCAGTACCATTAGCGACCTTAAGTACCTTTAGAGACCTTAGAAACCTTTAGAGGCGTTAGAGATCTTTCAAGACCTTTTGTACCTTTAGAGATCTTTAGTACCTTTAGAGACCTTCAGTACCTTTAGAGACATTAGAGAACTTTAGTGATCTTCAATACCTTTAGAGACCTTCAGTACATTTAGTGACATTAGTAACCTTTAGAGACATTAGAGACCTTTAGTGACCTTCAGTACCTTTAGAGTACTTCAGTACCTTTAGAGACCTGCACCTTTATAGACATTAGAGAACTTTAGAGACAGTAGAGACCTTTAGAGACCTTCAGTACCTTTAGAGCCCTTCAGTACCTTTAGAGAACTAGAGTACCTTTAGTGATTTTCAGTACCTTTAGAGACCTTCTGTACCTTTAGAGACCATTAGTACCTTTAGAGACCATTAGTACCTTTAGAGACATTTGAGACCTTTAGAGATATTAGATACCTTTAGACCTTTTGTACCTTTAAAGACCTTGAGTATCTTTAGAGACATTAGAGAACTAAAGAGACATTAGAGACCTTTAGAGACCTTCATACCTTTAGAGACCTTCAGTACATTTAGAGACCTACAGTACCTTGAAAAACCATCACTGCCTTTAGAGACATTAGATACCTTAAGAGATATTAGAGACCTTTAGAAACCTTCAGTACTTTCTGTACCGTTAGAGACATTATCGACCTTTACAGACCTTCAGTACCTTTAGAGTCCTTCAGTACCTTTAGAAACATTAGAAAACTTTAGAGACACTAGAGACCTTTAGAGATATTAGGGACCTTCAGTACCTCTAGAGACCTTCAGTACCTTTATGGACATTAGAGACCTTTAGATACCTTCAGTACCATTAGAGACCTTCAGTAACTTTAGAAAAATTAGAGAACTTTAGAGACATTAGAGACCTTTAGAGACTTTCAGTACCTTTAGAAACCTTCAGGAACTTTAGAGACATTAGAGACCTTTAGATACCTTCAGTACCTTTAGAGACCTTGAGTGCCTTTAGAGACATTAGAGACCTTTAGACTCCTTCAGTACCTTTAGAGACATTATAGTCCATTAGAGACATTAGAGACCTTTAGATACCTTCAGTACTTTTAGAGACCTTCAGTACCTTTAGAGACATTAGAGACCTTTAGAGACATTAGAGACCTTTAGAGACATTAATGAAATTTAGATGCTTTCAGTTCCTTTAGTGACCTTCAGTACCTTTAGAGACTTTTGAGAACTTCATAAATCTTCAGTACCTTTACAGACATTGGAGATCTTTAGAAACATTAGGGGCCTTTAGAGACATTAGAGACCTTCAGTACCTTTATAGACCTTCAGTACTTTTAAAGACACTTGAGACCTTTAGAGACGTCTAGAGACTTTCAGTAATTTTAGAGACCTGCAGTACCTTAAGAGACTTTAAAGAAGTTGCGAGATCTTCAGTACCTTTAGAGACCTTTACTACCTTTAGAGACATTAGAGATTTTTATAGACATTAGAAACATTTAGAGACATTAGATACCTTTTGAGACCTGTAGTACCTTCAGAGACATTTACTATTTTTAGAGACATTAGAGACCGTCAGTATCTTTACAGACATTAGAGACTTTTAGACATATTAGAGACCTTTAGAGACCTTCAGTGCCTTTAGACACATTAGAGAACCTTAGAGATCTTCAGTACCTTTAGGGACCTTCAGTACCCTAAGAGACCTTCAGTACCTTTACAGACATTAGAGACCTTTAGAGATATTAGAGGCCATTAGAGACATTTGAGACCTTTACAGATATTAGAGATCTTAGAGACCTTTTGTACCTTTAGAGACCTTTAGTATCTTTAGAGACATTGGCAACCTATAGAAACATTGGTGACCTTTAGAGACCTTCAGTACCTTTAGAGACATTAGAGACCTCTAGCAACATTAGAGACCTATAGAGACATTAGAGACCTTTATTGATATTAGAGACCTTTAGAGACCTTCCGTACCTTTAGAGACTTTCTGTACCTTTAGCGACATTAGAGATGTTTATAGACCTTTAGTAACTTTAGAGACCTTCAGTACCTTTAGAGACATTAGATACCTTTAGACACCTTCAGTGCCTTTAGACACCCTCAGTAACTTTAGAGACCTTCAGTCCCTTTGAGACATTAGAGATCTTTAGAGACATTATAGGCCTTCAATCCCTTTAGAGACATTAGAGACATTTAGAGACATTAAATAACTTTTGAGACACTATAGACCTTAAGAGACATTAGAGACCTTTAGAGACATAAGAGACCTGTAGAGTCATTAGAGTCTTCAAGAGACATTAGAGAACTTTAGAGACCTTTAGAGTCATTGGAAACCTTAAGAGACATTGCAAATCTTTAGAGACAGTAGAGACCTTAAGTACCTTTAGAGACTTTAGAGACCTTTAGAGATATCAGAGACCTTTAGAGATATCAGAGACCTTTGCATACATTAGAGACCTTTGCATACATTAGAGACCTTTAGATACCTTCTTTACCTTTAGAGAATTTAGAGACCTTTAGAGACATTTAGAGACATTTGAGACCTTTTGAGACATTAGAGAACTTTAGAGACCTTCAGTACCTTTAGAGACATTAGAGATCATTACAGATCTTTAGAGACATAAGAGACCTTTAGAGACCTTTAGAGACATTAGAGACTTTTATAGACTTTAGAGGGCTTTAGAGACACTAGAGGCCTTTAGAGACATTAGAGACCTTTAGAGATATTAGAGACCTTAGAGATAATAGAGACCTTAAGAGTCATTAGAAACACTTAGAAACATTAGAGAACTTTAGAGACCTTCAGTACATTTACAGACCTTCAATACTTTTAGAGACATTAGAGACCTTTAGAGACCTGTAGAGACATGATAGACCTTATGAGACATTAGAGACCTGTAGAGACTTTAGAGTCCTGTAGAAACATTATAGACCTCTGTAGACATTAGAGACCTTTAGAGACTTTCAGTACATTTAGAGACATTAGAGACCTTTAGAGAGATTAGATACATTAGAGACCTGTAGAGACATAACAGAAGTTAGAGACATTATAGACCTTTGAGATATTAGAGAACTTTTTAGAAATTAGAGACCTTCAGTAACTTTAGGGACATTAGAAACCTTTAGAGATATTAGAGACCCTTAGAGACATTAGAGACCTTTAGAGACATTAGAGACCTTTAGAGACATTAGAGACCTTTATAGAAATTAGAGACCTTTAGATACCTTCAGTACCTTTAGAGACATTAGAGACCTTTAGAGACATTAGAGACCTTTAGAGACCTCCAGTACCTTTAGAGACATTAGAGACCTTTAGAGACCATCAGTAACTTTATAGACATTAGAAATCTTTACAGACGTTAGAGTCCTTAGTTGACATTAGAGACCTTTAGAGACACTACAGACCTTTAGAGACCTTCAGTAACTTTAGGGACATTAGAGACCTTTAGAGACATTAGAGACTTCTAGAGCCATCAGAGACCTTCAGTAACTTTAGAGACCTTCAGTAACTTTAGTGACATTAGAGACCTTTAGATACATTTGAGACCTTTGAGACATTAGATACCTTTAGAGACCTTCCATAACTTTAGAGACATTAGAGACCTTTAGAGACATTAGAGACCTTAAGAGACATTCAGTACCTTTAGAGACCTTCTGTACCTTTAGAGACCTTCAGTACATTTAGAGACATGAGAGACCTTTAGAGACCTTCATTACCTTTAGAGGCCTTCTGTACCTTTAGAGACCTTCAGTATCCTTAGACAGGTTAGAGACCTATAGAGAAATTAGTGATCTTACGAGGCATTAGAGACCTTTAGAGACATTAGAGACCTTTAGAAACTTTAGAGAGCTTTAGAGAACTTTAGAGACATTAGAGACCTTAAAGAGACATTCGAGACCTTTAGAGACATTAGAGACCTTAAAGAGACATTCGAGACCTTTAGAGACATTAGAGACCTTAAGAGACATTAGATACCTTTAGTAACTTTAGAGTCATTAGACACAATTTGAGATATCTGAGACACTCCCTGCTGCCCAGGAAGATGATTGGGTTCTTTGACTCCTGCCCCTCCCTGGCTCAGCATCCCCTTGCCAGATCAGCACATGCCATTGCCAGGGATTTTCTCCTCTTTCTTCTGTGTCAGGCAACTGGCATGAGGCATCTCCTGGCTGGGGGTTCCCAAGGCAGAGAGGCTGTAATTCTGCAGGTCCTGGCTCTCTTCCTTATGCTTTTCACTGTCTTTGCCTTCTGCCCACAGCCAGGCTCTACTGTGGTA
Organism: Coccyzus lansbergi; assembly: GCA_033558105.1. Lineage (NCBI taxonomy): Eukaryota > Metazoa > Chordata > Aves > Cuculiformes > Coccyzidae > Coccyzus > Coccyzus lansbergi. The sequence continues at coordinate 937,342 of JAUMJK010000851.1, forward strand.
ACCAATGTGAACACCAGTGGGATTAATCTATTCAAAGGCTTCTAAAACCACAGCACCAGAGGGAAGCCCACATCCCCAGCCCCATGAGGGCAGCCCTGGCCCTGAACTGTCCCAAAGCAATGGGGTTCCCAGAACATTTGCACAGGGTTGACAGGAGTGACACTGGGCTGGCATGAACCTGTGTCACGGGGGACCAGGTAGGACCCTTTTCTGCTTGAACTAGGGACCACAGGGAAGCACATGGGGTGTCTTTATCCCCCAGACATGCAGAAATCGATTGATGGCCCAGACCAGCAGGCAGAAGGGGGGCAGGTCCCTTGGGCTCTTAGATGATGCATCGAGCTGAGCAGGCAGTGCCTGACAGGAGTGCCTTCAATTTGGGAGATGGGGGGCTTGGGAGGCACTTGGGAGGCACTTGGTGGGAGATGGGGGGCTTGGGAGCTTGAAGCTTCTTCTTGTCTCCATCTCAAGCCTGAGAAGGTTTGAAATGTCCTCTTCTTGTTTCCATCCAAAGCCTGAGAGGGTTTGAAGCTTCTTCTTGTCTCCATCTCAAGCCTGAGAAGGTTTGAAATCTCTTCTTCTTGTCTCCATCTCAAGCCTGAGAAGGTTTGAAATCTCTTCTTCTTGTCTCCATCTCAAGCCTGAGAAGGTTTGAAGCTTCTTCTTGTTTCCATCTCAAGCCTGAGAAGGTTTGAAATGTCTTCTTCTTGTCTCCATCTCAAACCTGAGAAGGCTTGAAGCTTCTTCTTCGTTCCATCCAAGTTTAGACAAACAAAAATAAATTATAAAAAAAAGAGAAATTAGGAAATTTCGTTCTTCCTTCTGACGTCCGAGAGGACCTTGTGACCTCGTGTCGCAACATGAAGGTTGCATCAACTTTCGGGTCGTGGAGAACTCTGAGGGAGGAGCCTTTTTGGAGCCCCCGAGGAGGCTGGAGACCTTCTGGAGATGGTCCAGATGGACCCAAAATCTGGAAAAAAAACCCTTGCGGAGAAGAACCACCCAGAGGAGCCTCCGGGAAACCTCTTCTTGGGGTTGGAGAGGCCGGAAGGTTGTGAGTCAGAGGCAGGAAACTCGACTCGGTTTCCTCTTCTTCTCAGAGCTTCTCGAGGAGGATGAGGAGAAGGATCTGGCTGCTCGTGTTGGGCTGGTTGGCAGGTGGGTTGGAGGGTTTTGGGGTCGCTCTGAGAAGTCACCACCAGGAGAGGCCACCTTGAGGTCCTCTGGGGTCATCTCCAGAGGAAAAAAAGAGTTGGAGCAGCTGGTGAAAGGGAAATTTGGGAGTTCCTGGAGGAACCACCAAGCTCGGAGGGTTAAGGTGGTTGGGGCTTGGCCAGTAAGACCAGTTCAGTGGGGAGATGGTTCCAGTTAACTCCAGATCCTTGTAGCACCAAGAAAGTTGGTTCTTGACCAGTAAGACCAGTTCAGTGGGGAGATGGTTCCAGTTAACCTCAGCTCCTTGTAGCACCAGCACCTCTGGGTCTTGACCAGTAAGACCAGTTCACTGGTTAACCCGAGCTCCTTGCAGCACCAGCACCTCTGGGTCTCGACCAGTAAGACCAGTTCACTGGAGAGATGATTGTGGTTAACCCCAAGTCCTTGTAGCACCAAGACATCTGGGTCTTGACCAGTAAGACCAGTTCATTGTAGACATGGTTTTGGTTAACCCCAGCTCCTTGTAGCACCAGCACCTCTGGGTCTCGACCAGTAAGACCAGTTCACAGGAGAGAGAAGCTGGTTTTGGGGTGACCCTTTCTCCACCACTTCTCCACTTCTCCAGGTGGGAACGATGCCCTGAGGAACATCACGGGTCCCACCAGCCCCGAGCCCTCGGCTGAAGGTAACTGTCCCTGGGTTGAAGGGTTGATCCTCTCCTGAGATCTGGAGGTTCTTGGGTTCATCCTCTCCCGAGATCTGGAGGTTCTTGGGTTGATCCTCTCCCAAGATCTTGAGATTCCTCCTGACAACCTGCTTTCCCCCTCCCAGGTCTGGGTGTTTCCCTCGGCTTGGCCATTGCCTTCTTCTCCCTCCTGGCTCTGGCTTTGGGCCTCTAGCTCCTGCTGGAAATCGGTGAGAGAACCTCCAGCCCCATCGTGTGGTGGAAATTCATACTGGGAACTCACTAAAATCCAGATTCAGAGCCACTAGATGGACCTTGAGGCCAAATAAGGAGGCTTTGGGGGCGTCTGAGGAGGCTTTGGGGGCGTCTGAGGAGGCTTTGGGAGCATCTGAGGAGGCTTTGGGAGCATCTGAGGAGCTTTGGGGACATCTGAGGAGGGTTTGGGGGCATCTCAGGAAGCTTTGGGGCATCTGAGGAGGCTTTGACCCTCATCTCCCTCACAGGGAAGCGAGTCCAGGCGGCCAAGGTGAAGCTCTTCATGCCCAGGTAGAAGCTCTCAAGCTTCCACGAGGAGGAGGAGGAGGAGACCTCCAGGACCTCTTGGAGGTCAGAGAAGACCTCTCAGCCCCTCAGGTCCAACCAGAGCCTCCGTGGCTACTAAACCGTGTCCCAACTTGCCACCTCCAGGTGGGGTTTGGGTCCCAGCAGAGGTGGTGGCTTCACCACCAGCCTCGAGGAGCCTCCTCCAGGCCTCGAGGAGCCTCCTCCAGGCCTCGAGGAGCCTCCTCCAGGGCTTGAGAAGCTTTTTTTGTGAATGAACATCAGGAGAAAATAAATGTTTGTGTGAAGAATCTTCTGTAATTTCCCGTCGAGCTCCTCCAATCCACCAGTTTCACAGAATCACAGAACAACCAGGTTGGAAGGGACCCATCGGATCTTCTAGTCCAACCATTCCTATGAAACACTAAACCAAGTCTCTCAAGACCTCATTTCATCCCAAATGACCCAAAATTGCACTTTTGCCCTCAAATTTCCGCACAAAATCTGCAAAAATCTCAGGTTTTGCCCCAAATCCTCGAGTGGGGGGCTGAGGGGGCGTGGCTTAGGTCCCCATGGAGAGTAAGGGGCGTGGTTAAGAGGCTCAGGGACGTGGCTAAGACCCCCTAGGAGAGTAAGAGGCTCGAGGGGGCGTGGCTAAGAGGCTCTGGGGGCGTGGCTAAGACCCCCTAGGAGAGTAAGAGGCTCGAGGGGGTGTGGCTAAGGGCCCCTAGGAGACCGGGGGCGTGGCTAAGGGGCTCTGGGGGCGTGGCTAAGCCCCTAGGCGACTAAAGGTCTCGAGGGGGCGTGGCTAAGATGCCCATGGAGAGTAAGGGGCTCTGGGGCATGGCTAAGAGGCTCTGGGGGCGTGGCTAAGCCCCTTAGGAGAATAAGGGGCTCGAGGGGGTAAGGGCCCCTAGGAGACTAAGGGGCTAGAGGGGGCGTGGCTAAGCAACCCTAGGAGACTAAGGGACTAGAGGGGGCGTGGCTAAGCAGCCCTAGGAGAGTAAGGGGCTCGAGGGGGTGTGGCTAAGGGCCCCTAGGAGAGTAAGGGGCGTGGCTAAAGGTGTTAGGGGGTGAGTTAGCCTTAGGGGCGTGGTCACGTGGGGCGTGGGGGCGGGGCTTGCGGAGGGGGTAGAAGATGGCAGCGCTGAGCGGAAGGAAGGTGGTGAAGGGGCTGAAGGACACATCTGAGGAACATGAAGGTGGTTTCTCCTCGAGAAGAGGAGGCTGAGGGGAGACCTCATTGCTCTCTATAACTCCCTGAAAGGAGATTGTGGCGAGGAGGGAGCTGAGCTCTTCTCCCAAGGGATGAAACGAGTTGGAACAACCTCAAGCTCCACCAGGAGATGGGGGGCTTGGGAGGCACTTGGGGGGCTTGGGGGGGAGATGTGGGCTCGGGAGGCACTTGGGGGGAGCACTTGTGGGTCTGGGGGCACTTGAGGGAAGATGAGGGGGCTTGGGAGGCACTTGGGGGGAGATAGGGGGAGATGAGGGGAGCTTGGGAGGCGCTTGGGAGGCTGGGGAGGGGGAGATGAGGGTCTTGGGAGGCACTTGGGGAGCACTTGGGGGGAGATGGAGGAGATGAGGGGCCTTGGGAGGCACTTGGGAGGCTGGGGAGGAGGTGGGGGGCTTGGGAGGCACTTGGGGGGCACTTGGGGGGAGATGGGCAAGATGAGGGGAGCTTGGGAGGCACTTGGGGGGCACTTAGGGGGAGATGGGGGGCTTGGGAGGCACTTGGGGAGAGATAGGGGAGATGAGGGGCCTTGGGAGGCACTTGGGGGGGAGATGAGGGGCTTGGGAGGCACTTCGGGGGCGCTTGGGGGGAGATGGGGGAAATGAGGGGCCTTGGGAGGCACTTGGGGGGGAGATGGGGGGCTTGGGAGGCTCTTGGGGGGCACTTGGGGGGAGATGGAGGGACTTGAGGGAAAGTGGGGGGGATGTAGGGGGGGGACTTGGGGGTCTGGAAGCACTTGTGGGTCTAGGGGGTCACTAATGGGGAGACGAGGGCGACTTGGGGAGGGGAAAAAGAGGGGATGGGGGGTGACCTGGGGGGTGCTGGGAAGGCACTTAGGGGGCACGTGCGGGGAGATGGGAGCTCCCTCCCTGCCTCCAGGGCTGTTAATTGTTAGGGTCCAAAACATTTTGCTAAGACGACGAGGCAGAGTTGCTAGCAACTAAAATGTTTATTACCGATTTTAAAAATAGATGAGCATAAAATTTCATAACCGATCGATCAGCGGTCACCCCGTGGCCAATTTGGAGTGAACCCCGAAATGAGAATTCGAGGGCTTCTTATAGAGGCCAAGCTTTTAGTTAAACAAAGACTTCAAAGACATGCAATTAATACAGGAGAATCATATCTTCGGAGAAGGATTTATGGTCATCCTGAGGGAAGATGTCTTCCGAAACTTCCCTTCATTCTTCTTCCCTCCCAGAGTGTGGGGCAGACAGGCCTTATCTCTCAATCCATACTAGGCCAGCAGCCCATCTTTGAAAGATAAACAAAAAACCACTCTAACAGAAGAATCCTGTCTCTCCTTGAAAATAAGCAAGAAATAAAAAACATCCTGACAGAAAAAGGTCATATCAGTCCCCAATTTTTTTTTTTTTTGGGGGGGGGGGTGTCTCGTCGATCTTTCTGACTTTACTGCATGTCTTATCTGATTTCTTCTTCATGTCTTATAACTTCTTACTTTTCACTGACAACATTACAGTATACATTGGTACACCATACGGGTTAGCAAAACTGATAGTTCTCATGTTATAATATTGAGAAAAGATTGTTCTGACTAGGGCAAGTTTACAGCTAATTCATGCCTTTAAAGTCAGCAAATTACTTATGGTATCTCAATAACAGATAATCAGCTTCAGTTTTATTCTCCAAAATTGATGCCTTGCATACCTACAGACACATACTATAACTCATGGGCATGGCTACTCCAGGTATTAAATGGAAGCCAGCATAGTTTCAGATTTATATGGCAGTTTTGATAACCACGTATAGTTTTTTAAAGGTTTGAAGGCTTGCAGGGACTCCCAAAATACATAGCGTACATCACACAAACAGGTTTTTTTTCAAACGTTTACAGAGGTATTCCGCTTGTGGGAAAATAAGGCTTTCAATAATATTACAGTTCTCAAAGGTGTCAAGCATTCTGTTGTCCGCTGACTGGTAGACGATTTTCTTTACTTGATCCGAGTTTTTCCACTCCGACTGCTGCGAAGGCTGTCAGCAATACTTCGCATGGTCCATTCTGCTGTTTTCGGTGGTTTTCCTGCAAAATCTTCAACAAAAAACTCATTTCCGGGTACAGATTGATCTTAAACTTTTATGCCATGCAGCTTGTTTCTCAAACGAGTTCAGCCAGTGTTAGCTGATTAGGCAAATTCTCACTTAGTTGTTGATTCTGTGAGATCCCTTCCTATATACTGCAACTGGTACACGGGGCTAATACTTAGGTTTTTTTTTTTTTTTTACTACTTCAAGACCTTAGCAAGGTCAAAAGAAGTGCTTGATGCCAGTATTGGCTTTGTTTTACACTCTTAGCTGTTTACTGTTCTGATGATTTACTTTCTTCACCCGGCTTCAGGACTGTGATCAGTATAGAATCATAGAATCACCAGGTTGGAAGAGACCCACTGGATCATCGAGTCCGACCATTCCTATCAACATGATAGACAACATGAATTAGATACATCTATACAGAAAGTATTTCACATAGACATTCCCATCATAGTCAGGTTTGAGTTATTTCCATGGCAGGCTTAGATTTGAGCAATATTTTCCTGTGATGTTAAAGAACTGAGCAATATGATCAGCGTATTTGGTTTTCACAAGTAGGATGGGAAATTTCTGCAGTTGAAATTGAAGTTCCCCATGGCTTGAGGAATGGGGTTTTTTGCCTTCGTGGATGTTTTCTGTACGTTCAGATGTTTGTAAATGGATGGAGAATAACATTGTTCTTGTCTTTAACTGGACCGAGGTAGAGGTGACAGCAATTTAGGGGCTAGCAGTCTGTGAGTAATCCACAGTAATAATAATGATCCACTGATTCAGTGATTTTTATCGCTTTCTTGGAATTTCCTACGCTTACCTGGAATGGATTATTTATTGGTAAACCGGGAGCAGTAATAAATCACCTCTTCCCCACCTGGAGTACGACGGAGCTGTTTTATTCCATGGGGTGCCGGTTTGAAAGGACAGGAAATGAAACGCATTGTACCTTGCTTGTACCTTTGTAAAAATGCTTGTCAGGACAATAAAAACTGCTCTTCCCTTCCATCACTGGGAGGCTGGTTTTATATATGTGTATATGGTTTTATATATGTATGGAGAATGTAACTACTAATCCGTTCTTAAAAGCTCGTTAATCTTTTATCATTTTAACATAAATGTATACCTCTACCTAACAATATTACTGCAGGCACTCTAAACAAGGTATAATTTCAACTAACAAAGTTTCTGACCAGCCTGAGAAAGCATCTGTTAGTGCTAGTAAATGTCAGCACGTTCTTTCCCATTTTATTGGGAGTTCAGAGGTACCTCAAAAGGTTTGTTTTGTTTTCTTGCCATATTGATAATCAATTCTCTATCTTAAATCAGAATCACGGATTTGAAGTTTACCGTCCAGAACTAAAGCAGTTTTATTTCTGCATTTTTCTGTGGCCATCTTGGCCTCAAAATCTCCTGCCAATTTGTTACTAATTTTATGACCAGTATTACTTCTTTGGTGACATTTGTAGTATGTGATCTTTTTGCTGATTCTAGTGCTTGCTTTCTGGGCTGATGTTCTGGGGTAACACTCTGGCTCCGATTACTTCTCTGGTGGCAGTTACTGCATATCTGGCTTTATGATGTCTTCATTCCACGAAGCTGCTTCTGTCAGTGTACCAGGAGTTTTCCTCATCTTGCTGGTTTTAAAGCAGCTTCCCTAAGGAAACACGCTGTCATTCCCAGAAGGGTTCTGAGTTCCTTTGCCATTCCTGGCATGAGTGTGCAGCAAATAGCTTCCTTTTGTGCTGTCTGTGTCTTCTGGAGATCTCGAATCCAAAGTAGGCAAGTTGTCGCTGTATAGGCTGGGCTTTCTGCTGAAAGTCCTGACACCTGCTCAGTTCAAAAGTCCAGTAAACTTACAGCCCGTCGCTCACAGTCGTCTTCTGTTTGTGTGGCTCGCAGGAGGTCACATACTGCAGCAGGGTTCCAGTCTCAAGTTTTCAGATTCCAGTCTCAAGCTTTCAGGTCTCGAGCTAGCTGGTCTTCAGAAATAGTTCAGCTGTTTACAATACTTCGAGGTAATACTGTTCAGGTTAGTTGCATTTTACTACCAGTTTCTGGGTTTTCTTATTTAAAGGCAAGTCAACCAATTGCTTTCAACCAATATCAAGCAGGAGAGGGCATCTTTCAAATCCAGTACGGTAACCTACAATTCATTTTAACACTGGTTGGCAAGGTACAGGTATTTACTACTACTGAATGTAGCTTATATCTCGTTCCTTCATAGGAAATATTGGAGCATTATATTTTGCCTCACATTTCACTAATAACCCATATTGTCAATAATTAATTTTATCTTTTTAACAATTTCCCTAATCACAGAGGGTGTTACCTGACATGGGCCAAATTTACCTTTTCCTGCTTCAGATTGCTAGTCTTTCAGATATCTCAGAAGTCCACATGTCTGGATAAACCTGCTTCAGAACTTTTGTTGTCGCGGTGTTCTTTTACCTGTCTTAAAGACAAACTCAATACTTTGATTAGTTCATGATCTCTCACTTTAAAATTCATATCTCCTGCCCCAAATACTGTTTCCATCTCTAACTGCTTTAGTAAATCTCATTAAGGTCTAGGGGCTCCTAGCTAACAAATTGAGGTATACTCGTTTGTTTTTCAATTCCTACATAACAGATTACCCTAGGAATGCTTTCTCAGTTTGGCCGGCAGCTTCTATTACAAACACAATATTTCATTTTGATCTACAGGAATTGGTTGCTGATTTACACAGAGGTTCCCGTACTTATCAAGAACATAACTTTTTTGCATTTTTCAACTTACTTTACTCAAGTTCAGCTACAATACCCAATTACGATTCTTTTATTTTACCCAAGTTCAGTTACCACACTCGATTCTGATTTTTACAGTGTGCACATCGACTATTTCTTGATTTCAGACTCCATTCTTACATCATGTTCTCTTGCTGCTTCAGGTGATGTTGCAAACTGGAAAACAGATCTGCACACATTATTTTTTCAGTTTTCTTCTACTGGTTGCAAATTAGAACAGCAATAAATAAACAGGCTCTGCTGCCAAGCAGCAGATGGATTAGGGAGAGGAAACAAGTGTTCTCTCTCGGCCTGAACTTTTGTCTTTAATACCCTGATATAAAACCTGAGGGGTAAGACAAAGCTCTATCACCTCTCTGGTGAAGGATTAATCAGGTTCCTGAAGTGGAAGGTACATTCTATAGCATCAACATGAACGAAAAGGAAGGAGAATTCATCTTTGGACAGCCCAGAGATACTTTTCTTTGCCCTGTGGCTTTTCAGGACGATCCTTTTTGTCCTTTGCTACCAGGAAGTTTTACTTTCACAAGGCCTGTCCAGAGAAAGACCCAAACACAACATAAACATTTTAGCTCATGTTTTGATATAGAGCAGCATTAATTACAACAAGGTGTTACAGCCGCTTGGTGAAACACCAATTCTTTTGTGATTTAAGATCTTACTGATCTAAAATACCTTAGCTGGTTTTTTTCTTTTAAATACAGCCACTCTGCCAGCTTTTAAAATAACTGGCAGATTTTCTTTGTTCTGGATCTTACATTCAGGACAACTCAGACCTTAACTATTTGTTACTTACAACAAACCATGTACAATCTGAACAAGATTCATCTCATTTTTGCAACAAAACAAATACAATCCTGCACAAATATCTCATTCCACTGAAGGAAGGAACAAATCATGTTAACAAAGGGAAATTGATAGTTTAGCTTGTTCATTACTTGAAAACAAGGACAGTTTTACAGCAGAGACAAAAGACAGACTTGAAGACTTAAGAGGTCCCTAGGGAATTAAGAAAGTACCATCAGAGGCGAACAGGAGAGACAAAAACGTGAGGACATTTAACTACTTAACTAGGATTTCTTGGAACTCACGCACATACCAACATTAACTTATTCACTTCAAAACACACAACAACCACACGTTCACTTCAAAGCGACTTATAGTACCATAGTTTCAATTTCTGTGATTAATGTTACCACACAAGGAGAAAATTTAAAATGTACCCTTTATCTGAGGATTGCCGTCTGTTCCCGCAGGGGTCCAGCTGAGAAAGGGGAGTCCCTCCAAAAATTTTTCGGGGCTACCCAAGGGAGTCCCATAGATCAGTGGGCCTCGCAGCCAGACAGAGGGTTTCGCGTGGGTTACAAAGGACTCACACTTAACATTTTAATTTAGCTATCAAGGCAGGTACACTCTATTCAAAGCTGGAGAAAATTCAGAATTGGTCTTCAGAGTGTTTCTGACAATTAGTGATTTCAAAACTTTATATACACACAATGATTTTCATTCTCATATTCTCTCTGAAGTTACAAGCAGACTTTTCCCGCAGACAAACTTAACTACTTCAAGTCCCCAAACTGTCCCTTTAACACTTCACACATAAGTTACAAAGCAGCCTTCACAAACCCCCCACCCAGGGCCCGATCCTTATCCAGCAACCGCTTTTTAACTCTTAACTTTCCTGTAAGCCGAATAGGAAAGATTTTGCAAAAGAAGCCAGCTTGGGCTTTCTTTTTTTTTTTTTTTTTTTTCTTTCTTTCCCATTTCGGGAGGGCAGAACAGACTCTGATTCTGCATCAAATACTCTCTAGGATCAGATAAATTTAGGTAAGGGTAACCGTAGGTTAAGAATACAGTTCATACGAGACGGATCAAATCCTGGGGATTCTCAGAAAATGGTTTGCGTGCTGCTGTTTATTCTGTGACATGTCCGGTGGAATTACATGACACAGGTTTGTGTTTTAGGTGGACTTAAAAGTCCTTCATTTGTATTTTCAGGTTCCACAATTGATCTTTTTGTGTCAGGCAAGAGGAGGTAAAACCGGTTTCAAATCTCCCCAGTCCCTATCCAAAATTTTCGGAGCTTGCCGTAGTGGCAAGGTTGCAGTCTTATTTTTAGATGGGACCCACGGTTTGAGCCTGGAAGTTGGCTCTTCTACGAAATAACGCGATGCCAAAATATACGGGGTCTGATTTGGGTGATTATCCATTACAACAGATTGAACTGAATAGATTGCCTGAAGGGCAAACATACCTTAGGGTGGCCAGCCCACTTGGAACACTGGCCATTCGAGCTGGCAAAGCATTTTTAATTTTCCCACATGTACTGTGTCTCCCGTGAGGGCAGCTCTATTTTGGTAATTTTTAAATGTTGAATTATCAATTCAAGCAGACTGGCATCAGATCTACTTTGATTCTGCCCCATTTTGTATCTCAAGAACACCCTAAAAGCAACGATAAACACAACCACAATTACAGTACCACAAATCCGACGTGTCAAATGTGAATACCAAAAACAAGCATCAAGTTTCGATACCGAGAGAAAGCAAGACAGAACCAGAATGAGGGGGGGCAAGGACTCGCTTCTGTCTCCCCTCCCAGAGAGCAGCCGAGCGTCTCCAGTGTTGCTCCGACCCTGAGAACAGCCACCGCATCCGGTGGATCCAGATTTACGTTCTCTTTCTTTGGGTCTTCAGTACAGATTGGGCCCCCAGAGAAATCAGAATCAGATCGGGTTATACTCACCTTCCTCAGAGGGAAGCTGGTTTCAGAATCAGAATTTACTTTTTCCATTTCAGAATCAGATCTCCTGTCCTGCCGTGTTAGCAAAATCTATCCCACAAGCCCCCAAACTGTTAGGGTCCAAAACATTTTGCTAAGACGACGAGGCAGAGTTGCTAGCAACAAAAATGTTTCTTATCAATCTTAAAAATAAATGTGCATAAAATTTCATAGCCGATCAATCAGTGGTCACCCCACGGCCAATTTGCAGTGAACCCCAAAATGAGAATTCGAGGGTTTCTTATAGATGCCAGGCTTTCAGTAAAACAAAGACTTCAAAGACATGCAATTAATACAGGAATTTTACAGAATCACAGAATCACAGAACAACCAGGTTGGAAGGGACCCATCGGATCTTCTAGTCCAACCATTCCTATCAAACACTAAACCAAGTCCCTCAATACCTCATCCACCCGTGTCTTAAACACCTCCAGGGAAGGTGAATCAACCCCCTCCCTGGGCAGCCTATTCCAATGCCCAATGACCCTCTGCGTGAAAAACCTCCTCCTAATCTCCAGCCTAAATCTCCCCTGGTGGAGCTTGAGGCCATTCCCTCTTGTCCTGTCCCCTGTCACTTGGGAGAAGAGGCCAGCTCCCTCCTCTCCACAACCGCCTTTCAGGTACTTGTAGAGAGTAATGAGGTCTCCTCTCAGCCTCCTCTTCTCCAGGATAAACAACCCCAGCTCTCTCAGCCGCTCCTCATAGGGTCTGTTCTCCAGCCCCTTCACCAGCCTCGTCGCTCTTCTCTGGACTTGCTCCAGAGTCTCAACATCCTTCTTGTGCTGAGGGGCCCAGAACTGGACACAATATTCAAGGAGCGGCCTCACCAGTGCTGAATACAGAGGGAGAATAACCTCCCTGGCCCTGCTGGTCACACCATTTCTGATCCAAGCCAGGATGCCATTGGCCTTCTTGGCTACCTGGGCACACTGCTGGCTCATGTTCAGTCGCTGTCGACCAACACCCCCAGGTCCCTCTCCTCCTGGCAGTTTTCCAGCCAGGCTTCTCCCAGTCTGTAGCTCTGCATAGGGTTGTTGTGCCCCAAGTGCAGGACCCGGCATTTGGCCGTGTTAAACCTCATCCCGTTGGACACTGCCCAGCGCTCCAGCCTGTCCAGGTCCCTTTGCAAAGCCTCCCTACCCTCCAGCAGATCGACACTTGCACACAGCTTTGTGTCATCTGCAAACTTCCTAAGGGTACCCTCAATGCCCTCATCCAGGTCATTGATGAAGACAATGAACAGGACTGGACCTAGCACTGAGCCCTGGGGGACACCACTTGTCACTGGCCTCCAGCTGGACTTAACACCATTTACCACCACTCTCTGGGCCCGGCCATCCAGCCAGTTTTCTACCCAGGAGAGTGTGTGTCTGTCCAGGCCAGAGGCTGACAGTTTCCGTAGCAGAATGCTGGGAGAAACTGTGTCAAAGGCTTTTATGAAGTCCAGAAAGACCACATCCAAAGCCTTTCCTTCATCCAGCAGCCGAGTGACTTTGTCATAGACGGCGATCAGGTTGGTTTTACAGGACCTGCCTCTGGTAAACCCATGTTGACTGGACCTGATCACCCGGTTCTCTTGTAAGTGCTTCATGATCGCACTCAAGATCACCTGTTCCATGACTTTCCCTGGCACTGAGGTCAGACTGACTGGCCTGTAGTTCCCCGGATCCTCCCTGCAACCCTTCTTGTAAATGGGAACTACATCAGCCAGTCTCCAGTCCAGAGGTACCTCCCCAGTCTTCCAGGACTGCTGGAAGATGATGGAAAGGGGTTTGGCCAATACATCCGCCAGCTCCCTCAAAACCCTAGGATGTATCCCATCTGGCCCCATGGACTTGCGGGTGTCCAGCTGGCCAAACAGGGCTCTGACCACCTCCTCTTGGACTATGGGAGCCTCATATTGCTCCTCTGTTTCCCGGGTATCTACACAGAGGGAACAAGTCAGATAGTAACATCGTGGTGTTAGCTGATATCTTCAGAGAAGGATTTATGGTCATCCTGAGGGGAGATGTCTTCTGAAACTCCCCTTCATTCTTCTTCCCTCCCAGAGTCTGAGGCAGCCAGGCCTTATCTCCAATCCATACCAGGCCAGCAGCCCACTCTTGAAAATAAACAAGAAATAAAAATGCTCTGACAGGGGAATCCTGTCCTTCCTTGAAAATAAGCAAGAAATAAAAAAAATCCTGACAGAAAAAGGTCATATCATTAGGAACAATGTGTCACTTTTTCTATTACAAAAATTTATATTGCTAAACATTTTTTTATGTCTAACTGGAATCAGGACAAGCTCTTCTCTGAAGACAACAGAGCAAGACAGCAATGGAGCAAGAGAACAACTTGAGGTGGTTTATCAATAGAAGACGGCACATTTTTGGAACTTTAAGAAAAAATATTCTTTTGCTTTTCGGTTTGTCTCTCCCAGAAGCTGGCTGTCTATTGTTCATCTTGATGGCTGTGTCTTTTGGAGAAGGGGTGGGGGAATTGTTGGAGTTGTCTCCTTAAGTGTTCTGGCAAGTTCCATTGGCCCCAGCCGCGATAGGGAGATTTAAGCTAGACATTAGGAGGAAGTTTTTTCACAGAAAGAGTCATTGGGCATTGGAAGAGGCTGCCCAGGGAGGTGGTTGATCCACCTTCCCAGGAGGGCTTTAAGGCACAGGTAGATGAGGTCCTGAGGGACATGGTTTAGTGTTTGATAGGAATGGTTGGACTCAATGATCCAGTGGGTCTCTTGCAACCTTGTGATTCTATGATTCTATGATTCTATGTCCTGCAGCTTCATCTCCTCCTGCGTCATCTCCTGCTGCATCTCCTGGTACTGCATATAGTGCTGCTGCATCTCCTGCTACAACTCCTGAAGCTGCATATCCTGTGGCATTTCTTTCTACTTCATCTCCTGCTGCATCACTTGATGCTGCCTGTCCTGCTGCTGCATTACCTGCTTCATCTCCTCCTGATGAATCTCGTACTGCTGAATCTCCTTCTGCTGCATCTCCTGCTGCTTCATCTACTGCTGCTGCATCTCCTGCTTCATATCCTGAGAATGTATTATCCTACTGCATCTCCTGCTGCACCTCTACTGCTGCACCTCCTGCTGCATATTCTGCTTCATCTCCTACTGCATATTCTGCTTCATCTCCTGCTGATTCCTCTAAAACTACTGCATCTCCTGCTGAATCTCCTGCTGCTTCTCCTGCAGCTGAATTTTCTGCTGCATCTAGTGCTGCTGCATCTGATGCTGTTGTGTCTACATCTGCATATCCTTCTGCATCTCATCCTAATACATCTGCTGCATCTCCTTCTGAAGCATATCCTCCTGTGACGTCTCCTGCCGCATCTCCTGATTAATGGCATGCGGCTTCATATCCTTCTGCATCTCCTGCTGCATCTGCTGCTGCTGAGTCTACTGCTACTTCTCCTGCTGAATCTACTGCTGCTGCGTCTATGTCTGCATCTCCTGCGGCTGCTTCTCCTTCTGTATCCCCAGCTGCAACCGCATCAGTTCCTTCTGCATATCGTGCAGCTGCATCTGCTGTTTCTGCATCTGTGTCTGCATCTCCTGCTGCTGCACCTCCTGCTTCATCTCCTGCTGCTGCATTTTCTCCTGCATCTACTCATTCTGCATGTCCTGCTGCTGCATCTCCTGCAGTTGCATCTAATCTTCTGGCATCTCTTGATGCTTACGCTGATGTTGCATCACCTCCTGAATCTCCTTCTGAATCACTTGCTGCTGCATCTCCTGATTAATCTCCTGAGGAAGTATATCCTACTGAACTTCTGCTGCACCTCTCCCGCTGCATCTCCTGATGCTGCATCGATTGCTCCTTGATATCCTGCTTCATCTGCTGCTGCTGCACATCCTGTTGCATCTCCTGCTGCAACATATCTTGATGTATCTCCTGCTGCTTCATATCCCGCAGCATTTCATGTGGCTGCACCACGTACGGCATGTTTTTCTGCTTAATTTCCTGCTGCATCTCCTGCTGCTTCATTTCCTGCTGCTGAATCTCCTGCTGCTTCATTTCCTGCTACTGCATCTTCTGATGCATCTCGTGTAGATGCAACTCCAGCTGCATAAAATGATTCTGCATATCCTGTTACTGCAACTCCCGCAATATCTGCTGCTGATTTGCCAGCTGCTGCTGGGTCTATGTCTGCATTTCGTTCGACTGAATATCCCGCTGGATCCCAAGCTGCATGGAGTAGACCTGCAGAATAGGCCGCTCCTTGACTCTACGAGGAGCGGCTGAGAGAGCTGGGGTTGTTTAACCTGGAGAAGAGGAGACTGAGAGGAGACCTCATTACTCTCTACAACTCCCTGAAAGGTGGTTGTGGAGAGGAGGGAGCTGGCCTCTTCTCCCAAGTGACAGGGGACAGGACAAGAGGGAATGGCCTCAAGCTCTGCCAGGGGAGATTTAGGCTGGAGATTAGGAGGAGGTTTTTCACGCAGAGGGTCATTGGGCATTGGAACAGGCTGCCCAGGGAGGTGGTTGATTCACCTTCCCTGGAGGTGTTTAAGACATGGGTGGATGAGGTCTTGAGGGACTTGGTTTAGTGTTAGATAGGAATGGTTGGACTAGAAGATCCGATGGGTCCCTTCCAACCTGGTTGTTCTGTGATTCTGTGATTCTGTCATAAATGCCTATACAAGCCTGAAACGCCTTATACAAGACTGAATCGCCTTAAACAAGCCTTAACCTACTTATACAACCCTATTATATCCAGAACAGCTTGTACAGACTTGTACAGTACTGAAATGACTAATACAAGATTATACAAGCCTGACCCTCCTTATTCAAGCCTATACAAGCCTGAACCGCTTTATAAAAGCCTAAACCACCTCATACAAGCCTATATGAGCCTGATCTGCCTTATACAAGTCTCTACAAGCCTGAACTGACTTATAAAATCCTATACAAAACTTTACAAGTCTGAACAGCATTATACAAGACTGAACCGCATAATACAAACCTGAACCGACTTATACAAGCCCATACATGCCTGAAATGTCTTATACAAGCCTATACAACCCTGAAGTGCATTATACAAGGCTGAGCAGCTTTATACAAGCATATAGAAGCCTGTACCAACTTATACATACCTATACAAGCCTGAACACACTTATACAAGCACATACAACCCTTAACCGCCTTATATAAGCCTATACAAGCCTGAACCTTCTTTTACAAGCCTATAGAAGTCCTAACCGCCTTATACAAGCTTATACAAGACTGAACCGTCTAATAGAAAACTATATAAACCTGAACCGCCTTATACAAGCCTATAAAAGCCTGAACTGCCTTATTCAAGCCTAAACCGCCTTATACAAGATTATACAATACTGAACCATATCATACAAGTCTATAAAAGCCTGAACCGCCTTATACAAGCCTATACAAGCCTAAACCACGTTATCCAAACCTGTACAATCCTGAACTGACTTATACGAGCCTATACAAGACTGAAGCATCTTATACAAGCCTATACAAGCCTTAAACGCCTTATACAAGTCTATAGTAGTCTGAACCACCATATACAAACCTATACATCCTGAACAGCATTATACAAGCTTGAACTGCCTTATACAAGCCTGAACCACCTTTTGCAGGCATATACAAGCCTTAAACTCCTTATGAAATACTATACAACCTGAACCCCGTTATAAAAGCCTATACAAGCCTGAACCGACTTCTCCAACCTATACAAGCCTGAACCACATTATAGAAACCTATAAAAGCCAGAACCACCTTACAAACCTATACAAGCCTGAACCACCTTATACAAGCATATTCAAGCCTGTACCGTCTTACAGAAGACTATACAAGCCTGAACCAACTTTTAGAAGCCTTTACAATCCTGAAACAACTTATACAAGCATATAGAAGCCTGTACCATCTTATACAAGCGTATACCAGCCTACACCACTTTATTCAAGACTATTCAATCCTGAACTGCCTTATATAAGCCTATACAAGCCTTAAGCACTTTATACAAGTCTATACAATACCGAACTGATTTAAAGAAGCCTATACAAGACTATGCAAGTGTGAACCGCCTTATACAAGACTATACAAGCCTGAACCAACTTATACAAGCCTATACAAGCCTGAACTGCATTATACAAGACTTTACAAGCCTAATGCGCCTTATACAAGCCTATAAAAGCCTTAACCGCCTTATGCAATCCTATACAAGCCTGAAGTGCCTTATACAATACCAGAGTAGCCGGAACCGACTTATAGAAGCCTATACAAGACTGAACAGCATTATATAAGCCTATAGAAGCCTGAACCACCCTATACAAACATATACAAGCCTTAACAGCATTATATAAGCCTATACAAAACTTAACCGCCTTATTAAAAACTAAATCGCCTTCTACAATACTGAAATGTCTCATACAAGCCTGTACAAGCCTGAACCGCCTTATACAAGCCTGAAATGCAATATACAAGCCTGAACTGCCTTATACAAGGCTATACCAACCTAAAACGCCTTATAAAAAACTGAACTGACTTATACAAGTATATTCAATCCCGAACCGCATTATACACGACTGAACCGCCTTATACAAGCCTGAAAAGACTTCTACAAGCCTATACAAGCCTGAACTGTCTTACACATGCCTATACAAGCCTGAACCACCGTATACAATCATATACAAACCTGTACCGTCTTATACACAAGCCTATACTAGCATGAACCTACTTATACAAGCCTATACAAACTGAACCAAATTATCCAAGCCTATACAAGACTGAACTGCCTTATACAAGAAAATACAAGACTGAAGCGACTTATACAAGCCTATAGAATCCTTAAAAGCGTTATGCAAGCCTATAAAATACTGAACCACCTTATAAAAGCCTATACACGCCTGAACCGACTTTTTCAAGCCTATACTATCCTGAAAAGGCTTATTCAATCCTATACAAGCCTGAAACAACTTTTACATTCCTATACAAGCCTCAACTGCTTTATACAACCCTATAAAAGCCTGAACTGTCTTATACAAGTCTATACAAGCCTAAACTGCCTCATATAATCCTATACAATACTGAACCGACTTATACAAACCTATACAAGCCTGAATTGCCTTATGCAAGACTTAACTGCCTTATAAAAGCATATACAAGCCTTAACAAGACTATACAAGCTTTAATTGCCTTATACAAGCCTGAACCGCCTTATACAAACCTATACAAGCCTGAACCGCCTTATGCAAAGACTATAAAAGCCCAAACTGCCTTATTCAAGTCTGAACAGCCTTATACAAGCCTATAAAATGCATGACGAACTTTCTACAAGCCTATACCAGCCTGAACAGACATATATAGCTTATACAACCCTGAACCGCCTTATACACAACTATACATGCCTGAACCATCTTATACAAGCCTATACAAACCTGAACCGCCATATACAAGCCTGAACTGCCTTATACAGGCATATTCAGGCCGGTAACATCTTAAACAAGCCCAGAGAAGACTGAACCAACTAATAGAAGCCCATACAAGCCTGAACCGCCTTATACACTCATATACAAGCCTAAACTGCATTATAGAAGCCTGAACAGCATTATACAAGCGTATAGATGCCTGTACCATCTTATACAAGACTATAAAATCCTGAACCAGCTTATACAAGACTATAAAACCTGAACAGGCTTAAAGAAGACTATACAAACTGAACCATCATATAAAATGCTATACAATCCTGAACCGCCTTATAAAAGCATAGACAATCCTGAACTGCCTTATAAAAGCCTAGACAACCCTGAACTGCCTTATAAAAGCCTAGACAACCCTGAACTGCCTTATAAAAGCCTAAACAATCCTGAACCACCTTACAAAAACCTATACAAGACTGAACTGCATCAACCACCCTATACAAGTCTATAGAAGCTGGAATTGACTAATACAAGCCTATACAAGTCTGAACCGACTTCTTCAAGCCAATATAAGTCTGAACTGTCTTATGCTGGCATATACAAGACTGAACCATCTTATACTAGGCTGAAGAGCCTTATAGAAGCACATAGAAACCTGTACCGTCTTATACAAGCCTATACAAGCCTCTACTGCATTATCCAAGCCTATACAATCCTGAACTGCCTTATACAATCCCATGCAAGCCTGAACTGCAATATACAAGCCTATACCGTCCTGAACCATCTTATACAAGCCCAAAGAAGCCTCAACAGCCTTATACAAGCCTATAGAAACCTGAACCGCCGCATACAAGCCTATACAAGCCTGAACCAACTTATACAAGCCTATACAACCCTGAACTGCGTTATAAAAGCCTATACAAGATGGAACCGCATTATACTAACCAATACCAGTTTGAATTACCTTATACAAGTCTGAACAGACTTCTTCAAGACGATACAAGCCTGAACCGCATTATAAAAGTCTATACAAGGCTGAACTGCCTTATACAAGCCCATACAAAACTGAACGACCTTATACAAGTCTATACAAGGCTGAACTGCCTTATACAATCCTATCCAAGCCTGAAACACCTTATAAAAGCCTATACAAGCCTGAACCATTTTGAAGAGTCCTGGGGTTCTCTAGAAGGGTCTGGGGGCCTTTAGAAGGGCTCTGGGGGACTCTAGAAGGGTCTGGGGACCCTAAACCTAACCCAAGTGTGAATACCTAACCCTAAACCTAAACCTAATCTTAACCCTAACCTTAACCCTAACCCTAACCCTAACGCTAACACTAACACCTAACCCTAAACCTAACACTTGCCCTAACCCTAACCCAAAGGAAACCCTCACCCTAACACTAATCCTAACCCTAAACCTAACCCTAAACTTAAACCTAAACTTAAGCCTAATCCTAACCCTATCTCTAACACTAACCCTAACACAAACTCCTAAACGTAACCATAAACCTTACCCTTACCAAAACTCTAACACAACCCTAACCCTAGACCCTAAACCTAATCTTAAAGCTAACGCTAAGCGTAAGCCAAATCCCAGGGTCCTGGGGGGTCTCTGAAAAAGTCATGGGGGGCTTTAGAAGGGTCCTGAGGGTCTCTAGAAAGCTCTGGTGAAACTTTGAAATGTCCTGGGGTTCTCTGGAAGGTCTGTGGGCCTTTAGATGGTCTGGGGGTCTCTGGAATGGCCTGAGGGTCTTTAGAAGGGTCCTGGGTATATTTAGAAGGGTCTGGGGGCCTTTAGAAAGGCTCTGAAGGGGGCTCTAGAAAGGTCTTGGCATCTGTAGAAGGGACCTTGGTGTCTATAGAATGGTCTGGGGGCCTTTAGAAGGGTCCTGTGGGCTCTAGAAGGGTCTGGGAACCCTAACCCTAACCCTAGCCCGAATACCTAACCCTAACCCTAAACCTAAACTTAACCCTAAATTTAAGCCTAAACATAACACTAACAACTAACTATAAACCTAACTCTAACACTTCCACTAAACCTAACCCAACAGTAAACCTAAACATAACCCTAAACCCTAACCCTAACTCTAACTCATAACCCTTAACCTAAGCCTAAACTTAAGCCTAATCTTAAACCTAATCCTAACACTAACACAAACACCTAAACGTAACCATAACTCTTACCCTTACCAAAACTCTAACACAACCCTAACCCTAAAGCTAACCCTAACCTTAACCCTAATATTAACACTAACACCTAAAACTAAACCTAAACCTAACACTTGCTCAAACCCTAACCCAACCGTAACCCTAACCCTAACCGTAACCCTTATCCTAACCCTAACCTTAACCCTAACCATAAACCTAACCCTAACCATAATCTTAACCCCAGCGCTAACCCTAACCCAAATCTCTGGGTCCTGACGGTCTCTAGCAAGGTCAGGGGGCTTCAGAAGGGTCCTGAGGGTCTCTAGAATGCTCTGAGGGCACTTTGAAGAGTCCTGGGGTTCTCTTGAAGGGTCTGGAGGTCTTTAGATTGTCCTGGGGGTCTCTGAATTGGCCTGGGGGCCTTTAGAAGGTTCCTGGGGGGCTCTAGAAGGGTCTTGGCATCTTTACAAGGGTCCTGGGTGTCTCTAGAATGGTCTCGGGGCCTCTACAACGGTTATGTGGGCATTAGAAGGGTCTGCGGAACCTAACCCTAACCCAGCACAAATAACTAACCCTAACTTAAACCTAACGTTAACCCTAACCTTAATCCTAACCCTAACACTAACACCTATAACTAAACCTAACCCTAACACTTGCCCTAACCCTAACCCTAATACTAAACATAAGTGCTAAACCTAGCCCTAACCCTAAACCATAACCTAAATTTAACTCTAATCTTAAACCTAACCCAAGCACTAAACCTAAGAGTAACCCCTAAACCTAAACATAACCCTTACCCTTAACAAAACTCTAACACAAACCTAACACTAACCCTGACCCTAACACTAATCTTAAAGCCAACGTTAACCCTAACCCAAATCCCAGGGTCCTGGGGGGTCTCTGCAAAGGTCAGGGTGGCTTTAGAATGGTCCTGAGGATTGAACCTAGTGTCTCTAGAATGGTCTGGGGGCCTTTAGAAGGGCTTTTGGGGGCTCTAGAAGGGTCTTGGCATCTTTAGAAGTGTCCTGGGTATCTCTAGAATGGTCTGGGGGCCTCTAGAAGGGTCCTGTGGACTCTAGAAGGGTCTGGGGACCCTAACCCTAACCCAAGCCCGAATAACTAACCATAATCCTAAACCAAACTTTAACCCTAACCTTAACACTAACAGCTAAAACTAAACCTAACCCTAACACTTGCCCTAACCCTAACCCTAAACCTAAACCTAAACTTAACCCTACTTTTAAGTCTAACCCTAACACTAACCCCTAAACCTAACCATAACCCGTATCGTTACAATAACCCAAACACAACCCTAACCCTAACCCTAAACCTAAACTTAACCCTACTTTTAAGTCTAACCCTAACACTAACACTAACCCCTAAACATAACCATAACCCTTACCGTTACAATAACCCAAACACAGCCCTAACCCTAACCCTACCTCTAACCCTAGCCCTAACACTAATCTTAACGCCAACGTTAATCCTAACCAAAATCCCTGGGTCCTGGCTGTCTCTAGAAAGGTCTGAGGAGCCTTACAAATGTCCTGAGGGTCTCTGGTATGTTCTGGGGTCACTTTGAAGTGTTCTGGGGTTCTCTAGAATGGTCTGGAGGCCTTTAGATGGTCCTGGGGGCCCCTGAATGGCCTCGGGGCCTTTAGAAGGGTCCTGGGTGTTCTAGAATGGTCTGGGTCCTCTAGAAGGGTCCTGTGGTCACTAGAAGGGTCTGCGGAACCTAACCCTAAACCAAGCCCGAATACCTAACCCTAAACCTAACCTTAAACCTAAACTTAACACTAACACCTATAACTAAAACTAACTCTAACACTTGCCCTAAACCTAACCCTAAACCTTAACTTAAATTTAACCATAATCTTAAGCCTAACCCGAGCAGTAAACCTAACAGTAACCCTTAAACCTAACCATAACCCTTACCCTTACCAAACCCCTAACACTAACATTAATCTTAACGCCAACGTTAATCCTAACCCAAACCCCAGGGTCCTGGGGGTCTCTGGAAAGGTCAGGATGGTTTTAGAATAGTCCAGAGGGTCTAACCTAGTGTCTCTAGAAGGGCCTGGGGGCCTCTAGAAGGGTCCTGTGGGCTCTAGAAGTGTCTGGGGACCACAAACCTAACCCAAGCCCGAACAACTAACCCTAACCCTAAAACTAATCTTAACCCTAAACCTAATATTAACACTAACACCTAAAACTAAACCTAACCCTTCCACTTCCCTAACCCTAACCCAACCATAACCCTAACCCTAAACATAAACCTAACCCTACTCTTAAGCCTAACCCTAACACTAAGACTAACACCTAAACCTTACTCTTACATCACCCTTACCCTTACCAAAACCCTAACACAACCCTAACCCTAAACTTAATGCCAACGTTAACCCTAACCCAAATCCCTGGGTCCTGGCTGTCTCTAGAAAGGCCAGGGGGGCTTTAGAAATTTCCTGAGGGCTTCTGGAATGTTCTGGGGTCACTTTGAAGAGTCCTGGGGTTCCCTAGAAGGGTCTGGATGCCTTTAGGTAGTCCTGGGGGGCCCTGAATGGCCTGGGGGCCCTTAGAAGGCTCCTGGGTGTATCTGGAATAGTCTGAGGGACTTTAGATGGGTCCTATGGACTCTAGAAGTGTCTGGGGACCCTAACCACAACCCAAGCATGAATTCCTAACCCTAACCCTAAACCTAACCTTAACCTTAACCTTAACCTTAACCTTAACTTTAACCATTACACTAACACTAACACTAATACTTGCCCTAACCCTAACCCGAAACCTAATCCTAAACCTTAACCTAAACCTAACCCTAATCTTAAGACTAACCTAAAAACTAAACCTAACAGTAACCCCTAAACCTAACCATAACCCTTACCCTTACCAAAACCCTAACACAACCATAAATCTAACCCCAACCCTAACGCTAACCCTAACCCAAATCCCAGGGTCCTGGGGGTCACTGGAAAGGTCAGGGTTGCTTTAGAAGGGTCCTGAGGGTCTCTAGAATGCTCTGGGGGCACTTTGAAGAGTCCTGGGGTTCTCTAAAAGAGTCTGGAGGCCTTTAGATTGTCCTGGGGGGCTCTGGAATAGCCTGAGGGTATTTAGAAGGGACCTGGGTGTCTCTAGCATGTTCTGGGCGCCTCTAGAAGTGTCCTGTGGGCTCTAGAAGGGTCTGGGGACACTAACCCTAACCCAAACCCGAATAACTAACCCTAACCCTAAACCTAATCTTAACCCTAACCTTAACCCTAACCCTAACACCTAAAAGTAAACCTAACCCTAACACTTGCCCTAACCCTAACCCAAACATAACCCTAACCCTGAACCTAAACTTAAGCCTAATCCTAAATCTAACCCTAACACTAACCACTAAACCTAAACATAACCCTTACCCTTACCAAAACCCTAACACAACCCTAACCCTACCCCTAAACCTAAAACTAACCTGAACCCTAACACTAACAGTAACACCTAAAACTAAACCTAACCCTAACACTTGCCCTAACCCTAAACCTCACACTAAGCCCTAAACCTTAACCATAACCCTTACAATTACCAAAACCCTAACGCTAAGCCTAAACCCTAACCCTAACCCTTATCTTAACGCCAACGTTAACCGTAACCCAAATCCCTGGGTCCCGGCAGTCTCTAGAAAGGTCAGGGGGGCTTTAGAAGGGTCCTGAGGGTCTCTTGAATGCTCTGGGGGCACTTTGAAGAGTCCTGGGGTACTCTGGAGTGTGTGTGGGCCTTAAGATTGTCCTGGGGTCTCTGAAATGTCCGGGGGCATTTAGAAGTGTCCTGGGTGTCTCTAGAATGGTCTGGGGGCCTTTAGAAGGGTCCTCTGGACTCTAAAAGCGTTTTGGGACCCTAACTCTAACCCAAACTCGAATACCTAACCCTAACCCTAACCCTAACCTTAATTCTAACCTTAACCCTAACCCTAAACCTAACACTAACCCTGAACCTAAACTTAACCCTACTCTTAAGCATAACCCTAACACTAACCCTAACACTAACCCTTAAACCTATCCATAACCCTTACCCTTACCAAAACCCTAACCCTAAACCTAGCCCTAACCCTTACTCTAATCTTAACACCAATGTTAACCATAACCCAAATCCCTGGGTCCTGGCGGTCTCTGGAAAGGTCAGGGGGGCTTTAGAAGGGTCCTGAGGATCTCTAGAATGCTCTAGGGGAACTTTGAAGAGTCCTGGGGTTCTCTGTAGGGTCTGGAGGCCTTTCGATGTTCCTGGGGGTCTCTGGAATGGCCTGGGGGCCTTTAAAAGGGTCCCTGGTGTTTCTAGAAGTGTCTGGGGGCCTGGGTCCCTACAGGGCAATGCCTGCCCCCTCGCTGATGCCTGCGATCTCTGTTCCCCCAGAGCAAACCCAGCCTTTCTCTCCCCTCCCAGGCACCCGCAGGCCCATTGCCTCTGCCTGCCCTGCCACCACCTCCTACCCGTGATGGCACCCAGGCCGTGAGTAGCATCCAGTACTGCGGGTGGAATAGAGGAGATGGGTGCTGGTGCTGCCCTCCTGGGTGGGACACAGGGCTTGGGTGTCTGACCCTGCCAGGTGCCCTGCACAGCCCTGTCCTGCAGCAGGGGGACAGTGACCCCCGTGCAGGGACAGGGCGCTGCCGTAGGATACAAGTCCTTTGCTATGTGTGGGTCTCTAGGCAGAAAGGCTCCTGTCCCCTCCGTGGGGGCAGTGCTGTGGTTCCAGGCAGGGCAGCAGCCATGGTTGTGCTCACTCTGTCCCAGATGCTGGATGCTACCCTCTGTTCTCCAGGTCTCATCAAGGCTGGGGACCTGCGCAGATTCCTGCAGGCCGTGCTCCAGCACCTGGGGCTGCAGAACCCTCCTGTCCAGCTGGTGGAACATAACATGATGCTTCTCCTGGGGGGCAGCCAGAGCCTGGTGTCCCCCAGCAAAGGAGGAACAGGGTAGAGGTCCTGGCACAGGGCTTGAGCCACTTGTCCCTGTGAAGGCTGTGCAGCTGGGGACTGTGAGCAGCCTCTGGGGCAGCTGGAGAAGGACTCAAGCGAGACCAGCAGCTGCAAGGTGAGGCTCTGCCTGGTGCCTACTCCCCCAGGGCCTGCACTGTCACTGTGCTGCCTTCAGACCAAGGTCTGGTTTTAGACCCAGCACATAACAGTGGCTTGGTTTAGTATCTTTAATTCATTGAATTGCATTGAGTCCGGTACAATGTGGTTAAGTCGTGTGTAAGTCGGTTTAGACTGGTTATTGCTTTGTAACTAATTAGTTTCCAGCACAGACATCTGTAACACACATAGATCAAAGCCTGCAGTATTTCAGCTTCCCGATGTCTCTGTGCCTCCCTCCTGACTTGTGCCCGTTGGTCTGAGGTATGGGGGTGGGGGGGTGGATCAGGATCCTTGTCGGTGTCTATTGGTTTGTCGGACCCCCTGTCGGGGGCTGCAGAGCCCAGGGCAGCCAGTTTAGGGCGGTGAGGGGGTGTTGACGATCCTGCACTTGGCTCGACATTATCACTCTGTTTATCCCCCCCAACCAACTGCCGACTTGCCTTGTAACAGATCCAAGACTCTGGAGTCTTCTTAAAATGGACGCGTATCTTAGTCCAGTCTTCAGCAGTACCATCAGCAGTACCGGATAACAATCAAGAGTGCTGGATAAGCTTTGGCAACAGGTCAGTGCCGGATACATTTCAGCCATTTTTAACCACCCTCTCCTGAATCTCCAGTCATTCAAAACAACTTCGGTAGGTAATCCAAGGGTCCCTGTTTGGGTGCCAGCGTCTCCTGCTGCATATCATTCTGCTGCATCTCATGCTGCTGTACTCTGACTTGGTCTCCTGCAGCTGCATCGCCTGTGGCTGAATCTCTTGCTGCCTAATCTCAAACTGAACCTCCTGCTGCTGCATCTCCTGAGGCTGCATCTCCTGTGGCTGCATCTCCTGCTGCCTCATCTCAAACTGAACCTCTGGATGCTGCATCTCCTGCTGCATCTCCTTCTACATATACTCTTTGATATAACATGCTGCTGCGTCTCCTGTTGCATCTTCTGTTTCTGCATATGCACCTTCATATCCTGCTGCATCTCCTGCTGCTTCTTCTAATGCTGCTTCACCCTCTTCTGCTTCATCTCTTGCTGATGCATTTCCTGCTGCTATATCTGCTGCTTTATCTCCTGCTGATGCATCTCCCACTGCATATAGTGTTTCTGAATCTCCTGCTGCTGCATCCCCTTCTTCTGTGTCTGCTACTGCATCTCCATCTGCTGCATCTCCTGCTACATAATCTACTGCTGCTTCAACTCCTGCAGCATCTCCTGTTGCATCTTATTCTTCATCTCCTCCTGCAACTCCTGCTGCAATATGTCCTGTTGCTGAATCTTCATCTCCGGCAGTTCATTTTCCTGCTGCATCTCCTGCTGCTGCATCTCCTCCTGCTGTATATCCTGCTGTATTCTTTTGTAATTTTTTTGTACTCTTTTGCACCTTCTGCTTCTGCATCTACTACTGCATCTCTTCCTACTGCATCTACTGCTGCATCTCCTGTTGCTGCACCTGCTTCTGCTAATACTGTGTCTGCATCTCCTTCTGCCACAAGTCATGTTTCTGCCTCTCCTGCTGCTGTATCACCTGTTCCCGCATCTGTTGCTTCACCTCCTGCTCTATCTCCTGCTGCTGAATCTGCTGCTCCATCTCCTGCTGAATCTTATGCTTCTGCATGAAGTGCTGCTACATAGCCTGCTGCATCTCCTAATGATGAATCTCCTGCTGCATCCCCTGTTGCATGTGATTCTTCAGCTCTGCCAGCACTTCCTGCTGCTGCATCTCCTCCTTCTCTGTCTCCTGCTGCATCTCCTGCTACTGTATCCTGCTGCTGCATCACCTAATTTATCTGCTGCATCTACTGCTGCTGCATCTACTGCTGCTTATACAGACCTGTCCATTGCCCATAATAACTGCTTTTCAATAGCACTTCCTCTAATTTTGATGACACGGTTTGTATATGCTTCAACATGGGCACAATTTGATCATCTGCTAATCGCAAAAAAATTGATTACATATTGCACCTTCATCAATCTGTTTTGTGGTGTCTCTCCAGTTTCCCTGGTTCCCCCTTCTTTGTTCTGTTTGGTTTTTGTTTGTTTGTTTGTTTGTTTGTTTGTCTGTTTGTTGTTTTTTTTAAAAAAAATTATTGTGCTAACAATGTTTTTACTACTTGAGGGGCAAGTTCAATAATGATATGATCTGGCAAATGGATATCAATACTTCCTGGGTAATATTTAGATATTCTGCCATGCATCACTTAACTTTTTGTCATTGGGATATAAATAATTGTTGAGTCTTGGCCTAGTAACGGAACAATTCTTTTTCTTCCGTTGGTGATTATCACTGTATTGATCTCAAATCTAGTAACTATGTGGGGGATTTTTTGTTGGTTTTTTTCTTTTTGTTTGTTTCTTTCTTTCTTTTTAAGGTTTATGTGAATAGCGGAGGATTCACTAATGCAAAAAAATTGATGGTGGCTTCAACGACCAGGGAATATTCCTTATGCGGACAACGCCGGTGAGGTTGTGTTGAAGGATGTTGTGAAAGTTACAAAATAAGGGTTACTAGGGGTTTGGAACAGACTATTTAAATTGTTTGCAGATGATTATTGTTCTTTTATAAATCAGTCAAATGTCTATGAATGGAGAGTATACCTGCCTTTTTGTTTTCCTTTCCATAGGGTTGCATGAAGAGGTTGACAGGAGAGTTTCACAGAACAGTCTTGTAGACATGGCCAAGCTTGGTAGCAAAACTGTTCTCAATAGAGGGGTGAGAGAGATTTTTAGACTAAGTAGAGAAACTGGTAATACCTTTTCTCCTTTTTGTTCCCTTGTTTTTTCTGTCACATTTTTAATCATGTCAACTTGGAAGACTTGCCAGACCATCCTTATGAAGTTATAAATGATGCATGTAGGAACAGTACATTCTTAGATCACTGGACTGATGCTCTGTCAAAGAAGAAAAAGTTTGCTTGCTCACCAGAGCTTGTTTTGCACAAATACTTAAATCCAACACTGTGCGAATGCTCAGATGTTAACGATACAGCACCATAGAATCATAGAACAGCAGGTTGACAGGGACCTCAACTGTCATCTGATCCAGCTTCTCTTGGCCAAAGCATGGTCTAGCCAGGATGGCCCAGCATGCTGTGCAGCCAAATTTTAAGTGTCCAATGTTGGGGAATCCATCTTTTCCCCGGGGAGATTATTCCAGTGTCTGACTGTTCTCACTGTGAAAAGAGAGTCTGTTCTTTGTAGCCACCCTTTCAATACTGGAACATGGTGATGAGTCTGCCCTGAGTCTTCTTTTTTCAAGGCTGTGCAAACCCTATTCTCTCAGACTTTCCTCATGTCAGGCTCCCCAGTCCTTTGATCATCTTCATGGCCCTTCTGTGGGCCCTCTCCAGCCTGTCCTCATGCTCTTTGGGCAGCAGCGACCAAAACTGAGCACTCGAATAGTGGTAGCTATGATCTAGGAGAGTATGTATATTTTAGATTATTTTTAGCCTGGTATCACGTCATCACAGGGTGTCACAGCAGGGGGTGGTAACTGAGCAAATCAAGGAATTTAGGATATTATAGTACCAGGCTTTCACTGCAGCTTGTCCACCGTGATCTCTTTCTGCTCTCTGTTCTGTTTTCCCGTCTTTAGGTAAAATCAGTGAAGTGGTTTGATAAGAGGTATTTAGGGAGCATCAAAAAGCAATGTGGAGTCTGAGAATTTGGAAGTTTTTGAGCTTCCATAGGAGAGACTCGGAGTTTTGTAGCAGAGGAACCCAACGTTCACTTGGATTTTAAGATTTAAGTGGAAAATGGATAATTACTAACGTTTTGTAGAGACAGTGGGAGTTGTCCCAGAATTGTCATAGAAGTAAAACCTGTAATTCTTACCATTTCTCAGCTTTTGTGGAAATCAGGTTCAACTGTTACACAGCTAAATGAGAATTAAATTCTGGTAAATTTTTGTATAGTATTTCATGTCAGCCTCACAGACACATTCACAGAGGTTCTAACTCAGTAATCGAGTGAAACAGAAATATTTCAAATACATACAAGTTTTTGATGCTAATAAGTGTTCCTTGTTTTTTTGTATCATTATCAGGACACTTACCGAAGACGCCAGATGCAGCGCACCATGACCCAGCAGATGTCTTTTGATTTGACCACACTGTTGGTTACAGAGTATTGGTTCAGTGACATCAGTCCTCAGATCATGAGGTGATTGCTGAGTATAGTTTCAATGACAGGTGAGTTTGGCATGTTTTCATTTAAAAAGCTCACGATTTACTTGTATACAAAATTCTCTTAAACTCTGAACAAATAATTGATGCCTTCATCCCCTTTTGCATTTGAATAAGCTTTCACTTCAATGTCAAAGTCTTTAACTAACACAGCACTTGTTCTAACTAACACAGCCAGTTCATGTTTTAACCACAGTGGGTTTTGGTTCCTCTGTTTTAAGCCACTTCCTGGTTTTAAGGTAAAATGAGATGTAAGCTGTGAAGGTTTAAGGCTATGAGACCTCAAAATAATGAGGTTATCCCCTCTTTCTAAAAAAAAGCATGCTTGACAATTCACATGGTCTAATCTTCAGGTTTTTTTAACATCAAGAAAAGTTATGCAGAGACTAATGATTGCTGAGCAATTAATTTATTTCATTAATTGTTAGTTTCTTTACAGCAGATGTTAACATGCTTGGCTACTCATTCCAGAAACACAACCTAGGATAAATTTCTCAAAAACTTTCCCCATGTTTTAAAAGTTATTAGCTGACATTTAGCATTAAGGTATTACAGCAGGATTTGTTCCAGGAGAAGACTGTCACCTCTGCCGAATAATAATATTTTAGAAAATATTCCAGGTGACTGAGGACACACAAATCCAGTAAGGCAGCACGGATAAATATGAGATTAACCTGATGGATTGACTGCATTAAATATAATATAATTCTAATAGCGGTTTGTAAGACATTGTGTTCTCTGTGGATTTCCCAATTTAAGATAATAATTAGATTTAGTTTAAAATAATTATTACTGCTTTTTTTAAAGCACAGACATATTACTTACTACCTTAACTTGGTTTTGCCAGATTTCCCTACATATACTTACTCCTCTCAATAAAAGGACCGTTAAAATGGGCGAGCAAAAGGGTTAAACTATTGCAGGAAGCACATTTTTGGTTTGATGCTATAGCAAAGAGAGCGAGATACTCACCGCCAAACCTTCTGCTCAAACATTTCTGAAATGTTCCATCCAGAACCAAATACATTTAAAGACTTTGAAAAGCGGTCATTATAGATCAGAAAACAGACCCATTAATAAAATAGCCTATCTGCCTTCAAATAACATTTTCATTATCTGTAAGAACTGGAAAAAAAAATACAAATAGAGAACATCATCTGCTGTGTGAACAGTCGTTACTAAGTTCTACGAGAAACAAATTTTTGGCCATACAAAGATTTCTAAAACTTAAAAATAGTGAATTGTAATTAAGGAATATGAATAAACCTACGGCCAATCAAAATGTAACACACAGAATTTTGCCTTAAGCATGTAACTATGCAATTTACAACTGGCAGTCACCAAACTAGTGCAATTCATCTGCCCACATTCACAGCTTTATGTCAGGTGAATCTAGAGGCAAAGGTGTGTATGGTGTTAGGAACAGAGCTAGCAGCAAGAAGTATATTCTGAAAGACAAGTTATTTTACTGGGTGGAGAGTAAATTATTTTTAATTCCTTTTACCTCATCTTGTGATCTTTGTAATCTAGGGTGGTTTTCATACAGTATTGTCAGGAGTGCAGGAAAGAACATCAGCAGATCATGCCCAAAGTCTCCAAACATCACGGCAAACAAGAAGGGAAAAGTGATGATGGTGTAGAGCACTGAAATGGCAACGTAACAGATTTCAGGCACACAACACAACAGATGATGAAGATTCTATTTGACTTATGTTTAAGCAATTCAACTACTTAAAACTCTCAAAGAATTCTCAGCTTTCAGTTTGTAAGACCTTTCCCCCATACCGCAAATTTAACGCAATTTAAAGTTTGCTTATGCATACCCCTTTAGTAATGACAACGCCGCAGCTGAGCATTAGGCAACAGTTTTGAGAGTAATACAAGCACATGAAATAGAAATTAAACAGCATTGGTTGGTTTTAACTCAGTGCTGTAACACATGTCCTCCTGTACAACATACAGACAATAACGTCCGTATGTATTTTTGCAGCTAACTAGGCTATTGAACAAGGGGGATTTTTTCGAAGTGATGAGCTCCACCCCTCAATAAGATCAATAGACATTACCAAAGCTTTCTTTTTTCACCCCTAAATATCTTATCTTATGCAAGGTAGAGCATAAAAAGAAACATTATACACCTATTATCGGTGTCTTTAATGCTAAAATATTTAACTCACCACAATAAAATCCCATCCTACTACTTGGAACACCATTTGGAATTCTGATGAGCTGACAAAATTTTTGCTGGCAAGGTACATGTGTTTATTTACTGCACAGAGGAAGAGAAGCTTGATGTGAGCTGACAGTATGTGGTCACAGCCCAGAAACCATCCAAGTGGAGGGCTACCAACTAAGCCAGGGGTTGTTGTGGGCATTTTGTTCCACTGCTTCTACTAGGGCTTCGTTTTTATACATAAGGCTTGTTCTCCTGGCCCTTCCCCAGCTTCCTCTTCTCTGGACACGTTCTGTGCCCCTAGGCATAAGCTCACTATAAATAGTGGAAACAACAGAAAAGGTCTGGCAGGTGAGCAGGCTTGAAGAAAAGTTCTCCAGCCCTCAGATCATCTCCATGGCCTCCTCTGCACTTGCTCCAACAGTTCCATGTCCTTCCTGTGCTGAGGGCTCCAGAACTTGACGCAGAGCTCCAGTTGAGTAGAATTCCTGGAGAAGCCTTGCGTATCCATATATTTTCTGAGAAATGAGTCACTGCCTTCATTTTGACAGTGCATGCGCCCTAAAAATCACAAGTCTATTTTCTACAGGCTTTGAGCAACATAGGGTGGCTGCTTCACTGTCCCTCACGGGTGAACTTGTGCTTTCTCACCACATCGTCCTAGTAAGGCATAAAAAATGAGCTCATTGTCCTTGCATTTCCCACTTTGGAAAGTTGGGAAATGGGTTTGACAGAAGAGGTTCAAGCTGAAAATGCTGACCTGAAAAGGCATCTCACATAGTTGCAGAGATCAAACAAGCATCTATCTTCAAAGCCAGCTGGAATAGCAAGAGCACAACCTGAAAGCCGTGAGAGAAGTGGCAGAAAGGCTTCGACAGCTGATCAGCTCTGGAGACGTGGATGAAGCCGTTTGAGATGTCAGAGAGGTGACCGACAGCATCAGAGGGTTCATCCCTCTAATCTTGTTGAAGAGGTGTCCTAGGAGGGGCTACCTGATAACACTGGAGTCTCTCCAGGGACCAGTGTTTGGGAGTAGGACACAGATGACATCTGTCCTCACTTCCCTTATCTTCTTAGAGAATAAAGCGATCATTGAATGATTTGGTTTGGAAGGGTCATTTAAGATCAGCCAGTTCCAAACCTGCTGTGATGGGCAGGGACACCTCCTACAAGACCAGGCTGCTCACCTCGTGGTGAAGAACTTCCTAATGGCAAATCTAAATCTTTCCCTTTCCAATTTAGAGCCATTCTCCCTTGGATGAGCGATCCAAAGGGACTTCTGAGCCTTGGAAAGGCTGGTGAAAGGCTCAGGTGCACAGGTCGTGTTTCCTTCTATCCTTCCAGTCGCAGAGAAGCATGTTGAGGGGAGTATGCAGCCCCAGATGGTCAAAACATGACTCCAAGGCTGCTGTAATCAACAGAACTTTGGGGGTTTTTGACCCTGGGATGGTCTATTAATCATCGATTTGCCCAAAATCAGCGCTGGGAGCCCCACCCAGCTGGGACAAACAGGGAAAGGAGATACCTAAACCCTCTGACTGATAAGTTGATGGCACAAGTATTGAGGGAACCGACCAGGAAAGGGGCCTTCCTGGATCTGTTGGTTGTTAACAGAGAGGAGTCTTGCGGGTGCAGTGGCGATGGGAACTGCCTGGGCCACGGCCACCATGAAGCAGCCAGGTCTAACATCTCTGGTACCAGGGGTAAAACGGAGAGCAAGCCAAGGGTCCTGATGGGATTCATCCACTTTAAAGAGCTGGCTCAGGTTGTGGGCCAGGGCTCTCTCAATGCTTTTCCATCGCTTTTCAGACTCTGGAGAGGTGCCAGTTGACTGGAAGCTGGTAAACGTTGTCTCAGTCTTTGAAAAGGGTAGGATGGGTAACCCCGGTATCTCCAGGTCTGCCAGTGTCCCCTCAGGGCCTGGTGAAATGACAGAGAAGATTTCCCCAGCCCAAAGGGCAGATAGTGCCTTGGGCTGCATCCAGCACATCATTGCCAGACGGGTGAGCGAGGGGCTTGTCTTGCTCTGCTCCTCACTGGTGTGGCCCCACCTTGAGAACTGGACACCATTTATGGTGCCAAAAGATTTAAAGCTGCTTGAGAACATCCAGAGGATGTTTCCCAAAGTTGGTGAAGGGTTTAGAGGGGAAGTCGTGTGTCGAGTGGCTAAAGTCACTTGATCTGTTTAGCCTGGAGGAGACTGAGAGGAAACCTCCTCACAGCTGCTGCTTCCTCACAAGGGAAGGAGGAGGACCAGGTGCTGAGCTCTTCTCTCTGGGGACCAAGCACAGGAGCCAGGAGAACAGGAGGAAGATGTGCCAAAGGAGGGTTAGGATGGACATGAGGAAAAGTTCTTCACTCAGAGGATGGTGGAGCCCTGGAACAGCTCCCCAGGACAGGGAAACAGTGTCCCAGCCCACTCAGGGAGGAGTTGGATTCGATGATCTTTGTGGCTCCCTTGAAACTCAGGACATTCTATGTTTCTACGCATTAAGCCACCGATTGACCCAACGCAGGTGTAGGACCTTTCACTTGACTCTATTGAATCGCAAGATGTTCACAGCCTTTTAATAAAACTTTTCTTAATGATCTCCCTGCGTAATCTCACTCTGTCCTTGTGTCTGTGAAGTGAAAGGCTATGATCCAGCTACTGGGGTCTGGTGTGGATGGACTGGGTGCCAGCTGGTAGAGTCAAGCAGAATGTGTAGGGACCACTTGATTCTTGTGTCAGGTACAGGTGTGGGTCCCAGAGCAGCTCCTGGAGCGAGTCAGGGTCTGTGTGTCCCGAAAACCACCCACTGCATGGCCCCGGCCTGAGTGAGGTGAGGGAGAGGCTCTGTGAGGGTCTGTACCTTCCCCAGAGCTGCTGGGCATGGGCTAAGCGTGTGCATTCACCAGCAAGCCTCAGTTCTGCCAGCTGGGCTCTAGGGGCTGGGGTCTGTGCTGGGCTCTCAGGTGGCAGAGAGTGCGTGCCAGCCCCTGGGGAGATGGGTGAGTGTGGGGTGCCTGTGGGAGAAATGCACGAGGGCTGCTTGTTTGCAGGGAGCAGCAGGATGGAGCAGCCAGCGATCAGGGGACCCTGTTGGGTGGGAGAGAGGGTTGGGATCTGGGCAGAGGCACCCCCAGGAACCCTCTAGAGCCCCCCAGGACCCCTTCTGGGGTAACCAAGACCCCTCTAGCACAACTAGGACTGCTCTAGAGCCCCCCCCCAAGACCTGTCTAGGATCCCCTCAGACCTCCTCTTGGGACTCCCAGGATGCCTCTAGAGCCCCCAGGACCTCTCTAAGACACACAAGACCCCTATAGAGCCTCCCAGGACCCATTTAGTGACCCCCAGGGTCCCCTCTAGGACCCGCACTACCCATCTGGAGCCCCCCAGGACCCATCTAGGAACAACCAGGAGCCCTCTAGCGACCCCCAGAACCCTGTTACAGACCCTCTAGGGACCCACAGGACTCCTCTAGACCCTCTAGAATGACTCTAGGAATGCCCAGAACCACTTTACAGACCCTAGGGATCCCTAGAACCCCTCTAGACCCACCAGGGTGACTCTAGGGACTGCCAGGACCTTTCTAGGACCCACCAGAATCCCTGTAATACCCCCCAGAGCCTCTCTAGGGACCCACAGAACTACTTTAGGGACCTCCAGGGCCCCTCTAGGCTTCCTGTGTGGGAATCACCCGCAAACTGGGGTGAAGACAAGAGAGAAGGGTTGTTAAGGATCGTTAAACAATTCCTGCAGTACCCAGCTGCGCTCACTCAGTGGCAGCACTGAGCACCTGCAGTACCGCGATGCGGCCACACGGAGGCAGCACTGAGTGGGGACGCTAGTTTTTCCATTTTATCTATTTTTGGGAGGAGATTTGGAGCAGGTTCTGGCCCTGGAATCGGCACTGGTGAGGGTGCACCTCGAATCCTACGTTCACTTCTGGGACTCTTGCTACAAGAAAGATGTTGAGGCTCTGGAACGTGTCCAGAGAAGCGGAAGGTGGGGAAGGGGCTGGAGAACAAGCCTTACGTGTAAAAACAAAGCCCTAGTAGAAGCAGTGGAACAAAATGCTCCATAACAACCCCTGGCTTAGTTGGCAGCCCTCCATTTCTCTTGGTCACTTTCACTGGTTTTTCATTCTGTATCTCACTGTCCCTGTTATCACAGAATCACAGAATCATAGAATCACCAGGTTGGAAAAGACCAACTGGATCATCGAGTCCAAACATTCCCATCAATCCCTAACCCATGACCTACTCTCCACAACCTCCTTTCAGGTAGTTGCAGAGAGTAATGAGGTCTCCCCTCAGCCTCCTCTTCTCCAGGAGAAACACCCTCATCTCTCTCAGCCGCTCCTCATAAGGCCTGTTCTCCAGCCCCTTCACCAGCTTTGTTGCTCTTCTCTGGACTTGCTCTCAACATCCTTCTTGTGCTGAGGGGCCCAGAACTGAACACAGGATTTGAGGAGAGGTCTCACCAGAGCCGAGTACAGAGGGAGAACTTCCCTGGCCCTGCTGGCTACACTGTGTCTGATCCAATAGGCCACTGGCCTTCCTGGCCTCCTGTGCCACTGCTGGCTCCTGTTCAGTCGCTGTCAATCAACAAATCCCTGCTGCCTCCAGCATGGGGCTGTGAATGAGGCTCTTATGGCAGATAATTCCACGGTGATCTCTAAACACGTTCTTTATGTTTACTCTTACACAGACACACAGAAACTCCCAGTTTATGTTCACCATTGTAAATGATTTATTCAATTAGTGGTGGAACCTTCACTAGGCACTCAAAGAAATTTTAAAATAGGTGTTTCTGAGCACCTTTCTTTGTCCTTAGCTGACAGCAGTTGTTTCCTGTCTCATCAATTCTATGCACATCCATGGAGACACTTGGAATTGGTCAGATCCTGCAATGCAGAGACACACAAATATCAGAAAGTGCTATGTGAGCTCATTGCCCCATTCCAATGGTACTAGACAGAAGGGTTAAAATACATCATCTTGCATACATCATCTCATAACGTGAAGGAAATTGTTACCGGGAATATTTTAGCTTGTCAGAGGAAGCTTCTACATCTGAAAATAAAGTCTTCATCTCTCTTACACTACAGCCTGATGCACAGAGAGTGGCTTTCCAGTCAGAACAAACCCTGCTGTGAGCAGCCAGCTGGGATCAGATGTCACCCAGCTAAGATACCTCAGTGAATTCTACCAGTACTTGAAGAAACAATATGAAAAGAAGCTCTGCCTTTTAGCTAACTGGTACCTAACACCTATTTTCCTTAGCATACAAGTGGTTCTATCATAGAATCACCAGGTTGGAAAAGACCCACTGGATCATCGAGTCCAACCATTTTTCTATGAAAAAGGATGAGTAAGTATTAAACGTTAACAGTGGTTTCAGGAACTGAGAGCCTTTATGATGTTTGAGTGCAACCAGAAGGTGGTTTGTTTGGTTTTGGTTTTTTTTTTCACTCAGAACAGTTCTCATAAGGACCATTATCATAGAATCATAGAATAATTTGGGTTGGAAGGGACTTTAAAGATCACCCAGTTCCAACCCTCCTGCTCTGGGCAGGGACACCTCCCACTGGATCAGGGGCTCCAAGCCCCATCCAACCTGGCCTTGAACCCCTCCAGGGACTGGGCAGCCACCACTGCTCTGGGAAACCTGTTCAAGTGTCTCACCTCCCTCATGGTGAAGAAATTCTCCCTATTATCTAGTCTAAATCTGCCCCTCTCCAGTTTATCCATTGCCCCTCGTCCTATCACTCCAAGTCTTTGTGAACAGCCCATCCCCAGCTTTCTTGGAGCCCCTTTCAGGTACTGGAGGGGTCTCTTCAGAGCCTTCTCTTCTCCAGGCTGAACAACCCCAACTCTCTCAGCCTATCCTCGTATGGGAGGTTCTCCAGCCCTCAGATCATCTCTGTAGCCTCCTCTGGGCCTGCTCCAACAGCTCCATCTCCTCCTTATGTTGATTCCAGAACTAGACCCAATACCCCAGATGAGGCCTCACAAGAGAGGAACAGAGGGGCAGAATCCCTTCCCTTGACCTGCTCCCGTGCTGCTTTTGATGCTGCCCAGGACACGGTTGGTTTCTGGGCTGTGAGCGCACATTGTCAGCTCACATCAAGCTTCTCTTCCTCTGTGCAGTAAATAAACACATGTACCTTGCCAGCAAACCTTGAAGATCATGGTTGCATTTGTTATCAAACTTTGTAAAAAAACTCTGGTTTATATCACTTAACATTTTACTGCTTCTCCGCAGTGTGAGGCACAGCTTTCTGTCTCTTCTCTTTGCTGCAGCCGATGGCCTTGATATTCAGGGGTAGGGACTGGCTCTTCTTGTTGACATCACACTTGATGTTGAAGACTAGTTCTCCTTCTTGTTCTGGTGTCAGGGCAACTGTAATGGGAAGCCTGGGGAGAGAAGACCTTGTTTTGCTGCATTCACTGTCTCTCAGCTCTTGTGGCCCCACATTGCTTGCTCTCGGGGAGAGAAGCTGTGCTGGGACTCCAAGCCTGGGAGAAACCAGGAGAGCGTTCTGCTCTGCCAGGGCCTCCCTCCATGGAGTAAAGCTTGGTGAGAACCATTTAGGATATGATGATCCCGTGCAATGAAATAATAGAATCATAGAATCACCAGGTTGGAAAGGATCCATCAGACCATCAAGTCCAACCATTCCCGTCAATCACTAAACCATGTCCCTCAGCATCTCATCCACCCGTCCCCTAAACACCTCCAAGGAAGGTGAATCAACCCCCTCCCTGTGCAGCCTCTGCCACCGCCCAATGACCCTTTCTGTGAAATATTCTTTCCTAATGTCCAGCCTGAACCTGCCCCGGTGGAGCTTGAGGCCATTCCCTCTCGTCCTGTCCCCTGTCACTTGGGAGAAGAGCCCAGCTCCCTCCTCTCCACAACCTCCTTTCAGGGAGTGTTAATGGCAGAAAATGTTGCTGAAATGGCAGAGGATACAGCAAAAAGGCAGCAAACATTGAACTGACACTGATCTTATCACCCTGCTCATGTGCTACCAGATCCAACTTCTCTCCCAAACACAGAGAAAGGCCCTCACAGATCTCTAGTGTCTCCAGTCTACATGGCAACAGTGACATCCTCTTTGCAAAGAGGAATCATCCAGCTCCCCCAACGGATGTGCAACGCAGGAGCCACAAAACTGACCCTGTGTCATTTCTGTGAGTAATTCCAATGTAATTTATGAGTGTGGAATCAAACACAGGGACTTACGGAATTAACACTTGTCAGGGGAGCTGGTGCAGCTCTTATCTCCCACCCAGTGGCAAGTCAAAATTTGGTAGCTTTTAAGCCACAGCAAAGCTGCCTGGTGCTACACCCGGGCAGGCTCTGAGTGGAACATCCAGAGTGGGTGAGGAGATGAGCTGGTGACCTGACACTGCTTGAACTTGTAGTCATGTCTGACCACGACTCATAGCTGCAGTTTACAAGTAAATAGCACCCACTTTCACACAGGCAAACCTGCAAAACATCTACTTCTGCAAGTCTATTGCTGCCCCCGTGATGGACCTAGGCGCTGCATGTGTGCTCTGTGCTCCTGGTGACTTTGCACTAAAGGGTCATGGAGAAGAGAAGAGATCTTGCACACTTAAGGTCGCTGGTTCAGCAGGGTCACAAAGTTAAAAGCCCCAAACATGTCTCTGTCATGAAAACTAGAAGATTGAATGCTTGAATTGCTCCAGGAAGGGTGTCTAGAAGATCAAGGTAACCCAGACACATCCACTTTATGGAGAAACCTGCAGTTTCAGCCTGTTTCCACTGGGAAGGAAGAGAACGAGGCACATGCTATAGCGGAGAGTCGCCTGGTGACTGCAGAGGGGAAAGAGCCTCAAAAGCAAAACGACAGCACTGTGCTTGGCACAGGGGAGAGGAATTACCTTGAAAGAGGAGGGATGGAGCCTTTCAGGGGTTCTATTTTCACTTTGCACCCCTCTGAGTAGGGAGAGCTTTTTCTGAAGGCGAAGCGGAAGGTTTCCTTCTCTTTGTTGATGATATAAACAACCTGCTGGACCTCGTGCCCTGCAGAGAGGACAAAGCAGCAGCTGAAAAATTTTGTTTCTCCGGCCACCAGACCACCAGTGTCCACGGTGCTCCTGCCTGCTGGCTGAGGATCTGTAAGGACCTGTGCTGATCCTTACAGCAAGGACCTTGCAGCATGGCACGTTCAGGATGCCAACGTGGAAACAACACTTCTGATTCCCTGAGCTCCCCGCACCACCCTCAAATTTCCTCTTGGAAACAGCCCCAACTACGTGCCTTGTCCCTGACATAGACCTTCTTCCCTTCCCCTTCCTCTCCTTCATACCCTTGGGTGTCAGAGTTGGGTGCTCTGCTCCCAGGAGCCCATTTCCATTTCCAGCTTCCTCATGGGAGCCCGCTGGAATAACGAGACTGCTGAGCCCCTGGAAAGTATAAGCATGGTGCTTACCAATTAACAGTGAGTGGAAGTTGATGTATGGTCTGTCCAGAGCCACTACAGGGTCAGTGGCATTTCCCACCAACAGGAATGGGACGGAGACGTTCTGCTCGGGAATTGTGAAGACCCAGGATGATTCCGTGATGTCCAAGTGCTGGGGGACGAACTCAAATTGCATCTGTGGGACAAAGAGGCAAATGAAGGCAAGCTGCTGCCTGGCAGGGTAAGGAAAGAGGGGTGCAGCCTAGACCACCCAGAAACATGTGGAACCTCCACCTTGTGCTGCTGAGCTGCTGTGCCACTTACAGCCCAGAAGTGTGGCAGATGAATCATAGAGTCATAGAATCACCAGGTTGCAAGAGACCCACCGGATCATCAAGTCCAACCATTCCTATCAAACACTAAACCATGTTCCTCAGCCCCTTGTCCACCCGTCCCTTAAACCCCTCCAGGCAAGGTGAATCAACCCCCTCCCTGCGCAGCCTCTGCCACCACCCAATGACCCTTTCCTTGAAAAATTTTTTTCCTAATATCCAGCCTGAACCTCCCCTGGCGGAGCTTGAGGCCATTCCCTCTCGTCCTGTCCCCT
The DNA here is from genome assembly GCA_033558105.1 of Coccyzus lansbergi. NCBI lineage: Eukaryota > Metazoa > Chordata > Aves > Cuculiformes > Coccyzidae > Coccyzus > Coccyzus lansbergi. Next base: position 978,581 of record JAUMJK010000851.1, read on the forward strand.
GTCACTTGGGAGAAGAGCCCAGTTCCCTCCTCTCCACAACCTCTTTTCAGGTAGTTGTGACGTACAGAGTGAGAACAGGTTTACCTGTCAGTTCATTTACACTAGAGTCAAAGTTTCTACATAGTCTTGGCAAGCTTGCAACGAGTGAAGATGCAGCTAGTATTAAGCTGTCACATATCAGATCTCCCTTCTTAATTTTCTGCACCCACCTCTGCTTTCTTCCCTGGCTTGATCTGACCTCTCTCTGTGAGGCAGAAGAAAGCTTTCTGTTTCAGTGGGTCTTCGGGGTCGTGACAAGTCCATTGGAAGGAATATGTAGAACTGGTTGGGTTCAAAACCATGAAGGTCCTGGGCACACAAAGAGAAAAGGACTAGTAAGGTGATGCTGAGACATTAACGACTCTGTCCTGCAGCAGAAATCAGGCACTACCAGTCCTGCTCACCATCGGGGAGGACTGATTTGGTACAGAATCACAGAATCACAAGGGTGGAAAGGACCAATCGGATCATCAAGCCCAATCATTCCCATCAATCACTAAACCATGTCACTCAGCACCTTGTCCACCCGTCCCTTAAACCCCTCCAGGGAAGGTGAATCAACCCCCTCCCTAGGCAGCCTGTACCACTGTCCAATGACCCTTTCTGGGAAATATTTTTTCCTGATGTCAAGCTTGAACTTCCCCTGGTGGAGCCTGAGGCCACTCCCTCTCACCCTGTCATAGTGCAAATGACGCTGGCCACACAAATATTTCTCCTGCTTTCTACGGGCCCTGTTTGTTTCCCTGCAGATTAACAGCTATCAACGAATAAATTGGTGAGGATATTGCCAAAATCTTGAATGATACACCAGGGAGACCAAGTGAAACTGGTATCATCAAGTCCAGTAAGACTCCTTTAGAAGATGACATCCTCTGTGCAGGTTCAGCCTTCACTGATCCTGCCTGACCAACAAAGGCAGTAAGAATGTCCCAAAGATGCTCTTGCAAGAGATAAAGGTTGTACTGATCACACTGAGGGTACATGGTCCTCCAAGACCGACCCACAGCCTCTTGAAAAAAGTGACAAAGAGGAAGAAGCAAAATAGCCGTCTGGTCTTCAGTGACCAGGTTGTTCCAGCTCCAAAATTGGCTGGTGGCCAAGGGTCAGCTGATCACAGACAAGGTACAGATGCACCTTGTGTCTTGGAAGAGTAGCCAGAGAGGTCTCTAAAGGGGATGACAAGGAGACTATCAACAGGAGAAGCCATGTCTGTGCTTACTTGCTGTTCCTGCTGCAGACTCCAAATGCAGCAAACTCAACCACTCGTGTGTTGGGATCCGTCCGCTCATGTTTTTGTCCCTTTGACTCCAGCTTGTGCCTCTTTGAAGTGAGATAGTCAGAGTCCTCTAGCTCAAAGTGGTAGCTTGGCATCAGGCTTCTCCCCTTCACGGTCACCTTTGGGCCCTTCAGGTCTGGTTTCAGGTTAGGAATTCTAGGAAGACAGGGACTGCTATTAGCCAGAGAAACATTTCCAGGCACCCAGCTGCTTGCCTGTTTGCTGGTACGCCAGAGACTGTGGTATCTTCTCTCCATGCAAGCACCAATGAGCAAATCAAACAGAATTGTGCTCCCTGTCACAGAGGTCAAATGGAAGAGAAACAAGCATTTATGTGTATAGAGACCAACTGGAGCACACAGCTCGCTGTGTAGATAGGGGGAATCATGCTGAGCTGATATAGAAGTAAATCGAGGGACTGGCTTGCTGAATTTGCAACCTTCCAGGGGCTTCATATTCATAGAATCACCGGCTTGGAAGAGACCCACTGGATCATCAAGTCCAACCATTCCCATCAATCACTAAAATGTGTCCCTCAGCACCTTATCCACCCATCCCTTAAACCCCTCCAGGGAAGGTGAATCAACCTGCTCCCGGGGCAACCTCTACCACTGCCCAGTGACACTTTACCTGAATTTTTTTTTCCTGGTGCCAAGCCTGAACCTCCCCTGGTGGAACTTGAGGCCATTCCCTCTCGTCCTGTCCCCTGTCACTTGGGAGAAGAGCCCAGTTCCCTCCTCTCTACAGCCTCCTTTCAGGGAGTTGCAGAGAGCAATGAGGTCTCCCCTCAGCCTCCTCTTCTCCAGCATAAACACCCCCAGCTCTCTCAGCCACTCCTCTTGTTCTCCAGCCCCTTCACCAGCTTTATTGCTCTTCTCTGGACTCACTCCTGAGCCTCAATATCCTTCTTGTTGTGAGAGGCCCACAACTGAACACAACATTCTAGGAGTGGTCTCCCCGATGCTGAGTCCAGAGGAAGAAGAACCTCCCTGGTCCTGCTGGACACACCGTGTCTGATCCAAGCCAGGATGCCATTGGCCTTCTTGGCCACCTTGGTCAACTCTGGCTCATGTTCAACCAACACCCCCAGATCCTTCTCCAGGCAGTTTCCAGACAGACTTCTCCTAGTCTGGAGCTGCTCAGGGTTGTTGTGCCCCAAGTGCAGGACCCTTGTTAAACCTCATCCCGTTGGTCTCAGCCCACGGATCCAGCCTGTTCAGGTCACTTTGCAGAGCCTCCTGACCCTCCAGCAGATCCATACTTCAACACAGCTACAATGTCTTTTCCCAGCGCCTATGTACCTGCTTCTACCAAGGCTGGGGATCATCTTTCTTTGTTCCTTTATGGTGGTTGTTTCTGCTGCCTGTTTCCAACTCCGTATTCCCACCCACCCCAGTTGGAGGCAATACAACAATTATCCATCAGCGGCATGAGATGAAAAGTGCCTGGACGTTTCCTACCTGCAGGACATGACGCTCTTAAACACCCCAATGTGCACTGGAGAGAATTTCATTTGGAAGAGCTGCTCCTTGCCAGCAGGGATGGTGCCGCTGCTGGGCTCGACAGAGAAGGGCTGTGTGGCATTGGTGGTGTTCAGAGACGATCTCTGGGAGGGAGACGTGGACTCTGGAGTGTGCTTCACCTGGTTCGAACAATGGCCTGACTGGACCTTCGCAGAGGCAGCAGGAGTGGAGGGGAAATTCCCTACGGTAAGAAGAGGTTATATGAGGACATTTTTCAAGAAGAAAAACCTCTGCCTCTGAGCTGGGATGCACTTGGAGCATCCGTGGCACAAGCGCTTTCAGCAGGAGGACTGTCAATGAAGAGCAGGGAGAGTGGTCAGGTTGCTTTTTCATTGAATCATAGAATCACTGGGTTGGAAAAGAACATCGAGTCCAACCATTCCCACCAATCACTAAACCATGTCCCTCAGCGCTTCGTCCACCCGGCCCTTAAACTCCTCCAGGGAAGGTGACTCAACCTCCTCCCAGGGCAGCCTGTTCCACTGCCCAATACCCTTTCCATGAAAATTTGTTTCCTGATCTCCAGCCTGAATGGAGCTTGAGGCCATTCCCTCTTGTTCTGTCCCCTGTCACTCCTCTCCTCTGTTCTGCCCAGCTCCCTCCTCTCCACAACTTCCTTTTGCTTCTGCGTTACTGCTTGCTAAATCATAAATCTGGGAGGTTATGCGGATGTGTGTGAAATGAGGACGGAAGAGGGAACTGATGGAGGGGAACGGCAAGATCAAAGTGGACGACTGGACAGGGATGAAAAAGCAATTAATGTATTTTGGGGTTAAGGGGCACAGTCTTCTCCCCAAGTCCTCAGTCACAAACTGAAACACTCCACGCACCCCCAGCTGCCTCAGAGCTCATGTCTTACCATCAGTACTGGGTGGAAGCTCCTCATAAGCTCTTGCCTTTTCATCCTTCTCAGCCACCGCCCAGGTGTATTCTAGGGTCACATCCCCTGTATTGGTCAGCTGGAAACTGCAAAGCAAGGAGGAGGATTAACGACATCGATAACTACAAAGAAAACAAGACGTAACACTCTACAGTGGGCTCCTGGCAGCCAGTTCTTTATCTTGATTAGCATCTTCTTCCCCAGGCAACTCAGATTTGGATCACTGACCTGAGCTGCCCTAAGACCAAGTATTGCAAAGTGTGGAAGTGAAAAAGGCAGACATGGTGCCCAGGAAACTTAATTCAAGGGTCTTAATCTGGTCTTTATATCTCGTTTTCACATTACTCTGACTGCATGCTTGTCCTGGAGTAGACGAGGACAGGCAACCATGCAATGCAACAAAACCATGGCTGTTCTCAGCAGAACCAAACCTCTCCTGGCATGTCGTGGCAGGACAGCAGCCACCATCTCCTGCTTGGCTTTGTGGACAGCTACAGAGGCCCCAGCACCAAGATGGGACTTAGAAAAGACGAAAGAATAAATGATTTGTTTAAAGGGATGAAGAGCAGGGGAGACCACACATAGAATGGACTCAGGTCCACATGTTGGGCATATACACATCTAGGATCTCTGCATCAGTAGAAGCTGAATCCTCAGAGCCAGAGGCCAGCAACACACTCCCCCCAACACACACACACACACACACAACCATGGCTGATCAGCCCGTTTGGAATTAGAAGAGGTTCATTCGGTAGCTGAGCAATGAGCAAGTGGGTGTTATCCCTGCTGTCACACAACCACGAGTAGAAGGAAAAGCAGAGGCCAACAGAGAGCACATGTGGCTCTGGGGAAGCAAAGTCACCTCCCACACACGAGTCCCTGCCTGGCCTCCAGCACTCACTTGAATGTCTTTGTTTGGAACAGCAATGTCTCCTTGAACTCAATCTTGTGCCTGTCTAGCTTGAAGTTGGCGTAGTCAACAACAGCGCTTAGGAAAAGTTCCACCTCATGGCTGATCTCCATCTGGATACTGTGAGCACATTCCGAGTATGTCTCCATCACCTCCAAACACAACAGGGAAGAATCACTGAGCGGAGCCCAGAAAGCCAGGTTGAGAGCCTTTTGGCCTCCAAAATCAGCCACATATAGGGGGTAGAAAGGATCATTTGGACTTATTTCCCTGGAAAGGTGACATTTGATCCTTCTGCTGTAGTATTTGTTTGTACCCACTGATCAAAGCCATCACCTCTATTCACTGTGAATACACCCAAGGGGGCCGTGACCAGATATCCGTCCTTCTGTTTCAACCCTGACCTTTTTTCCTGCCCCCCTATAAATCCAGCAGGCCTCTAAAATAGGATTAAGTTCTCCAGTCGGAGCTCTGTGGATGGAAAATCCCAGGGAGTGAGACACCTGGAAAGCACCTTTTCCTTCTTGTTTTAGGAGGAAGTACTTCCCAGATGTCATGGGTGGGGTGACAGCCACACTGGCAGAGTTTGGGGATGGATATTTGGGGATGGATATTTGGGGATGGGCATGAACTCTCGAGGAATGTCTTGGACTGCTGATGCTCTGATGGGGAAGAAGTTTGCATTACAGCTCTTACAATGCTTCAGAAACTGGACAAGAACCATCACTCAAGATAAGTGCTTGGTAATCATGACAGTAAAGGCAAGAATCTCTTGAGATGAGTCTTGGCTTTCAGTAGAGACCAATAGTTTGCCTCTGGCTGGATGTCTTTTGTCAAACTAAGCATCTCTTATCACAAAGACTTCCCCATCTTGTGTGAGCACCATGCATCTACCTCTCCCCTAAAATGCACTGCTGGTTAAGCTCCTGGATGGACTAAACACCACGAGGAAGCAGGAGCCGCTTAGACAGAAGAGATGGCAGTCTGCTGCCATCAGCAGTTCTTTTCATGGAAGCTAGGATGGCTTTTGGGGTTGTACTTCTTACCTTCTCTTTGTCAAGCTGTACGTCTGATGGGTCCCTCGTGTCATCTGTCCCCCTGACAGTGTGCAGGTGCTCATCCAAGTCAGTCACCTGCTCTGGTGGCAACGGGATGATAATCCTGCTCACCCAACACTTTACAGGGTGCCTTTCAAACATGACGGGAACATCTGATTCCAGGGTTAACGTGATGTCCTTGGAAGTGCCAGCAGGGAGGTCTCCCACCTAGGGAGAATCAAAGAGCCAAGACCAAACTGGAATCACTGGCAGGGACAGGACCGACAGTAAAAGGACTGATGTGGTGAGCAGCTCTGCATCTTACTGCGAGTTACTCTGAATTTTACTAGGGGAAAGTGCAAACAAAAGACACTTGGTCCCAGCAAAGCCAGGCACAGCATAGAATCATAGAATCACCAGGCTGGAAAAGACCCACCGGATCATCGAGTCCAACCATTCCCAGCAATCACTACACCATGTGCCTCAGCATCTCATCCACCCATCCCTTAAACCCCTCCAGGGAAGGTGAATCAACCCCCTCCCGGGGCAGCCCAATGACCCTTTCCCTGAAAATTTTTTTCCTGATGCCCAGCCTGAACCTCCTCTGGTGGAGTTTGAGGCCATTCCCTCTCGTCCTGTCCCTTGGGAAAAGAGCCCAGCTCCCTCCTCTCCACAACCTCCTCTCAGCTAGTTACAGAGAGCAATGAGGTCTCCCCTCAGCCTCCTCTTCTCCAGGATAAACACCCCCAGCTCTCTCAGCCACTCCTCTTGTTCTCCAGCCCCCTCCCCAGCTTCGTTGCTCTTCTCTGGACTCGCTCCACAGCCTCAACTTCCTTCTTGTGCTGAGGGGCCCAGAACTGAATTCGAGGAGTGGTCTTCCAAGTGCCAAGTCCAGAGGGGGAAGAACCTCCCTGGACCTGCTCGCCATGCTGTGTCTGATCCAACAGGCCTTATTAGCCACCTGGGCCAATGCTGGCTCATGGTCAGTCACTGTCAACAAACACCCCCAGGTCTTTCTCCTCCAGGCATCCTACATAGCGCTGAAATGGCCTCTCACTGGTACATTGAGAGCTCCCTGCCAGCTCCCAGGAGCCTGCCAGTTAGTGTTTGAGCTGTGGAAAAAGCAGAGACATCCAAGCTCACCTCAGGGGAGAAGTGAAACGGGGCTTCTGCCACCCACTGAAACTGCATGTCATCCTCTCTGCTGCGATTGGTGATGGTGAAGGTCACGGAGTAGGGCATCCCAACATGACATTCCCCAAACTGGATATGATCCATTCTAAGAGCTGTTCAGAACGAGAGCCAGGGATCTCCGCGTGAGGTGAGCTCTACCTGCTCTCCTCACAGAGAATCATAGAATCATAGAATCACTAAGTTGGAAAGGACCCATTGGATCATCAAGTCCAACCATTCCCATCAATCACTAAACCATGTCCCTCAGCACCTCGTCCACCCGTCTCTTAAACCTCTCCAGGGAAGGTGACTCAACCCCCTCCCTGGGCAGCCTCTGCCGGTGTCCAATGACCCTTTCTGTGAAAATTTTTTTCCTAATGTCCAACCTAAACCTTGCCTGGTGGAGCTTGAGGCCAGCTCCAATTGTCCTGTCCCCTGTCACATGCACAGACACAGGTGTATGTCCGACTCTTTTCCTCACTCTGAGCCTTCCTCCCTCTGGGAGCTGCAGCTCCCCATCTCGCCTCTTTCAGGGAAACACCTCAGTGAGACCCTGAACAAGAGACTGTGTCTGTGCAGAGGGACAGCACGCTCAAAGGCCACCAGCTCTGGTGGGCAACAGCACAGACCTGGTTATCTCGACAACACAAATGAACATGTATCTTCTTCATCTCCATGAGATACCATGGCTGGTGATCCTCAGCTGCAAAGCGTTATCTCTGAGCCTTCCCTGCCAGACTGCATACAGCATCACAAGGCTGGGAAAGACCCTCAGCATCATCGAGTCCAAAACTTCCCTCTGACAGAGGGTCTTTCCTTGTGTTCTCAAGTGTGGATGTGCTTCAGGCTACAAAAGGCCACAGCATCTGCCAGCTAAGTCTGGCTCACACCTGCTCTGGCACCTCAGAAATGTCTATGCTCCTGATACTTGCTCTTGGTAGCCTCTCTTTTCTTACCCTCAATTATGTCGTCATTGCTCAGACTGCCCTTGTCCTCACTCTCTTCCACCAGTCCATGGACGTTTTCAAGCACCAAGTCATCTTCGTAGCAGTCACCCACCAGCTGAATGTCGATGTCTTCCCTGTGGGTGCTCACCACTGTCAGGTGGATCTTCCCTTCCTCAAGCTGGGCCACGGTGGGTTTGAAAAGTACATCAAATTCAGCTGTTTCCCCAGGGAGCAGGATCAGGGAAGCAGCGTGGGGCTTATACTCTGCACAGTAATAGAAATCAAGCAATACAGTCAAGCAGAGGAAATATTTCTAAGAGGAATAAGAAGTTGAAACCCAGCTGCGTCTAAGCACAGGTTCTCTCATCGCTGGTTCCTGACCCTCCTCCTATATTCACTAGATTGTGACACTGCTCTGTGTATCGCTGCTTCAATGTCTTAACCTCGAGTTAGCGCTCATCTCTCACTCAAGCTGCACCCAGCCAGCTCCTGCCACACGTAAAGCTGAGTCAAAGGGCAGTTTTGGCTTTTGTGTGTGGCCTGTGGGATCGAAGGCTGCCTCCGCTCAGTTTCATAATTCCCCAGATGCAGCAGAGACCTCAGATGGTCCATTCAAGTGCTGAAAGTTCCCTACGACTCAACCCACTATGTCCAGAAGAACAGAAAAAATTCCTACAGCTTGCTAGGAGGAAACCCTGCAAAGGCTCCTCTTGAGAAATGAGGGGTACAGAGAAAACCAGAGAAGAAACTCTCTGATATCTGGCTTCTGCTTGGCCAAGCCAAGAGCAGGGCACACGCTTTCCCTGTGCGGACAGATGACCACACTTAATGAATTTACCGGCTCTATTTGAGTCTTCATACTCGTCTGTCACTCCGTAGATGCAGCGCGCGCCACGTCTGACTTTCACAAAGAAAACTCTCCCTTCCTGAATCAGGTCCACCACGAACTGAGAAAAGGGAACACACGCTGGTGTGGGTACAGGGCAGCACGTGGATCAACATCGCACGCTTCCCCACCTCAAGCACAGCTCACAGCACAATGTTTATGCGGAATCAGACAGAAAGAGAAGTGTTCAGAGTCATTGAGATATAATTAAAATATCATCAAACAGGACAGAGAGTGCTAGAAACAATAAGCTACAATTCAGTTTGATTACAAGGCAGTGAAATACAATCACAAACAATCTAGTGTAACCAGGACACCTCTTTCCCACATGAGAAAGAGTGTGAGAAGAGAGGCAGGGGAGAAAAGCCCCCACCAACTCTCTTGTGTTGAGTTGAACTGAGAAGGATAGGCTGGTCAGAAAACCACACTTACAAGAACTCCTTTCCTAGAAAGAATCATAGAATCACTAGGTTGGAAAGTGATTCTATGATTCATCGAGTCCGACCATTCTTATCAATCAGAAGTCATCAGCCATTTGCTTAAAGAGAATTTCTGAGATCCATTCCATGCAGTTCACCCAAGCACAGAGTGGGAAGAGTAACCAGCAAGAAAGCCAATAGGAAGTCAAGACCTTCAAAGACAGCAGTGGTCTTTACAAAGGAGATGAAGGCAAAGGTGAAAGGCTGATGGAACTCTCCTAGAGGGATCTGGCTGAAAAAGTAGCCCATTGGCTTGGCAAAGCCTCTTGGAGGAAGTCAGAGGGGCTTATTCTCCTGTGAGGGTGGCTCTGAGCACAAGGAAAGGGTTTTGTTTGGTGCTGCATGCCTATAGTACTGGTGTATCTCTGCCAGGGCCTCTGGCAACTTTCCTTTATGGCACAAGAACTTGTCCTCACCTGGATAGCTACACATCCACTGTTACGAAGGACCAGAGGGAGCTCCTTTGAATGACCCAGCAACAGCTTCTTGAAAAGCAGCAGAGGGTTCCCTTTCGTATCACGAAGGATGGGGTGCAGGACTGTCAGCTGACATAGATTGCCTGCTCCACTGATAGAAAAAGTCAGGCTGGGCGCTTCATTTTCTTGAGAGCTGCAGGACAGGCAAAAAAAAATATTAAAAAATCACTGGAGCTGGCACTAACCTATTTCCAACTTAGCAAGCAATGAAGCAAGAGCCATCCCCTGTGATTTCTCTGGCTGGTGCTCCTGTATCCCACTCACAGCTCCCTCTCAACCCAGTCAGATCAGGACAATTTGCAAGAGGAACCTGCTCTGGAGAGCCAGAGCTTTCCAGCGTAACAGAAAAAAGTCATTTCACTAAATCGGCTCATCCAGTACAACAGGTAAAAACAGATGAGACACAGCAAACTTCTTGTCTTTGGTGACAAATAAAGCAAAAGCACAGCATGAAAACAGGATAAAAGCAAGAAAGGAGAAGTAAATAAACAACAGCATCAGTAAAGATTATTTCCAAGGACACTAAACCAGGAAATGCTTATTAGGGCAGGAAGCTGATTTATCTTAGACTGGTTCAGTGACAAAAGGGTCGGGGAAGAGCCCTGGTACAAACACGGGTCCCAGGACAGGCGAACTAGGCTCCTTTTTTAAGGGGATCATTCCTTCACATGAAATATCTGAATATCCTCCAAGTAAACACACCAGGTCTTCTCATTTTAGCAGAAACAAGGACAAAACAATGCACACTGACTCGTTGGAATAGAAACCTCTTCATCTAACCCTTTGTAGCTTGCAAAGCCACAGCTCAGCTGTTACACATCTTCGCTTCTTTGCAATTCTGTAAATCCCAGCTGGCTACCTAATGTTCTGTCTTCACAGTCACTCGCATCAGCTAAACTATGACCCCTATTTTCTGCTCTATTATATCTAGCAGTTACTGCCTCTTGTGTCATCTAATGCTCCACCTAAGGCTGCTAAGAAGAGGTCTGCGTCCTCCCAGAGGAGAGGCAGCTGTCAGAAAGTTGTGTCTCCCCCAGGAATTCAGAGTAGGAGTTACCTTTTCTTGGTATCAACGGAAGCCTCAAAAGTGCATTGGTAGTTCTGCACCGTTGGTGGAGTGAAGGTCACCGTGGCAAAGGCGTGAGAGCGGCCGGGCACGCACATCTGAGCAGGATCCACCTTGAACACGCCATGAATCTGTCTCAAACGCTTGGGGGAACCCACAAAGCGGTGTTAGGAGGAAACATCCTTCAGCGTGCTACAGTCTTATTCATTTACACATCATGTGGAATAGCCCTAGACCGTGTCTGCTCTCCTGCTTCCTAGGACAGGCTGCTTCCAGCTCAGAGAGTGATCCCTAAGTGGTGTTGACCTTGCACAGAGGAGCTGCCATCAAGCCCAGGAGTGCAAAATCTTGCTCTGAGTGCTGGGGCAGCCACAACACTGCACGTGGGAGGTGGGGGCTGCACAGAGAACCCTGCAAATAATCTAAAATTAACCTGTAGAAGGGAGGAAAGCCCAGGGAGCCTGAATGAATGGTCTGGTTTGAGCCCTGGTCTGCTAGAAAAGCCCCCTCCAAGCATGCTTCCAAGAGATATTCAGAAAGGTCCAGGTCTCCCACCAAAGACCCAGGGTGGGTGAGACAAAACCATGATTGAGACACACTGAATGAAGCCCGACTGTCACCCCAGCACTGCTGTTCTACCCCATGGACTACCCTGCACTGAGCTGGAAGGGTCCGGGCAAGGAGAAGCACTGAATCTGGAGCACGAGGCAGGGGCTATAACACAACCTTTAAAAAGCAAGAGTCACTTTGGCCTGGCCTTCTGTTCCTACCTGAGCACTGATGGGTTTGACGGCGAGGGCAACATTGCAGGGCACTTTGTTCACATTGCAGATTTTGAAGCGAGCTGTGGCCTGCTGACCAACCAGGACGTTGGTGAAAATGAACCTGTTCTCATCCTTGATGAACACGCCCTTGTCTCTCAGTGTCTGCAGCATCTGGTAGAGGTTGATGCTGTTGAAGATCCGATGCTCCTCAAAGATGGACTCTGTGTCGTCAACCACAAATCCTGTGAGTAGACCAGAGGGAGGGTTGAGGATGGAGAAGCTCTCCTGCTCCCTTTACCTGGGCTCTGCTGGCCTCTCAGAAGGCTTGATAAGACCTTTCTGTGCAGGCCACTGCAATAACTAGCCTGGGGAAGGGGTGCTGTGAGGATGGAGCTCAGTCACCCACAGCCTTAAAGGGTATGGCTTTCCTTTCGACCTTCCAAGAAGCCTCTCCCCACTTGGAAATGTCTGGAACCACTGAGGATTTCAGGGTAGGAATTCAGGGTCAGTTCAGGTGCTGACCAGCAGCAGGTCTGGCCACAGGAACCTATGGATGAAGCGTACCTGGGACGTAGGACTCAGCAAGCAGGGTGTAGGGGATGCCAAGTGGATTGTCCATGGGGTTTCTGTCCTGGATATCGATGAAGAGGTGCTCTTGATGTTCCCCCGGTGATACTGCATGGCACTCCACTGTGACCACCTGGTGGCCCCCAGGAGGGATGGAGCCACAGCAAGGGTGAACCGTGAACATTCCAAAAGTGTCGTAATCCTGCAGAAAGAGTCCCAGCAGAGACTGATGTCCAGCAGCCTTACCTGGAGCATACCCAGCAAGCACTCCTGGGCTTCCAGCTGAGCCCAAGCCCAGTCCCCGGGCAGGGAGTGACAACCCAAAGGCAGCCCCAAGATGGCAAGAAAAAGTCATGAGGAGCTTCAAGCCTGTTCTGAGTGGCATAGAGGAAAGACTTAGGGTGTAAAAGGTGAAGGTGGTAGCTGGGTTCCTTAAACCTCCATGGGTACAAAAAGAGAGCAGAAATAACTGTCAGAAATTATGGGAGAGGGTGTTGGAAATACAACAAGACAAGGTCACCTGATACCTATGGACTGGGTGTTCAAACAGGGACGTTCTCACCTGTGGTATTCACAGACCTCTTTTGGCTGGCAGCTACCACACACAGGACCTGCTCCCCTCCCTCAACTCCACAACTCCCGGTCTGAGACAGAGCACGGAATCGTCAGTGACACTGAGCAGTTCCTGCCTCTGCTCGTGGCTGGGAGGTGTTGGACACAGATCTTGTCCCACCCTGTGATGAAGAGCCCGCAGCCCAGGTAGCGTCCTTCCACCCCACCTGCAGTGGCACATGTTGGGAGCAAGAGCCACCTACCGGACCCTGTGTCAGTGAGGTCTTCAATACCATGTCCAAGTTTTCCTTCTTCTGAGCATTAGATTTCTCTTGGTGTGCACTGAGAGGAGAAAGCACAAAAACCCCATCATACTGAGTTCCCCCCGTCTTTCTCTGATGCCAAAGCTGGCCTTCGTCCCTACAGAGGAAGTTCTTCCAGCTCCAGGTGGCTCCTGGAAGGCTGCCTGTAGCACCTTTAGCTCTAGTTAACAGGTAGGTCAGCAATATCACCAGCTTTGTCCTACCAAGGTGTTTTTCCCGCTCAAAAGCTAATGACACAAAGAGACAATAACCTAGGTCTCCTCGTCAAAGAGGCAAATTGTCTCCAATTTGACAATAACCTAGGTCTCTAATGTGTCAGTCACGCTGTGGTGCCTCCTCAGCAGGAAGGGAGGTGCAGTTCTTCTCACCTGGCCTTCGGCTGTCCTTGGATGGAGAATTTAAAGGCAACGATGCCTTTGTTCTCTATTGTGAAGGTGCAAGTCTTCATGGTGCCCTTCGGCATGACACCGAAGCTGACAAATGAGGCAGGGGAAATGCTGTACTTGCTGAATACGGCGCTTGCCGACACCTTCACTGGGATCGTGCCCATGATCTCGCCACTTCCGGAGAGGTCGGGATCAAACACCTGCAACCAGGACAGGGGTCGGTAAATACAGCAAGGAAGCCAATCTCTTTCTCTGTCCCCTGACTCCCTCCCGGGTCCCCACCAGCTTAATTCCCCTGTTTAAACAGCTCCTCCAGAGCCAGAGTTTCAGCTCTACTTCAGAAACATCACAGATCATTTCTGAATGTCTTCCTCGTATGCAAATGAGCAAGGATTCGCCAGCTGAAGCCTTCCTTCCTATAGAAACACATTCTGCTTACGCTTCCTGGACACGGTATGCCAACACCACCAGGTCCAGGTAGCTCACCTGGCACTGCAGGATAGGTTTATCCATAATGTTCACTGGCGTCTTAGGATGGAAGATCAGCCGGACTTTCATGGGCTTCCTGTAGGCGGTCAGTATGCCCTCCTGTGGCTGGACAGTGAAGTAGGTTGCCAAGTTGGGTATCTTGGCATCCAGAGTTTCCAGCTTGAACCTGGGGAGGAAGGGAAGGGATTAATTTCAGTAGTGAGTGGCTTCAATTTCAAGGTCTCTCCTTCTGGTGAGCTGTAAAAACTGCTAGGGTGGGCTTGAATTCTCTATTAACACACTTAAGACTGGAGAGCTCAGATGTTGAAGGTACCTGGGTACCTGGTCAGGGTGCCAGCATGTGACAGACAGAAGGAAAATGCAGTCCTGGGCAGGTGATGGCACCAGGCATTCACAGACCTGGCAGCTGGACTTACCTGTACCCAATGTCGTCCTTCCCTTTGTTCTGCAGAGAAAGTACTGCCTCGTTCTCATCCAGCACCTTACGGGTTCCAAAATCCACACAGTCACCATCTGTCCCTGCAGAAAACCCACACAGCAAGGCAAAAGATGGTGGAGATCTGTGAGCTGCTATAGGCTACAGAAAGTGATAAAATCCATCTTTGGAGCTCTCAGGTAGCACAAAACCCTTGCAGTAAGTTTCCCCTTTAGGAATTTTTCTCATGCTGCTTTTCTCCCCTCTACTTTACTCAGAGAATATCTGAAGGCTTAGGCAGCTTAAGGAGCTTCATTTTCACCTCATGGCTTCCAAGAACATATTCAACAACTTTACAAGCTGTGGTGACCCTTCAGGAATCACCAACTGCTTGTTTACATTGTTGTAATTTCAAAACACCCACATCACGTGTGGATGCACGTGGGGCTGCACGCTTCCAAGTTTGGAGGTGTGAGATTCAAGGCTGTATTTGTGACCTGACAGTGCTTTACTTCCAGGAGCCTGCAGAATCCTTGCACTACAGACCTGTGTCTCACTTGCTTGCTGTCTCATAGAATCATAGAATCACTAGGTTGGAAGAGACCCACTGGATCATCAAGTCCAACCATTCCCATCAATCACTAAACCATGTCCCTCAGCACCTCATCTCCTCATCTTTTAAACCCCTCCAGGGGAGGGGACTCAACCCCCTCCCTGTGCAGCCTGTTCCAGTGCCCAATGACCCTTTCTGTGAAATATTTTTTTCCTGATGTCCAGCCTAAATCTCCCCTGGTGGAGCCTGAGGCCATTCCCTCTTGTCCTGTCCCCTGTCCCTTGGGAGAAGAGCCCAGCTCCCTCCTCTCCACAACCTCTCAGCCAGTTGGAGAGAGAAATGAGGTCTCCCCTCAGCCTCCTCTTCTCATCCCATCCCAAGTGCTTTGGCTGTCCATCTGCCCAACCAAGGCAACACACCTGGATTATCTTGTTTTGGGAGCATCCACTAACCTTTAGGGAGGGTGATGTCCAAGGAAACCTCGTAGACATCCACAAGGACATGGATATTTTCAGTGTAAAGAGTGCCCAGGAGATTTTTCACATCTGAAACCTGAAGCAGCAAGAAACAAACCCTGCTGAGACCATTGTCCTGAATCCTTTTGGGATTCAACAGAGGAGTCCTTGTCTCTGTCAGCTGCTTGCACCATGGCTTCCCCTGCTTGACAAGCATTTGTGGATCCCCAGACTTTCCTACACTGTTTATCTCAGTGCTTTTAAGCACAGTATCAATCCCTAAGAGCACTCCAAGTCCCTCTTACCTCTATCTGAAACTTTGTCTTAAATCTGACAACCTCTGTGGCCTTGAAATACAGATCCACGCCAAACTCAGTGTGGGGACCGATGATGCCCGTACGTTGTGACAGGGAGAAGTCTTCGCCGTGGTCTTCCAAGCCAGAAATGCACCAGGCCATCGGCAATGGGGTGCAGTTTTTCAGGGTAAGGGTTCTTCTCTCCGTCCTGCAGGGACAAGAAGACACTCAGAACCAGCAGCTCAGCGGTCATACCAGCCTTGCAACTGGAGGTGACTTGAAGCAGTCCTATCCATGCCTCTGAAAACACAGCTGGATGTTTTCATGGAATCATAGAATCGCCAGGTTGGAAGAGACCCATCGGATCATAGAGTCCAACCACTCCTATCAAACATTAAACCACTAAAACCATGCCCCTCCGTGCCTCTGTGTCACGAGCCTCAAAGGTGAGGTCCTGGGCTAAAAGCGTATCAGAAAGAAGGGCAATCAGAAGGAGCAATTGGACCGTTCTCTGAACCAGCAGATAAGACACAAATGCATCAGGATGCTCATCACACAGCATTTCTGGGGACTACAGGGCTTGTGGCTGACATGGAATCTCCAAGCAAGCACTAAAAAACAGTGAGCAACTGGGAACGGCTGGGAGAAAGAGGGATGGCAGCCCAGCCTCTGATCCGAGCAGCCATGCAGCCAGCAAGGGAAGCTGAAAGGGACCTCACTGATAACACTGGTGCCCAAAAGAGAAGCTGTAGGGTGACTGACCTGTGGAGAAGCACCTTCTTGAAGTTCAGAATCTTTGTGGGTCCAACCTCCAGCTCTGCCAAGATCCCCTGGCAGCATAAGTGGAAGACAATCGGCTCCGGGTTCTCTTTGATGGTGCAGATGAGGCTGTCCTCCACCAGCCCAGCTGAAGTGGGATGTGCCCAAATGCTCAGCTCCTAGTTCCGTCCCCGCAAAAAGAAATAGAGAAGAGCATCCCATGAGCAGGAGGAATGACTTTTCTGCAGGTCCCTGCCCTATTTGCCCGTCTTCTCCTACCTGCTTCTCATTAGGTTTCAGCTTCATGACAGGAGGGTCTAAATGGAACGTTTTCATTTTGTGATCACCGTCAAAGGAAAAATGTACTTCTTCTTCCCAGGATGACACATTGAGGATGGTTATCTTCTCAAAGTAGTTGGGACAGTGCTCCACCTCATGCCTGTTCACGAAAGGGGAAAAGGCTGCAGAGGAGACTGTTGCCTTTATCACACATGGAAAGCCCCATGTCTCGTCTGTGGGAGGCTGCATCAGGAAACCAAGGTCTAACAGGAAGGCTGAGAACAAGGATCCTTTCCAAGAGGATGTTGCGTGTGAATGTTCATCCTTGCATTACTTTAACGTGTGCCCCTATACTTGGTGCCTCCAGCCCACAAGTGTGATGATGCACAAGCCACTTAACAAGTGTTTTACGAGATACAAATTCAAAGGCACTCGGAAAAATTAAAGTACGCCAGACACATGGCTCCTTCCCCCCTCTTTGTTTAGTTTCCTTCCCTGCAGGGCATAAAGATACAATTTTGAAGAGGGCTTTTAAAAAATAGTTCACCGTACCTCTTTCAAAAAAGGTCATGAGACTGCCCTGTGTTTTGTGGGTGAGCTCAAAGTTTCGGGGAAGGAAACGGAAAGGATCAATTCCCAAGAGGAATGCTAAATGTAATATAAGTCTCTCCTCTCAGGTGTGAAAAAGATATTGGAGCTCAGGGGCAAACAGACTACCCCCCACCCTCCCCCGACCTTTTATCAGCCTGGATAAAGATCCTTTTCTGCTTTTTAAACTGTTTGGATTTCATTTCCTTCTAAGGGCAAATTCCACCAGCTCCCCTGAGCTCCCAAGGTGACAAGAACTGTGCTTCTGATACGAAACAAAAGAAGAGCAAAGTCAAACCCAGAAATATGGCAGCCGCTACAATGACAACTCTTTCCAGGCAGACTTTACCCAGCAGGGAGGATCAGGAAAACATAACCCTCATTTCGATTCCTCTGCAGGTTCCCCCCTCAAACATAATAGCACATTGAATCATAAAATTTTGCTAATATTACAGATTAATTAATGGTTTACAAGGCATTAGCAGAATAATTGCTTGTTTGGTCTACCTGTAGGGCTCAAAGTCCTTTAAAAAGTCACCAGAAAGTTAATTTTCATAGGTACTGAAACCAAAATGCGGACGGTGGACACAAGTTGCTCCAAGTCATCTTCAGGCTGGAAGGAGCCTGTGGCTCTGGCCATCAAGGCACCTACCACGTAGGAAGATCAGCTACATCCCTCCCCAGCTCCTCTAGAACTCGTGGTCCTGTTGTCCGCTCAAGTTGGCTCATCCGTGATCCTTCACCCCCACGTATCTCCCAGGCTTCCACCTGGGTCTGCCCTGAATTGTGCTGCTGAACAGCGCGTCCGTGAAAGCACAGGACCCTGGAGATCCCACCCCAACACCTCACTCCAAGCAGGCAGCACATCAGGATGCTCTTTCAGGGAGAGGAGCACGTACCAGTCTTTTGATTTCCCACAGAACAGGGGTCCAAAGTGGAACACGCCTGTGTCCATGACATATTGCTTGAAGATAACGTCACCAACTTTCTTGCTTTTTCTGCATTGAGGGAACACCACCCTGGGCAGAGAAAATACAGAACAAGGGGCTGTGAGATGCTGCAAGTGGGAAACCTGGTCAGCCCTGTTCAATGTCTTTATCTGTATGAAGGCATCGAGTGCACCATCAACAAGTTTGCGGGTGACGCTAAGCTGGGTGGAAGATGGATCTGCTGGAGGGTCTGGAGGCTCTCCAAAGGGATCTGAACAGGCTGGATCCATGGGCTGAGACCAATGGCAGGAGGTTTAACAAGGCCAAATGCCGCGTCCTGCATTTGGGGCACAACAACCCCAAGCCGTGCCACAGACTAGGAGAGGTCTGACTGGAAAGCTGCCTGGAGGAGAGGGACTTGGGGGTGTTGGTTGGACATGAGCCAGCAGTGGCCCAGGTGGCCAAGAAGGCCAATGGCATCTTGGTTTGGATCAGACACGGTGTGGCCAGCAGGTCCAGGGAGGTTCTTCTCCCTCTGGACTCGGCACTGGTGAGACTGCTCCTCAGATGCTGGGGTCAGTTGTGGGCCCCTCACCACAAGAAGGATGTTGAGGCTCTGGAGTGAGTCCAGAGAAGAGCAACAAAGCTGGGGAAGGGGCTGGAGAACAAGAGGTGTGGCTGAGAGAGCTGGGGGTGTTTATCCTGGAGAAGAGGAGGCTGAGGGGAGACCTCATTGCTCTCTGCAATTACCTGAAAGGAGGTTGTGGAAAGGAGGGAGCTGGGCTCTTCTCCCAAGGGACAGGGGACAGAACAAGAAGGAATGGCCTCAAGCTCCACCAGAGGAGGTTTAGGATGAACATTAAGAAAAAACTTTCAGGGAAAGGGTCATTGGGCACTGGAACGGGCTGCGCAGGGAGGGGGTTGATTCACCTTCCCTGGAGGGGTTTAAGGGACAGGCGGACGAGGTGCTGAGAGACATGGTTTAGTGTTTGATAGGAATGGTTGGACTTGATGATCTGGTGGGTCTCTTCCAACCTGGTGATTCTATGATTCTATCATAGCCATATTCTTTCTTGGTGGAGAGAGCAGTGTTTGTTCCCACCTCCGAGCATGGGAAGTGATGCTGGGCAGTTCAGGTGGCACTCTCCGCCCAAGCCAGAAGGTCCCTGGGGTATGAGAGGCAACCTTGGCTCTGAGTTCAGGGGGAGCGACCAGCCTTACCGTGGGTCCTGGCTGATGGTGGGATACTGGCAGGTGCCCCTGCACTGCAGCTGGTATTGGCGCTTGGTTCCCACAATCTCAAAATGCAGCGTCTGATGAAATTGGCTCAGCTCCATGGAGCTGAAGAAGATCTTCAGTTCCACCTTGCCGTGGGCTGGCACAATCCATCGGCAGTGACTCAGCCTAGCAATTGAAGAGGAGAATTCAGACCTCGTTAACAAACAAACAAGACAAAGAGGAGAGTTGTGGGCTCGTGATCCCATGGAGGGGCCAGCAGAACATCCCTGTGGAGTTGTGGTGATGGACCTCGTTCTGTGAGATGGAAGGATCACTTCCTCCCTTGCAGCTTACCTGGCAGGTCTCTGTGGGGTCGGGGCCCTCTCCAGATCTCTGAGGTTCACCTTGGAAGATCTGGATTCAACTCTGTGACCTTTCCTGCCATGGCTGGAACTCTGTCTGCCCTCAGAAGTCTTCTGTGGGGTTGGGGTCCTCTGCAGATTTCTCAGGTTCACCTTGGGGGAATATCTAGATTTAACTCCGTGACCTTTCCTGTCATAGCTGGAACTCTGTCTGTCCTTCTGGCCCTGCGCAGCTTTCTCCTCCTTCAACTTGTCCTTGGTCAAGGTGACCAGCGACTCTGACTTCTTCGCATGAAGAAGAGAAAGAAAAGGGAGAGGTGAGACCTGCTCTGAGACATCCCCATTCTGGAAAGAAAGATGTGTCTTTTCTTAACCAACGGAAGAGAGACTAAATACATAACCTGCCTCACTTGGTTTCACAACTGCTTTGATCTTCCTTATTGGATTTTGGTTTGGCCAGAACACCTTCTCATCTAGGACCCTCTCCTCACCCAGGAATCTCTCCTCAAGGGATGTTGAGGCCTTTAGGTGACTCTCTCACCTTACAGAACCCATATCTCAAGCGAAACTTTCTCTTTTGGACAGTCAAAAGGGATGCCTGCAGACACGGGACCCCGTCTTCTCTGCCCATCCCCTGCAATCCTTGCCCATCCTCCCCGCCACCACGTGCCCCATGCAGCCCAGTCTCTTGTACCTTCACCGTGAGCGCAGCTGGGACAAGCAAGTGACTTGAGGTACCCTTCTTTTTCTCTTTTGCAGTGGCATCTTCTGGAGCAACAAAGAAGTACTCCAAAGGATCTGCCGCAGGGGCCACCCGCTCCTCCGGATAATGGACCACGGAGTAAAAAGCAGCGGAGGGAATGGGAGGCCCTGAGGGACCCAGACCCAGTTCATCCAGGATCTAAAGCATAAGAGAAACCCCTGATTATACTCCCACCACCTTCATCCTCACACTCCTTAAAGGCACTGAGCTTTTGGCACTTCTTTTTTAATATTTACATGGAGTAAAGTGCTTTTTTTCTTTTTATGCCCAAGGGGGCTGGCAGCTCTAGAGCAGTGCCAGCCCCTACAGGTGGACCTAGAGAGAAACTTCTTCCTTGAGCAGCTTAGCTGAAGGAAATAATGGGCCTGATCTGCCCTGTCCTGGGAACATTTTTCGTGATATCCAGACTGGGAAACTGAAAAACCCAGGATGCTTCTACAGAAAGCACTCCCTCTTTCCCACCACGTGAGGGTCGCCGAGAAAGCTGCCAGAGAGTCATTACAGAACATAATTAGTGGTCTGGACAAGGCTCTGTGTTGTCGTCACCTGGTAGGACACACCAGGGCTCAGATCATGGCAAGATCACCTTGAGCTCTGACCCTCGCAGGGTTTTACCTGTTCCACTGGTGGCAACTGGCCACTCCCCAGGATCTCCTTAATAATGTCTTGGGTATTCAGCACCTGCACCTCCAAGCAAGGCACCATGACATCTTGGCCTCTGGATGACTCTTCTGCAGGTTTCTCTTCCTCAACAGGTGACTTGGACTTCTTAACTTTTCCCGGGTGCTCTTTGCGCTCCTTCTTTTGATCCTTCACAAAACTGAAGATGGATGAACGCCTGCGTTGCTTTTCTTTGTGGTTCAAGATACCTTGAGCTCTGTCCCAGGATGATAAAATGTGGGCCACGTCCTTCTGTGATGCCTCATACATCTTAAACTTCAGAGCCAAGTTTTTCTCAAGGTCTGCAGTTTCTCCTGATGCTGGGTCTGCAGAGAGGGTAACTTTCAAGGAACCTTTGCTCTGCAGCTTTGTAATTCCCCTGACAGTACCAGTAGAGGTCTTCTTTTTTAACCCGTTGGTGACACGGGACTTGATGTTGGTTAACATGCTGATCATGGATGTGCTCGTCTTCTGGGTAGGACAGGCAGAAAAAAAAGCAGTGAGCATTTCAAAGCATCAACACAAACACTGTAGGACAGTAACGGTGTCTGCAACAGCTGCCTCAGCCTTGCTCGAGACCTGTGCTCATTGCTCTACAACTCCCAGCTCAGAACGCAGCTGGTAGCCAGTGTAGTTCACCTGAAACCACACTCCCCAGTGCCAGATTGATGAGGAGTCCTGCAAACCATCTGAGAAATAGAATGGCTTCCCAACCCAAACAGAGAACTTTGGACACCTCCTTACTCCTCTGCAGTTCTCTGAGCTCCTTTCTGGTGTGCTGAGCATCCCTGTGGTGGGCTGGCTGTTTGAAAAGTCTGGTGGGTAAAGAATAGCTAGGACCTGGTGGTATCTCCTGCCAAACACGTAGAAGACACCGCATCCCACATGGGTCATGGTTCAGAGATGTTAACTCCTGTGCAGAATGGAGAGAAATGCTAGACTAAAACTTTGTAGGGCTTCACAGTGGATGCTCGGAATCAGGTGAAACGATGACTCGGAGGCAGCGTGGTCCTAGAAGAGCAGCTCCCGCAAACCCAGGAGAAAACATTCCTACTGAAGTGGCAGCACACAAGCTGTTGTTTCCCAGGATGGTCCCACACGCTACTCATGGCCAGGTACGCGTCCCCAGCACTGTGTGTGGCTGCTGGCTTCTCAGGGCATGGTAGAGCTCAGCGAGAAGAACCCCAAGGCTTTTCTGATCTCTGTAAACAGGACCACTCACCTGCTTCTCTCCAGACTTGTTTCTACTCCCCAAAGCAGTGTCTTGCTCTTGTCCAGGTTGAGTCTTCCCTGTCTTAGAGGAGTTTGTGCTCTTTTCCATTGAGCCTTTCAACTGCTCCTGCTCAAGCTCCCGATCCAGCTCCTTCATCTCCCTTGAAGAAAGCCAAGCAGAAAATATCCCCAAGAGTCACCATCAGAAATCTGGGCTCGCTGCAATCCCAGCTGGTCCTGCACTTCATTATTGACCCTAAGAGCAGGCAGAACTGTTAGACCATCTCTATGGACTTCCCTCAGCCTGGGGAGATTGGGAACGCTCTAACTGAGGAAAGGTGGGAGATGACCTCCAGGGCCAGGCAATTCTAAGCCTTGCTGTCATCATGTCTTGAAGTGTGACTTCTTGAAGAAGGTCCACCTGCTCCACCATCTCTCTGCACTGATGCCTGAAGCCCTTCTCTGAGTTCCCAACATAAATCAGCTTGCATATTGCTAACACCTACTTATCCCTGCACCAATACTTGGCTTTTCCAGCCCTTCTTCTCCCTCCAGAGTCTGCTCTCTAGTGAGAATAATCACATCAGTGGGGAAGCCAAGGCTGCAATAAATGCCCTCCTGCTCAGCTGCTGGTGTACCTGAAGGGGAGCCTAAGAGACTCCAGCTTTTATGGCTGGTGTCAGTGAGGAAATCCCTGGGAAGACTTCACCTATGACATCTAAGCCAAGCCAGCACTGCTGCACCTCATGACTATTGACACCACAATCCACCTGGTTTGGTGAAGAAAGAGTTTCAGGTGACAATCCACTAACTTAGAAACACTCACAAGTGCAGTGGCAAGGCCAGCACAGAGCCCAACTCCCTGCAGCCAGTGCCTAAATCAGAGGGCTTGCCACTAAAACAGAGGGAAGATGTTCTCATCCTTCCTCCATGGGGAACCATGGAGGTGGAAACGGCCATCCTTGAGTCATAGACACTTGTGGCCTTTGCTCTGCAACCTCTCTGAGCTCTGGAGCAGAGAAACCCTTCAGGGATACTGTCTTGGGGATTTACAGGCTTACAGACCTCTTTTTCCTCTCATGTTTTGCTTCTTGGATATAATCATTAAGCTGAGTTTTCTCGTTCTCAGTGAGGGCTTCATATTCTTCTTCATTCACCGCTAAGAGATGTTCTTTCTCCCTCCTGGCAGCCTCCTCCAACTCCCGTTCTTCGTCACAGGTGAGAGGAGAAATCGTTAGTGAGTGCAAGCAGAGCTTGTTGCGCTGGCTGAGCTGTGAGGATTCACAACTCTTCCCTGACCCAGCCCACCCTCCTATCAGGAGATACTGGGGAGCCCATAGCCCTGCTCCAAATTCAAATCATCCCTCAAATTTTCACCAGTCAGCGAGCTCCTGTCCTTGCCTGGTTCACATGCACCAATGTCGTGGACGGCTGGCTGGTGGTTAATTATTGAGCCGCAATTGCTTGTCCAAACTCTAGTGCTAGAGACTAAGGTCAGGCTTTCAGCATTAGCTGTAAGAAATCACGAGCTGAGTGCTGGCTACTCTAACGGGGAAGGTTGAAGAGTTAAATAAAAGCATTTCCTGCAAGCTTTCCTGATAACAGAACCACACATGGGAAAGCTTGAGGGCTTGAGAGAGAACAGTCGAGAGGCAAAGCGATGAAGAATCTCACCTTTCTGCTCTTTCACAGCTAACTCCCTGGTTTTCCAGGAAGCATAATCCTGGCACAAGTTCACAAAATAGATGTGAGGTCGATTCCTGATAGCTCTAAGGAGGCAGAGGAGAGCTGACGACATGCTGCATGCAAAGACTGTCTCCAGGCTGTCAAACACAACTCCCTGATAACAGTCACTCCGCTGAGGATGAAGTCAAATGGAAAGAGTAAGTCAGCTATTGAATGCACTGGGTGGCTGCTCAGCAAAATCCAAGTGTCGAAGGACACCAGCCATCGTTGCTCCAAAGCATTGCTCTTTCCCTACACTCCCAATACATCACTCAAAGATCCTTGCACGCAGCCCAAGATTATTCCAAGAGTAGATGTAGATCCTTTCCTCTCCCAACTGCCCCTTACTGCCTGTCTCGCTGTAGCAGGAATTATCATCGGCCCCCACCCCACGTACCTGCAGCCTTTCAGAGAGGATTTCCACCAGCAAGTCCTCCGGTAACACGCAGTTCATAAATGCCTTCTCCCCTTCTGTTCTGCTGCTGCTGCTGTTGCTGCTGCTCGACCGTCGTGGTTTAGAAGTGTGGGTAAAGGACAGGGTGGACTGAGGAAAGACAGACAATGTTGAACACCACAAAAGAAAGAAAATGCTTTGGAAACCCTTCAACAATTCTAACTGCTGGGTTTGGGAGTCGGGGTCTCTTGCTAGCGGGAGACCAGACCAGAACTGCAGGCCAGAAGCATGAGGGGAGAGACCTGGGAAGGGGTCACGTCCCTTGGTCAGCACAGAGGCAACAGAACAAGGGCTGAATCCCCTCAAGGAGAGGAGATTCAGACCAGAAAAGATTTTTTTCTCCCAAGGCTGGTGAAACACTAGAACAGGTTGCCCGGAGAGGTGGTAGATGCCCCATCCCTGGAATCCTTCAAGGTCGGGTTGTACGGGTCTCTGAGCAACCTGAACAAGTTGAAGATGTCCCTGCTCACTGCAGGGGGTGTGGACTCGATGACCTTTAACTGCCCCTGTCAACCCAAACCATTCTACAATTCTCAGAGGAACAGAAATGTCTTGTGTATTAACCACAATTAATTGTGCTTCCCCTGGGAGACTGCAGTATCTATTTTATGCTCTTTCTGAGGCTGGGATGAGTGGCTCCCACTCTCTTCCTCTTGCCTCCTGCAGCACTCACCTGGATTTGGGATCTGATGGACCGCCATCCTTTTTTCAGACTGAATCTCCTGTCTCTGCTGGGCTTGTGGCAGGAGGAGATATCTGTGGAGGGGACAGACGGCTCAGCTGGGATGCAGATGGTCCTGTGCTTCCAGGAGCAAGCAGGCACCTTCCACCCCACTGGGCAACAACCCTGTGCTTGGACAAGGATGCAGCACGCATCCCCCAGCTGCTGGGCCTTCCACAAGCAGCTCCTTCCTTGCTCCTCTTACTGGCTTGGTAAAGCACATCTTCAGATACTGTTTTAAAGCCAGAGAGCTTCTCATACACAGCCTCATGTCCCTCCCAACAAACGTGCATGCTGGTGACACCATTTGCATGGTAGATCATTTGGATCAAGCCAAGGATTTGTCCTCCAGCACCATCATCTTCCACACCTTGCACCCATCCCGCGTTCTCACACAAAGGCTGGAACACGCAGCCCTGCCCCAGCTCTATCTCCCATCTCTGCTCATGCCTAATCCTCCATGCAAGAAAACCTGACTCAGCCCCCTAGACCCCTCTTCCACTCCACCAGCTCCCAACCCAACCACGTTCAAAGCTGAGCGATGCAAAACTTCTCCCAACAGAGCCAACGTCTTGCCTAGCCCCATAGAGCTCATGGTACCAGCTGCACAGTGAAATTTCCTAAAAGTCTCTGATCTCATGTGGAGAACCACGCAACGTGCATGAGCTGCATGATCTGACAGCATGTACGGGAAATATCACTGGGGAAAAGAGCTCATCTGCAGTGCCTCCCTCATCTGAAATCCCCTAGCGTTCATTCTTCCCTTCATCTCATGTTTGTGAAGCCGCACTCAAAGTCACCCATCTGGTGCTCAATGAGCTACTTCAGAGGGTTTTTTCCTCATCTGAATGGGCAGCAGATGGATACAAGGCTGAGGGGAGACCACATTGCTCTCTGCAACTCCCTGAAAGGAGGTTGCACAGAGGAGGGAGCTGGGCTCTTCTCCCAAGTGACAGGGGACAGGATGAGAGGGAATGGCCTCAAGCTCCACCAGGGGAGGTTTAAGATGAACATTAGGAAAAAAAATTTCATGGAAAGGGCACTGGAACAAGCTGCCCAGGGAGGAGGTTGAGTCACCTTCCCTGGAGGGGCTTAAGGGTGCATGAGGCACTGAGGGACATGGGTTAGTGATTGATAGGAGTGGTTGGACTGGGTGATCCAGTGGGTCTCTTCCATCCTGGTGATTTGATGACTCTATGGGCTTTCCTCACCAGTAACCTCTGTATCCTGCTCACAGGTAGCCGCCATGTACAGGTCCCGAGCACGGAGCCCTGCCAAGCTCGTGCTGTTTGCGATGGCTTCTGTAACGATGGTGTCAATGGATAAGCAGGCAGCACCATAGTATTTGGACAGGGTGGTGGCTGCTGAGGTCTTTCCTGGAGACAGAGAGAGGGGGAATCACTGCTTGGTGACACTTGCATGAGAGAGGTTTTCACAAAAGGCAAAAAAAGTTTTTTTCACAAAAAACCTCCATACGGGATTTCAAATTCTCAAGGACAATCAGAAGGTGAGTGCCCCTTTAGGGAAGGCCATGACAGGGGCAGCTGGAGCATGGCTACAAATGTTGAACTCTACAGCCAAGAGAGTTGTCTCCACCTCATGTTCAGCTGAGGACTCTGTCCCTTGTGGTGACGTCAACTCTGGACCAGGGTCTTGAGCCTTGTCCCACCACGACTCTGACCGTTCTCCAGTCCCTGTTGGTCGGTGCTGTCCAAGGCAACAGCTGGCAATGGTTTGAGTGTCAGTAGGGGTCACAAACAGCTCTGACGAGGCAATGTGGACCCAAGGCAACAGGGACACAGCCACTCTTCTTTGGAGAGCCTAGATGCATGAGCCATGACACTTGCAGCAGCAAGATGAAGGCCTAGGGGAGTTTCATTTACCAGTAGAGCTGCGGTCTATGTCACTCGCACTCATTAACGAAGTGCCTGGTCCACCCAGTTCCCCTCCCTCCCTCCTTGTAGCCAAGGGCTATAGCTCATGTACCTGCGAGGGGTGCCCCGTGGATGATGACAACTATTCCTCTGCGGTTTTGGGCCGCACGCCCTTCTGCAGAGATGTCGATCCCAAGGTGGCGGGCAATGGCCCTGTAGACTGGGCTGTCAGTCTCTTCTTCTGCAGCCTCTTTGCTGCTGGCAGCTCTCTCCTCATGCTCTGCTGTGTAGAATGATGTAGAGAAGTCAGCCACTTACCTACCCATGATCCTGATCATCCTCCCCATCCCCTCAAACCCTGAAAGACGAGACTCTGCTGAAACCAACATTACATCCAAGGTCTCACCGTGCCCTTCCTTTAGGATCATGCAGATTAGGGTCTGCCCTAGATACCAGTGAAGGTGCCTGGCCAGAGCAAATGAGTGGCCGAAGGAGGAAAGAACAAGCATTTGGCAATATCTAAAAGGACTGGGCCAAACCTCCTTCCACAAACTCTCAACATGGTCCTCGTGAGAGTTTTGTCCCAAGCCCTGTTGGGTGTGGGGCCAGACAGGCAGGACCAGGCACTTTACACAGTCCCAAGGGAGAGGCTCCACTTGGGGATCAAGCAATTATCTAAAGGCTTTACAAATATAGATGTGGCTGGGCTCTGAATTCACCAGAACAGGATTTTCAAAGAGCTCCAAGCCAGGCAATCTGCTCTTTGCCACACACCACTTTGCATGACAAAAGATGGAGAAATTCCCACGCTGGGAGACTCCCAAGGCCTGTCAAGGCTATCTCTGCCCTCACAGGAATTCTGAGCTTCTGCTTTTGTTGCTCGGAAGGAGCAAATATAAAATGGCTACTGACATTGGACCTGATCTTACTAGCTGAAGAACTCATCCCACCCTACTCCCTGGGGTTGAGGGACACAAGGAGACACCCTGATTGTTTTCCCCAGTCCACAGAAGGTAGGCACGAGCTTCGGCCATGCTCAGGGCTGGCAGAGGACACGTGTTTCACCTGGGAATCCCTCTAACACACTGGGGAATGGGTGGTTGCTAAAAGCACGGGCTTTCCGTGGAGACCAAGGTCAAGGAGAGCTCAGGGTGTGTGGGCTGGACTCCCCGCTGCATCTACACTCAGGACAGCTCAAATGCGAAACTCTGACCATTGGTCGGGCCTTCTGGTTTCCCACTCTCAAACTTTGACTGCTCGTCCTGCAGCCTCATCTGGTCCTCATAGTATTCCAGTAGCTCTTGGGGCAGCTTGTCGCCTGGGGCACGTGGTGGTAGCAACATGGTGTTCTGGGAATTGTAGTCCTTCAGCATCCTCAGGATCTGTGCACATGGGGAAGAGAAACCATATATAGGATGTGTTTCTTGACTTTCTTCACTTCATTGCATTAACATTGCTTCATCACATTAACAGATTCCCCAGCCAATCGATCTTTTCCTGCATTCTTTCATCCCAACAACATGGACTACTCAAGCCCCTCCAAAGCCTGCCAGAAGATCTTGGCTGCCCTTGAATCCTAGAATCACAGAACAGCCAGGTTGGAAAAGACCCACCAGGTCAATGAGTCCAACCATTCCCACCAATCACTAATCCACGTCCTTCAGCGCCTTGTCCACTTGTCCCTTAAAACCCTCCAGGGAAGGTGAACCCAACCCCCTCCCTGGGCAGCCTCTGCCACTGCCCAATGACACTTTCTGTAAAAATTTCTTTCCTAATGTCCAGCCTGAACCTCCCCTGGTGGAGCTTGAGGCCAGTCCCTCTCATTCTGTCCCCTGTCTCTTGGGAGAAGAGCCCAGCTCCCTCCTCTCCACAACCTCCTTTCAGGGAGTTGGAGAGAGCAATGAGGTCTCCCCTCAGCCTCCTCTTCTCCAGGATAAACACCCCCAGCTCTCTCAGCCATTCCTCACAGGGCCTGTCCCCTAGCCCCTTCACCAGCTTCGTTGCTCTTCTCTGGACTCACTTCAGAGCCTCAACATCCTTCTTGTGGTGAGGGGCCCACAACTGACCCCAGGATTCAAGGAGCAGTCTCACCAGTGCCAAGTACAACATCACCAGGCTTTGTTCAGGAGATGCCTCCATATCTCCTTGGCGTTATCCTGGGAACGCTAGAGCGCTGTGAAGCTAGGGGACCATGGCCCGTGGGGTCAGACCTTCCCTCTCACCTGCTCCTCCTTGAGGTACTGGTGGTCAAACTCCAGAGAGTAAAACTCGATAGGGAACTCGCATGGGTTCTTCACCGTGACCGTCCCCTCCACTCCTTGACTGTTTGGCAGCACTTGTCCCAGCTCAAGCACTGGGGGGCAGAACTCCAGCTGTGGCTCCAGACCATGCCCCGAGATCGGCAGCTGGAGATGCTGGCTGCTCTGGCAAATGTCAATCTCCAAAATGCTTTTGTAGGACTTCTGCAAACAGAGAAGCATAGAAAGCTCTTTCGTGAAGTTCCACGTGACAAGGTCTCAAAACCAATCCTTGCCCCAAGGGCAAGGGCAGTTATTAATACCACTAAAGTGAATGGGAAACAGGGATTTACTTATAGCAGGGGCTACAGCATCTGCATGTTGGTTCCAAGTAGACAAGTCCTAGCGTGAAGCATAACTGGATATTTGGGTACTGGACGATCTAAAATCGTCTATCGGATGTTTTCACCTAGTGATGAGAAAGCTCCTCAGGGTTACACTGCCCACACACAGTCCTGGCCCTGCTGCATCAGGCAAATATCAACTACATGGAAGAGGCAGATGAGGTCTCGCTGGAGAGAAGCGAGACTCCTCCTCTCTGCTCAGTCTGCCCCTCTGGTCAAAGCCAGAGGCAAGACACTTCTCTACTAGCACTTCTCTACTAGCAGTTAAACATCCCTGGGACTGTTGCAAAGCATAAATCATAGAATCGTAGAATCACCAGGTTGGAAGAGACCCACTGGATCACCCAGTCCAACCATTCCCATCAATCACTAACCCACGTCCCTCAGCACCTCGTCCACCCATCCCTTAAACCCCTCAGGGAAAGTGACTCAACCCCCTCCCTGGGCAGCCTCTGCCACTGCCAAATGACCCTTTCCCTGAAAAATTTTTTCCTAATGTCCAGCCTGAACCTCTCCTGGCGGAGATTGAGGCCATTCCCTCTCATCCTGTCCCCTGTCACTTGGGAGAAGAGCCCAGCTCCCTCCTCTGCGCAACCTCCTTTCAGGGAGTTGCAGAGAGCAATGTGGTCTCCCCTCAGCCTTGTATCCATCTGCTGCCCATTCAGATGAGGAAAAAACCCTCTGAAGTAGCTCATTGAGCACCAGATGGGTGACTTTGAGTGCGGCTTCACAAACATGAGATGAAGGGAAGAATGAACGCTCCCCTGTCACTTGGAAGAAGATCCCAGCTCCCTCCTCTCCACAACCTCCTTTCAGGGAGTTGTAGAGAGCAACGAGATCTCCCCTCAGCCTCCTCTTCTCCAGGATAAACACCCCCAGCTCTCTCAACTGTTCCCCATAAGGCACGTTCTCCAGCCCCTTCACCAGCTTCGTTGCTCTTCTCTGGGCTCGCTCCAGAGCCTCAACATCCTTCTTGTGGTGAGGGGCCCAGAAATGACCCCAGGCTTTGAGGAGCGGTCACACCAGTGCCATCCTTTCTCCATCATTTCTGCTGACCCTCAAGCTGCTGGGAGCCTGTAGACCGGCTGTGCCAGAGCCACAGGGATGCTGTCAGCAAACCACTACATGTTACTCTCCTGCCATGCCCAGAAAGGTGTCGGGTGGCTGTTATTTCTCCTGGTACCAGCAGCAGGATTAGCTTGTCCCAGTCCTTCTAAGGTTACCATCCCCTGTGAAGGTGCCAGCTGCTCTGCACGAGGACATTTCAGCCTGCAAATACACCCACACGAGGGCGAAGACGAGAGGAAGCAAGCACATTTCCCGCTATGTGCAGAGAAGGAGCAGTGCCCTGATGCTCTCCGTGCAAGCTCCCCACAGGGATTTCAAAGCCCCTCTCAGAAGAGGGTGCTGTAGGGGAAACTGAGGCAGAGTGCGCACAGGGCTTGCAGAAAGCTCGCAGACTCATCTCCAGCTCCCCGCACTGGGCTCTCATCACCACCCTGCCCTGCCAGACCTCCTGGGGATGAAAACCACCAATCTCACCTCTTCCGTGGGTGAAAACCTGACTCGCACATTGCACCGTTGTCCTGGTGAAAGGATTCCAGCTGGGGGCAGCGCTGTGAAAACATGAGGCTTCCTCTTCCTCACCTCCTGAAGCAGCTTCTGACCTGCTCTCCCTTGCACATTTTTGTCCACCTGAGCACAAAGCAAGAACGTGATGTCTTCTTGGTCTGGGAGGACAGACCCTCAATTCCCGCAGTGCTCTGAATAACCATGAAGATACTTGTTTTTCCTCAAAACATTTCCATTGAAATTACTAAAAAGAATTTCCTGTTGTATTACAAAATAAACGGCAGTGGAGTGCTGCAAATTTATGGACTTTTCACAGGTGAACTCTTCCAATGCATCCGTGGTCTACAGTTCACTACAGCATATACGCTTCTTTCCAAAATTTATTCTGGATACAAGCCTTACTTTCTAGTTTCAAACATATGATCATCAAAACCTTGAAGGAAATAATAACTGAAAGCACCTCATTCATATTAAGAAAAATATAACTGATCTAAAGATGCCTTCTGTGCCAAAAACTGGTAACATTTCCATAGAATAGAGTAGAACAGAGTAGAATTGAGTAGAATCGAATCACCAGGTTGGAAGACCTACCGGATCATTGAGTCCAACCATTCCTATCAGTCACTAAACCATGTCCCTGAGCGTCTCGTCCACCTATCCAAATGAGATGCTGAGAGCACCCACATTCAAAGCAGCTCTAGAACTGGAGCGCAAGCAGACAGGGGGACACTGCTCTCACAAGAGGCGGAATGGATGAAGGCGGCAGAGAAGCAAAGCATCAGCTCAGGAATGGGGCCAGGTGAACCAGCCTTGCTCCGGAGCCTCAAAAGCATCCTTGAACGATCTACAGCCCAAGCGCTGAAGCAGCCACAGGGGCAGAAAAGGCAAAAGAGGCAGAGGAAAGCCAACCAAGGAGTTGCCGAAGACATTATCTGCACTTTACCTTCTTAACAGGGTCATTGATGGTAAGGACCCATTTGCAGGGCACCTGTAGCCGATTGTAGAACTGTATGGTTTCCTCCTTGCACTGCCCGCACTGGACAGCAGAGAACTCCAGGCTGTTCCTGGAGAGGCACAGAGACGGTAGAGACACGTTGGCTTGGAGTCGGATGTGGAACGTGGGGCCTTCTTCCACCTAGTGAAGAACATCCAGTTGAGAACCCAAGTGACATCTGCTGCTGTCCCCAGCCTGCCACCTGCCCTCAGAGGGAGCGTGGCCACAGGGATGTGAGGAAGCAGGTGGTACCTTGATGGGCAGGAGCACGTCCACCTGTCCCAGAGGCAAGTTGGCACTTCCTGGGTCGAAGTGTACTTTAAGTGTCTTGGTCGTGCTGCAGGGCAGGTCCCTGACATGGTTTGGTTCCACTACAAAACCTTGAACAGATGAAGATAAAGCAGCTGAGACACACAATCAACGCGAGTACGTCACAAGCACGTTAAAGCCATGGGAGAGTTGAAGGACCCTTTACACCTGTGGAGAAGAACATCATTCTTTCTACCTTGTCCCAGGACAAGGAAAAAGGGTCCCACATGGTAAAAAGGGAAACCTATCAGCTGAGAGGCTCCAGCAATTCCTTCATCAGGCATCCCAGGGAAGGACGCGCAGAACTCTCCAAAGGAGAATTTCTAGCTAAGATTACTCCGTGCCAAAGTGCTCCCTTGGAAAACAATTTAGAGGAGACACTGGATGACCCTTCAGACACAGCAAGTCAGTACGTGGTGGTACTGTAGCCACAGCCTGAGACCTGTTTTGGAAACCAGAGGACCTCCGAGGCTGTTTTCTCATAAAAGCTGAACAGAAGTGCCATAACATTGTGAACTTTAAACAAAGCACTTTCCAACCACTAATGGTCCATCTGTTTGCAACAAAAGCCTATGGAGTGTACAGGGAGAAGAGTAGAAGATGCTGACTAAGGCCGTCCCTGAATCCAGCTCCTGCAAGAAAGTGTTAGAGCAGTCACAGGCAGGAGAAGTCTCTGTGCTCTGCTGGCCAGGAGAACTCCGTCTCCATCTCTAAAGCACCAAGAAGGAAAAAGCTAGACAAATAAAGACTCAAAAACCTCCCCGTGTCCAGTGGCTTAAGCTAATCTGTTAGAGACAACTCCTTCAAGCCCAAGTGAAGTCTCACAGTAGTGGTTACCTGTGCCACACAGGACCCTTCCACTGGTGTGGAAGGACATAGGGAACAGTCCGGTGTTGGTGACCGTCACAGTGCGTGTGTGGACGCTACTGAGAATGACGTGGCCAAAGTCCAGGATGTACTCAGGCAGTTCAGCTCTGAAAGGAGGAGAAAGCACAGTCCTTAAACCAGAGCCTGGATACATTTCCAAGCAGATGGAGAAGCAAATATAGTGGATTTGTTCCTATTCACTGCTGCAAAAACTCAGCTCATACCTGTGAAACCTAAGGCCACGTGGTAATAAGGCTTTGGTAAGTCATGGGGACCATAGGTCCAAGGGTTTACCACCTTGAAATAAAATCAGTTTAAAATGGATACTGGTCACAGATCCTCTGCTACAAAAAGCCATCCTAGATAAGTCCCCTGGACTCAATGGAACTTGTAAGCCTGGTGTACAGGCTAAGCCTGAAATTGGTTCAGCACCTTGTAATAGGATTTGCCTGCACAAGAAATGTTCATTACTCTGCAAGGAGATCTGTCCCCAAAGCAGAAACAGTAAATGCATCATTAACACCTACAGGATTCCTGAGAAGGTCCTTCTCCAGAGCAATGCCACTCAAGAAATAAATTAAATTAACTTAATTTAATTTAATAAAATTAATTTGCTTTGCAGAGCATCTTCTTCCTGAACTGGAGCCCACCATGCTCATGCCTCATCATGGCAGAGCAAAGGGAAGAGCTGAGTTACCCAGGAAAGCCCAGCAGTCCCACCAACATTCAACTCATCTGATTCAGGCTCTGTCAACCTGCGTGATCCCCTACCCTTTTGACTTAGCGTGGTCAAAGACATCAGCTTTGTGTTGCCTCTTGCAGAGCTGGTCAGCAGAGGTGGTGTCTGTGCTGTCTGGAAAGCCCCGATGGGCTGCACTACTCTGCCCTCAGCCGTAAAAGCAGAACTTAGCATCTCTGGGGAACTGAGCACCACAGCTCAAGGTGGCACTGTGGACGTGAGGACACAACTCAACTCACAGGGAGCACGTCAAGACTATTAGGACCAGCTCCTTGCTGAAGTCCGCAGCTCTGCAGACACAAGGAGCTCTCAGGAGCAGGGAACACTGCTGGGTATTACCCTCAGGCCACACTGAGACAGGGTACAACGGTCTCTACTAACCCAAGAAGCCTGCAGCGAGCCTGTTGATCAAAGGTTCCGGAGGTCAGAGCGTTCAGCAGCTGCAGGGTGTGTTTCTCCATTAGCATGTCCTCCATCTGCATCTGTATCTGAGTCTCCAGCTGAGGAAAGAAAAGACAGCGCCTGGTTAACAAGGGTCCTTCCCAAGGCACAGAATAGTCTCTCAAAGAGGATCCCACCCTGCTCCTGTTGAGAGGGGTAACAAGGTCCTCCTGTTTCACTGGTCAGTGCCTTTAACACCTTCTACTCTCTCTGCCTTATCTCAAGGGAAAAGAACTGCAGCCTCTTCACCTGCCCAGTGACTCTTACGGAAGCTTATCTGGCAAACAGACAAGCCAGGAACCATCCAGAGCTCCAAGTTATTTCACAGAATCATGGAATGACCACGTTGGAAAAGACCCACCACATCATCGAGTCCAACCATTCCCAGCAATCACTAACCCATGTCTCTCAGCACCTCGTCCACCCATCCCTTAAGTCCCTCCAGCAAAGGTGACTCAACCCCCTCCCTGGGCAGCCTGTTCCAGTGCCCAATGACCCTTTCTGGGAAAATTTTTTTCCTAATGCCCAGCCTGAACCTCCCCTGGTGGAGCTTGAGGCCATTTCCTTCTTGTCCTCTCCCCTTGCCACTTGGGAGATGAGCCCAGCTCCCTCCTCTCTACAACCTCCTTTCAGGGAGTTGGAGAGAGCAATGAGGTCTCCCCTCAGCCTCCTCTTCTCCAGGATAAATACCCCCAGCTCTCTCAGCCACTTCTCTTCTTCTTCACTGCTCTTCTCTGGACTTGCTCCAGAGCCTCAACATCCTTTATGTGGGGAGGGGCCAGAACTGAACACAGGATTTGAGGAGCAGTTAGTGCCAAGTAGTTACCTGCCCGCTCCCAGCCAACACCAAAGCAGCTCGGACACGATCCCTCTTGAAAAATGGAACCATGATGAAGCTGATGCCTCTTGGAGATGAACATTAGCACCACAGTCCCAGCGTGCAGCAAGGCTGCTGCTATTAAGCTCTGTATGCCCAGCAGGGCTTGGACTGTGAGCAATAAATATCCCAGTGAGGATTTACATCTCCATCACAGACTGTTTCACACTCAATCACTTGAGCATAGCCTTCAGCATCTCTCCCTGGCGCAGTCAGGGAACTGCTGTGGCTGGAGGAGGACGACTGCCAGGGGTGGGCAGCTCCTAGGGCAGGACTGAGCTGATCCTGGACTGCCAGGGGTGAGCAGGAGGGTCTCAAATACCAGCAGGACACTGGGAAGCCACCTCTGGGCTTCAGGGAAACCAAATGACACAGAGGAAGGGTGGCATGTGCCAAACAGAACAGCAGCTATTCTCACCTCGGTGTCTGAGCCGTCTGTTGGTGGCTCCACAGCCACGGCCTCCCCTAGAGCAACCACTTGGTTCTTCTGGCCATCTCGTTCTACCTTCTCTTTTGCTTCCTGGTAGACCTTCTCATATTTTCCATTTCCTGAAGGGAGAAAACATCCTCAAATAGAAGCTTGGGCACAGCACCATTCCCATTTGAGCTTAAAGCCCCACGTTCCCAACATCGGCTTCTCCCAGGAACATGCTACTTGAACAATCTATTGCAAGCAGACCCTGCTGCTCCTCTCCGAATCCTGATGTTCACTCTCTTTCAGTCTTCCTCCCCACAAAGAAGCTTCTCAGTCCCTTCAATGTCATGCAAATCCAACCCTGCCAGCCTCTATTACAGCTTTGCTGAGCATTTCTATCCAGTCATCACCTTCCCAGGACTCCAACGGATACGCTGGCAAGTTCTGCAGGATGGTTCCTGGGGCAAAGCCTACAGGCTTATCTGCCAGAGACTCGGGAAGCAACCAGAGAGCTGAGTGTTGGTCTGGCAGCCCTGAAACCTCTAGGCTTGGAGGAGTGGGTGTGAGCTGCCCCTGGGGATGGAAGACATGCAGAAGACGAGGTGGGGAAGGAAGGACCTTCCTGGAGAGCAGACAGGCAGTGCTCACCTTCAATATTCCTTGGGAGGTCCAAGGAGAACCTGGGAAAGCATCCCTCTCCATCCAGGGAGATCTCCTGTGGTTCCAGGTGACCCATTCGGACCCTGAAAGTCCTGCAGAAGACTCCCGGCACTCCTGGCAGGTAGTAGATCTTCAGCACTTGCTCCTGGCCAGGTCCAAGGAATCCCTGCGGGCGTGGGAGAAGAGGGGAGAATTGCACCAAAGAGGGATTAGTGGAGGGATGGCTCTGATGACGGACACTCTGAGAAGAGAAGGCAACTCTGAGAAAGTATCAGACAACATCACCTTCTAGATTTCTTGTATCAAATGCCAAGGTCCCCGATTAGCATCTCCTTCAGAGGACTTGTGGGGATGGATTTGTTTTTATTCAATTTTCTTTTTCTGTTTATTTCCCCCTGTTTTTTCCTACAGCCCTTCCAGGGTAGCTGGACACGAGGCTACAGTTAATCACTTGCGCATCCTCCGTACTCACCGTGCTGGGCAGGATCAGGGGCTCACAGGGCCACGGGCAGTCAGCAGTGGCCATGCTGGAGTTTAACACCTTGTAGGTAAATCCTATCTTCCCCCTGTTCAGCAGTGTGATCTCTGCTTCCAAGACTTTGTTAAACACCTGAAGAGAGCACAGAGGAGCAGGGAGTTACAGACAGCCTTAGGCTGGGAAATTCCTTCTGCTTTCACTGGGATGAGAGCAAATGGTAAATGGTGGTAAATGGAGTTAATTCCAGCTGGAGGCCAGTTCCAAGTGGTGTCCCCAGGGTTCAGTGCTGGGTCCAACCCTCTTCGATGTCTTTACCAATGACCTGCATGAAGGCATTGAGTGCACCATCAACAAGTTTGCGGGTGACACTAAGCTGCGTGACAGTAAGCTGCATCTGCTGGAGGGTTGGGAGGCTCTGCAAAGGGATCTGAACAGGCTGGACTGTTGGGCAGAGTCTAATGGGATGAGGTTTGACAAGGCCAAATGCTATGTCCTGCACTTGGAGGACCTGAGCAGCTCCAGACTGGGAGAAGTCTGACTGGAAACTGTCTGGAGGAGAGGGACCTGGGGGTGTTGGTTGGACATGAGCCAGCAGTGGCCCAGGTGGCCAAAAAGGCCAATGGCATCTTGGCTTGGATCAGACACGGTGCGGCCAGCAGGTCTAGGGAGGTTCTTCTCCCTCTGGACTCGGCACTGGTGAGACTGCTCCTCGAATCCTGTGTTCAGTTGTGGGCCCCTCAGCACAAGAAGGATGTTGAGGCTGTGGAGCGAGTCCAGAGAAGAGCAACGAAGCTGGGGAAGGGTCTGGAGAACAGGCCTGATGAGGAACGGCTGAGAGAGCTGGGGAAAGAGGAGGATGAGGGGAGACCTCATTGCTCTCTAGAACTAGCTGAGATGAGGTTGTGGAGAGGAGGGAGCTGGGCTCTTCTCCCGACGGACAGGGGACAGATCAAGAGGGAATGGCCTCAAGCTCCGCCAGGGGAGGTTCAGGCTGGACATTAGTAATAATTTTTTCACGGAAAGGGTCATCGGGCCCTGGAACAGCCTGCCCAGGGAGGTGGTTGAGTCATCTTCACTGGAGAGATTTAAGGGACAGGTGAACGAGGTGCTGAGAGACATGGTTTAGTGATTGATGGGAACGGTTGGACTCGATGACCCAGTGGGTCTTTTCTAGCCTGGTTATTCTATGATTCTATGATTTTGTTGAGTAATCAAAGCACTGAAACAAAAATCATCTCTTTGGACCTCAGGCTTTAGGAGCAGATCAGTGTCTTGAGAACACTTTCCTCTGGAGATCACCACTGGGATCCTACCTGCCCAAAGAGTCAGTGTTTGTTATCTTGAAGAGGTTGGCCACTAAATCCAGCTTGGATGCGGGACATAGCACTCAAATGTACTTCCAAGCCACACAGCCAGCAAAGTAGCTGGGAGGTGAGAGAGCCCTAGATCCACTGGTGATGGTTTCAAGGACTGATGCCAAGAGAAGTGAGAGGTACCTGCAGCCCATAGTGGATCTCCGTGGTGTCCAGGTGGTAGTCAATAAGGGAAGCCTCCCCGCTCAGAGACATCTCATGTGTTAGGCCTCCCTCCACCCTGCAGAGAGCCAGGACATTGGCGACGATGTTCGCGTGGCCAAAGAAGGTGACCCTGGCCCAATGGCTCTCGTTCGGCTGCAGCACGCTGAACCGCGGCAGGATGTCAAAAACCTGAGGACAGGGGAGGAGAGATCAAGAGGTCAAGCATCAAAGTCAACACAGAAGGGCAGCCGTGGCCTGGAGCAAAGGACAGATGTTGCTGGAGGGGCCTCTTCCTTAAATACAGGCAAAATCATCCTCATCTCATCCTCCATCTGTTGT
Source organism: Coccyzus lansbergi (assembly GCA_033558105.1). Classification (NCBI taxonomy): domain Eukaryota; kingdom Metazoa; phylum Chordata; class Aves; order Cuculiformes; family Coccyzidae; genus Coccyzus; species Coccyzus lansbergi. The sequence continues at coordinate 1,017,466 of JAUMJK010000851.1, forward strand.
GTTTTGCAGAATCAAAGTCCTTAATGGAGTTACAGAGTTTAATTCCACAAAACAATTGCACTTTCCTGTGGAGGAATTACATGGAAAATGTTCTCCCACATTCACCGATTAATGCATTAATTAACACACTACGTTGAAGTAATCTGGGAGGTCTCTCTCACCTTTCCTTGGCCTGCGATCTCCCACCTCCCAAGGGAGGTTAGATAGATATTTCCTTGAAACAGTGACACAAGCCGAAGATGAAATTGCAATCCATATATATACCCTTGGAAGCAATTTTGGACTACTTAGCCACGTCCCCTTGTATTTTCCTAGTTGTATTTGTGCACACACGGCAACAAAGCCGTAAATGAGGATGATTTCATGCTTCTATCAAAAACACTCAGCCACATCATTCTTTATCATTTCTCCTGATTCAGAATCAATGTGTAGTTATAACACTAAAACTGATGATATTTGGATGTGAGAAGTGCAAGCCCTCTCCTTGAACTTAACGCCAACTCTGGTGTTTTCAGAACCTCTTGTGCTCTCTTACATCCCTTTTTGTGGTCCCAGGAGCAAGGTTTGTCCCACACAAACAAACAAACAAAACATCCTCCTAAATCCAACAGAGGTACGTGATTCTGAGTGGGGATTCTCCAAGCAAAATTATCCTAAACAATTGTGTTTCTCCCCTGCAGAGACCCCATGTCCCATGCTGCCAAACCCAAGAAAATGTACCTTTGCTTCCAGGGAGTCATCTTCATTTTCTGTCACTAGGAGAGGATTCTCCGCTGTTTCCAGGCCTCTGACTCGCTCCTCCACTCTACTCTCCTCAGAGCAGCTCTGTGCAGACACTGGGCATATAGACTGGGAACTCTCCTCCTCTAGTACTTTGGGATTGCTGAAAATTTCATCCACAGGAGGGTTGAACCTGGAGAATAACATGACTTTGATTGTGGACCTGCAGTGGGAGGGATGAGAGCCTGTACAAGCAGCTCCCCAGCAGCATCTGGCCCCTGGATGGGCACTGGTGCTCTGAGCTCAGTAAAAAGACTGAGCCAGCAGCTCCAAAGCCAGGATGGAGCCAGTCAACACCTGGGATAGCCCAGGGACGATGATTATAGAATCACAGAATGACCACTTTGGAAAAGACCCACCACATCATCGAGTCCAACCATCCCCATCAATCACTAACCCATGTCTCTCAGCATCTCATCCACCCGTCCTTTAGTCCCCTTCAGGGGAGGTGACTCAAGCACATCCCTGGGCAGCCTCTGCCACTGCTCAATTGCCCTTTCCCTGAATTTTTTTTAGCTTATGTTCAGCCTGAACCTCCCCTGGTGGAGTTTGAGGCCATTCTCTCTCGTCCTGTCCCCTTATCACTTGGGAGAAGAGCCCAGCTCCCTCCTCTCCACAACCTCCTCTCAGGTAACTTGGAGAGAGCAATGAGGTCTCCTCTCAGCCTCCTCTTCTCCAGGATAAACACCCCTAGCTCTCTCAACCGTTCCTCTTCTTCTCCAGCCCCTTCACCAGCTTTGTTGCTCTTCTCTGGACTTGCTCCAGAGCCTCAACATCCTTCTTGTAGAGAGGGGCCCAGAACTGACCCCAGCATTCAAGAAGCAGTCTCACCAGTGCTATGACATGATAGTTTTGGGGCAAGCAGCTGGTAAATGGTTGCAAGGAGAAATGGAAGAGGACAGAGGTGAACATCTTGTGTGGAGGTAAAAAGTGCAGCAGGAGAGGAAAATTGTCACAAATTTTGCACATTGGTGAGACAGACACCAGGGGCAGATCCAGAGAGCAAAAGGGATACAGTTTAGTGCTTGATAGGAATAGTTGGACTCGATCCTGTGGGTCTTTTCCAACCTGGTGATTCTGTGATTCTGTCACTGGAGCAGCAGCACATCATTCCAGTGGCAGTGCCAGTGTAAGCTCTTTGGATAAGATGACAACATTGGGTTGGCAGAGAAGGAAGAGAGGTCCCTGATGGTCTGGTGGTCCAGGTGTCTAAGTGCGGCTTTAAAACTGCAGCACTAAAGTGAGATTCTAAGTTCTGGGCTATGTGGGAAGGGGTTGGTATGGTCTTATGGCCCCAGCTTATCTGGAGAACACTGAGACCTTCCCAGCATCAAACTGATGGAGATGACCTGCTCCCTTAAGCATCTACCCCAACCACAGCCGGGAGTGCTCTCTTCACAAGGGAAAGTTGAAAGCAATTTGTCAGATCCCAGGCAAACAGCCTTGGGCTTTGCAGGGGGTAAACATGACATCAGGAAGAGGAGCGTCAAGGAAAGGGTGAACATGCACGTACCTCATTTGGTTCTCTAGGCTCTTTGTCACAAACACCCAGTGATACCGCACGGTACATGGCCTGCAGTTGGTCAACTGGACATAGCGCACATCTTCGGTGTCGTTCAAGATGCAGCCAAAGTCCACAGCTGTGGTCGGGATATGGAGTTTTGGAAAGAAGGCCCGAACCGTGACCTGCTCCTCATGAGGGTGCTCAAGAAGCCGTATTGTCAGAGCCTTCTCAACATCCCAGATTTTCAGATTCTCTTGAACCTCAACCTCAGGATTGCATCCGACAGAGAGATGAAGTTCCTCCCCAGCTGCCAGCTTCACATGCTGCAAGGAGATGAAGAGTATTAACCACCGGTGTGATGAATTCCCAAGGTCTGATGGCATAAAACATGTAAATGCTCAAAGCGGGACCTCCACGTGGGCTTGAAGTCACAATTTTGGGTGCTGGGATGTCTTCCAAGAGACACCATCTACCCCGACCACAGCTGGAGTTGCTCTTTTCACAAGGAAAAGTTGAAAGCAATTTGTCAGATCCCAGGAGAATAGCCTTGGCCAGACCCAGCTGCCTGCTCCCTTCTCTTCATATTTTAGAGCCAGGATGTTTCCCCAGTTCAGATGATCTTTAGTTTCTTTCAGCAGCTTCAAACGTAGTGTCAAAGACCATCTTGTATGTGGCTATGAACAACCTGGTCCGGTGGAAGGTGACCTTGTCATGGCAGGGGAGTGGAAATGGATGGGAATTAAGGTCCCTTCTGACACCAACCATTCTGTGATTCTATGATTTAGTCCAGGCCAGTCTACTGCTGACTCTGAAAAAAGAAACTTCTCTGCTGGAAGGCCTCCCAGCAGAAACGCTTCACCATGCTCCTCCTGTTCAATCCCCACCAGCAGGAAGCTCCATGGCTGCTCACCTCAGTCTCTGCAGGGAAGGGCTGCTGGTTTGCGTCGCAGACGGAAAATGGCTGCTCGACAGCCAGCACAATGCTGAGTGGCAGGGGCGTGAGGTTTTTCAAAGAAAGAGGATTGTACTGCCAAGTCAGGTCATCGCTGGGTTGCTACAGAAAGAGAGATGAGAGAAAACATTGTAAAGCATCCTTCCACGACAAATTTTGCATCTCTATTTTTATCAGTGTGCACTATTCTAGAAGCTTTTAGTCTAAATATATCAAGATTTCATGTTTAGAAACTACAGCATCACTTGGGGGAACAGGGATTTTTTCTCAGGCACAGATGAGAGAATAGGACTCAAGGAAGAGGCTGCTTGAACAATATCAAAACCAGAAAGTGAACCCAGATCATCAGTCTCCAGGTTTTATCCTCTCTGGTGTAGGATGGCACAAGATGATTTTCACTCCCATCCAGCACTTTTGTGTTCTCCTTCTTGTCAGAGGAGACATGCAAGCACCACGTAGCCAGTAGTGGAGACCCTGCGGTAACCAAGGGTTAGCTTTGAACTTTTACATGCACACAGGGGTAGCTGGAAATCTCAGCAGTCCAGCAGCAAGACGATTTCTGCTGCCCCTGCTGCAATTGCAAGGGTCCTGTGCCTCAAAGCTACGCTCAACATAAGCTGTTCCTTCTTCTTTATGCACTGCTCTGGGCTTTCTGCACCGTTTGTCTACAGAGAATGTTTGAAAAACTAGTTCTGCACGTACTGGTATCCAACAGATGCAGTGTTGTAGCACAGACCATGGTCAGACATCAGGGACAGCTGAAAAACTTGAAATTAAACCAGAACTGCCTGCCTAAAGAATTTTGTGCTTCTCTGGATGACTAGGAATGGAGGCAAGACACAGAAACTAAATCATTAAATACTCTCTCTTTTTCAGAGGCCTCGCAGGAGAGGGAAAGATGATGCAGGAGGCAGGACCGAGAGGGCTCTGCTCTGCATTGGTGTTATTACTGCAGCTGAGGTCCTGCAGGTCCTTCGAAGAAAGTGAGGCTTGGGGAAATCCACATTAACAGCAAAGAGAGAAAAGAGAAGACAGGTTTTCCTCATCAACCTGAGGAGCTGACAGGAATCCAGAGCTGACAGTTTTTCTCAGCTGCCCTACAGCTTCACTGTGCCTTGGAGCATCCTTGAAAACATCCCTCTATGAGTGTGTCTCTCTAGAGGTGTCCATGATCCCCCTTGGCAGAGCAGCTGTCACCAAAGTAAAACTGAGATGAAGTTAAAAAGCAATCCCATCTCTAAAAACATCCTCAGCTCCTCTCCACCAGTGAAGCTTGAGGCTGGACATTAGGAAATATGTTTCACAGCAAGGGGTTCACTGGGCACTGGCAGAGGCTGGGAGGGGGTTGATTCACCTTCCCTGGAGGAGTTTAAGGGACAGGTGGACGAGGTGCTGAGGGACGTGGTTTAGAGATTGATGGGAACGGTTGGACTCGATGACCCAGTGGGTCCTTTCCAACCTGCTGATTCTATGATTCTATGACAAGTGCACACACGCCCCACCGGCTTTCAGTCACCAGCCACACTTTGAACAGCCAGGATGCAATCCAGAGCCTTACCTTCATCACCTGGAAAGTGATTTCTCTGGAGGACAATTGCAGAACAGGTGCCACGAACTCGCATGCAACATCCACCTGCATTATCTCCACCTTTCTTGACTTGTTCCCCACAAAAGCATGACACAACAGCCGCCCTCTCACCACCTGTGTGTAAGAGTCACGTTGTCAGCCAGTGGGTGTGAGCAGGGCATCCAGAAAACACACTGCATTTGCTCATTTATGGGCATAAAGGATTCTGATAGCCTGGGACCTTGGGACCTGGGACCTTGGCCATCAACCATCAGCAGGTATTACATTAATATTAAGCCTTAGAGTTACAGCCACTGCTTTCCTCAGTAGCCCCCTCTCCTTTTATGCTGCGTCCCATTTATTCTGCTCCCAAATGTCTGTACCACTACACTCCAACATCCACAAAAACTCATTTGAGAGCCATTTGATGTCTACAGCTATAATAATTACTGCCGCAAATGTTTTGAGGTGTTGAGGGTCATGGTTTAGTGATTGGTAGGAATGGTTGGACTCAATGATCCTGTAGGTCTTTTCCAACCTAGTGATATCCTAATGCTAACATAGTGCTTACAGAAAGCGGCAGAAGCTGATTAAAAATTAAATAACTGTATTTAGGGACATGTCTGGTAGAAGGATCAATGCCAGCAAACCCTTCCTTGGAAGCTTACTGGAAAGGACACATGGAGAAACCTCAGATAGCCAGACTGCCTTCCAGTAAATGGATCCTAGGAACGGGATCACTCATTCCTAGGATAAACTGTGCCCTCCTAGAGCCAGTTTTAAAAGAAATCTCCCTGAGAAAGAGAGGTCTTGCATCCCACAGGGAAACCTTCTGCCTCAGGCGGATGCAATTCTAGTCAAGACTTTTTCCTGACTTCTCATGGTTTCACTTTCCCAAATTCCTCCCTTCAGTTCTCACTCTTCCCTCTGGTATGACAACTCCTCAGTCTACAGCCTCCAAAGTCACCTGTGTTGCACATGCAATGCAGGGAGCTGGACTTCTGACCAGCCTGAAGAGTATTAAGTTCTCCAGACCCAAAGAAGGTGCAAAGCCCACTCCCGAGGTCTTGGCTTCGACTGCAGGATCTGGCTGTGCTCAGCCCTTTTGACTTTCCAGGCAAGACATCCTTGCTAGTGCCCTGACCATTTTATTTCCTTTCTGGTACCTTTTTCTCCCTTTCAGCGAAACCCTGGAGCTCAGAACCACACAGGGGCATTCACTTCACTGTCAGCTAGGTGAGTAATCAAGTCTTCCTCAAGCTACCACTGAGGCAACCCCTTAAAACACCTTCCAAATCACTACGATCGGCAGGAGCTTAATGTTTTTTAATTTTATATTTGCCTAAACATCTGTGCCCAGTGATCCCAGAGCCAGAGAATGCACACGAGGGTTAGATGGTAGCTTCTCCACATGATCCCTGGGAACAGTTTCCCACATGGAGAACGTCACACTGATCATTAAATCTAACACACTGTGCTCATTTTTCTTCTCCAGGACTCAGTACTAGACAAGCCCTCTGCCTGTGTTTGTCTACAGAGGAAAAAATTGTTGCGTCCAGGCACTCCCTCCCTTCAAAAGGCTTTTTTTTCATTCATTTTGTTAAGGAAGACTAACTTGCTTTTCTTAGTTCACTTTCTCCCTGTGCTCCTAGTCTAAGTGTAATTTATTTTCTCTGTCTTTCCTTTCTGCCTCAGCACATGACACCTTGTAACCCGCCGTCTGCCCCTGAAGGAGCAAAGCTTCCCTCAGCCTCTATTTTAGTATCAGCAAGTCCTGTTTGCAGTAGCTATAGAAATACGAAAAAGCCTTAGTAGCTGATGGTAGCCAGCAAGGAAAGCAACTGGTGCTGCTGGGGTAACTTGTGTCATTGAAACAGTGCCTGGAAAGCACTTGTCATCTTCTCAGGCAAATGTTAAGGGGCTGCTGAAGAAGTCCCAGTGGAGATGATTCAATGGGAAAGGCTCAGCTCCTGTGAGGGACCTTACCTGTGGAGTGCTGGAGAAGCATTCTAGCACCATCTCCATGCTCTTGCCTGGCATCAATTCTATCCTCCGTGGGTGAAGCTTAAATGCAGGGCAGGCAGATTTGGAGTTCTGCGTGGAATCTTTCTCCTTGGTGCTACTGAGGGCTGGGGGACGATGACACTGGGGAAACGTGGAAGTCCCTTCCATTTTCCAAAAGAGCAGATGGTTGCATCGCCCTTTGTTTGTTGCCTTGAAGCGGTAATAGACGGGAGTCAGGCTAGAAAAGAAGCAGAAGGAAATTGTTACAGGAGTTGCCATTTCCCAGCAGTAACCCAGCTTCAGCATTCCAATGCCATTATCTGACTGGGCACTCAGCAATAAAGCCACCTCCACAAAGGCTGATATAGCACCAGCCCTCAGCAAGAGCAAGACCTTGGCCACCCCTAAGCTTATGCCCATCCAGGAGCTGGTCTGTGTGTGAACAGCAAGGAAAAAACTTCATGATGAAACATCAGCAGCAGCCCTTGTTGCTGTGTGCTCAGAGAGTTTTTGGGAGGCACTGCCTGCAGGTCTCGCTTCATCTGGTGCTTAGGAAGCATACAGAGGGAGAGATTCGCTGTCATTTCATAGAATGACCAGGTCGGAAAAGATCCACAGGATCATCAAGTCCAACCATTCCTATCAAATACAGACAGATGCACAGCAAGAATATCAGATCAACAGATGTTTCCCCAGTATTGAACCCAGCAGCAAAATCAGGTCCCACTGCTGAGGCAGGGACAAGAAGACATGAATAACTGGAGATTGACGTGAAATAAAATTAATATTCAATGGAAACCGATTCCTTTATGCTGCTCCTCCAGAAATCCCAGGCAGAACAGAAATAAAACAGCACCATTAATTTAGTCAAGGAGGTGCTAACGCGCTACTGCCAAGGTTTTCTGCTGTTGTGAGATGATGCTCCACAGACGGTGAAAAGGCAAGTACTGTTCTTGCAAAGGAAAATACATTTATATGCATAAATTAAACACATTTTCCAGCTGGAGGCGTCTTGGACCTGCTGTAAAGAAATAGATTAAAACTAAAGGAAATTGAGAGATGATACAGCAACCGGTCTCTATTTTGGTGTCTTTTGAGGATCTCTTACCAACTTCCACATGACCATAAAATATTTCTCATGGAATTCCTGTAGTGTCAATGAAATGGAGCCAGGACCTCGAGCACAGAAAGAGAATGAGCCTGAAGGACTAGAGCAAAATTCCTCCTCACTGAACCCACGGGAGAGGCAGGAGCAGTGAAATACTCTACCTGAACTGTGGCCCCAAGATGAGCTCTGAAGGAATGGGTTTGTCCATGACAATCATGTTGCCGATGCCAGTAGCCTGGACGGGGATGATGAAGCTTGTGCTTTTCTCAATGAATACCTTCACCTCGTCTTTCAATGTCTCATTGTCATTCAAGTTAACGATGACGGCCACAGAGAACTTAGTATTGGGGGGGACCACTCCTTTGCTGGGTTCAATCCTCCAGTATGAGGCTTTCCCAACCTGCAAGACAAGTTCAGCACTGAGGAGGAGAACCATGGACCCATGTCAGGTGCAGGAAGAGGAAGGACTAAAGACATGAGGGTGAAAACCAAAGGGTTATCCTCCTTAAATCTAAGCTGCAGTCTTGGCAGCTCTAAGCAGGAGTTTATACAACCTGTCTTTTAGCTTCCTTTAACAGAGTGACTTCATTAACTCGATTTTGCTCATCCTGAGGGATGCTCATCCTCAGGAGGAGGCTATCCTCCCTCCAGCCAAGAGAAGCTCCTTTACCTCTCTTGGCTTCCTCCCAACAAGTTTCTATATGGGCTAAAAGCCAGGGGAAGCCAGGAGCGCTAAAATCTCATCACAGCAGCCACATGGCTCAGGGATACTGCTGAGAACCTGAGGAACAACTGCAAAACTGGTTGACCAAAAGCCCAACAGATGTTTCGTTACCCAAGAGCTCGGCGGTGCTTCTCAACAGCCCCTGGAGGACTGATACGTTCTGCCCCCACTGACCAGCAACTGCAGCGAGGTGCCCCAGTGCTCTCTGCTTTGGAAAATCCAGCTAGAAATGGTTAGTAAAGCAAGATGTGGAAAGAAAACTGCAAGCTGTTTCCCCAGTGGGCATGGTCCTGGCTTCCCAAGCACCCTCTGCCCCAGGTTTCTCATGGATCTCTCTCTACAGATGGGTCAATAAGAGTAGTGGACGCTCAGCCCATCCAAAAATCACATTCACAGGGAGTAAGCTCACAACGAGCAGAGAGAAATACGTGTGATGCTCCCTCCTGGCCAGCACAAAATGCACCGGGATGGAGATTTATGGCTTCCAAGTGCCCAGCACAGTTCAGTGCTGTGGGACAACAGGCACGACTCACTCAAAACACAACAATATTGTAAGAGAAAAGGGGGTTTGCAGGGTTTTTTTGAGTGATTGGAAGCCTGACACAATCCAAGCGAGTGCTTGATCCAGGAGACATTAGCTTGTCTCCACTGAGCTCCAACAGGACACCTGGCAGACCAGGGAGAAGAGCATCAGAAAAACAAGTTGCACTTCAAAATCACAGGAAGCATTATAATAACCCCAAAACCCAAAGGAAATGTATATACAAATGAAGTCACAGGCTGCTATGGACCAGTCTTTTTTGTTGGAAAATAGCCCAGCAGATACTTGCCATTTCAGCCCAGAAAGATGCAGGTATCGGAGTTTGATTGGAGAGGTAGAGAGTCTGCGAAACATCCTGCAGAACTGGGATCCTGCCAAAATTTATCTTGTTTGGATGGACGTAGACGACTGGTCCTTTTCCAATGGTCACCAAGCGGACTTCCTGCTCCAGGAAGCAGGTGGGAGACATCAAAAAGAACAGGGAAAGTTTAAAAAGGTCAGACAGCTCCAAGAATACTCCTAGACTAAAGGATCATTACAGTTTTTTGAAGTTTGCGGTGTTGTAACCCTGAAACAGAAAGCCTAGAGCAAAAATGGGACCCGGAGTGATCCCACCTGAAAGTCACAGTCTCCCCTTAACAGCAGATGAAGAAGCCCAGGTTCTCATATGTGCTTTTCCAATGCTTCTCCATGTGTTAGATCTTCTTTCTCTCCCCTGTGCCTGCTCCCAGCCCTTTTCCTGCTCTCTCTTGCCTCAAACCACTCTCCCTGACTTCTGCTTCTGCACAGCCACACTTGGAGAGGAACTTCTTTAACACCCTCAAAGCCAACCCTCTGGAAACTGTCAATGCTGACAAGATGCGGTGTAGCTCACTGAGGGCACAGAGTACAATTTAACCATAAAAGAAACCAGCCTCCGTGGTGTCAAACCTCCAAGGCTGTCTGACTCCAGGAAACAGCAGCAGCAGCTGTAAGACTCTCTAGAAACTTAGTCAGCTCAGACAGGAGAAGCCCCATCTAGAAATGCTGCCAGAAATGCTCATCCCTTGGCAGGACACTGTGCAAGAGCGAGCCAAAATTCACCTATTAAGGCTGCTACCTCAAAATTAAGTAGCTGAAGCCATGCATGGTGATGGACTCCAGGAGAAGGAAGGCAAGGAGACCTAAGAGATCACCATCCTTCCTCTGTCTCTATGCACTGGCTGTTGCTCATGCCATGAATCCCCTTGGTCCTTATCCACACCAGCCGAGTATTACAAGACCTCATTTCCCCAGGAAGAATCCCTGCACGCTTTTGGTCCCCCAGAAGAGTCATGCAGCACCTCACGTCTCCTCTAGCACTCACCAGTAGGAATTCTTCATCCTCACATGCCACAACCTGAAGAACCGTCTCCTGCTTTCCCATCACCTGGGTTTCCAGGGTAAATGGGATGTCCACCCAGCTGTGAGGTTGGATAATCCCACATGTCACGGGGCTCGAGTATTGCACAGCAGCAGTAGCCTTGTGTTTCTATAAGGGACAGAATGAAACTCAGATTCAGAGGAAGCGTTAAACTTCTTGACATCTACCAATTAACAGATTTTAAAAAATCTTTAGGAGAAAGTAGAAAGGCTCAAAATCAGGTGCAAGACCAGCTTGGGCTTAGCACCCCAAGTAGGTGCAGAAGTTGCTGCATCCACAAATACGCACGTCTGTGCTGGCAGCCTCCTTGCAGCAGCTTTTCACAGCCTTCTAATTTCTCCCGTATGAAAGCATCCTGAAGGTTAGGAGATAAACTGCTTCCTAAACAGTTTATATTGAGGTAGGAACATGAACTCAGGAATCGACCTGAGTATAATTCACCAAGGTCTTATCCATATCCCTTCTTAATTTTTTTCTCTAACAACCCCCTCGATAACATTTGAAGGCAGGAGGTGCCAAACCTGAGGAAGAAGCCTGAAGTAGCCGGGGAGATCGCTGTCATTCGCAATGGTCACGGTCTGCTGATAGGGGACATTCAGGTAGCACTCTTCAAGTGTTATTAAAGGGTTGACCACTCGCAGTGGAGGGAATGCGCATCTAGGCAGAGATGACAAAAAAAGGGAATTAGAGATACTGAGAGAACGCAGAGTTTGCTTACCCCCCAAAGAGCACGACACGGAAGGTAACGCATTTGTCAATGCCAAGCAGACGTTTGATACCCCTATGGCAATAAACCACCTCAAACTCCTTACTCATCCAACCTGGCCTTGAACACCTCCAGGGATGGGGCAGCCACAACTTCCCTGGGAAACCTCTTCCAGTGTCTGACCACTCTCAAGGTGAAGAAGTTCTTCCTCATGTCTAGCCTAAATCTGCCCCTCTCCAGTTTATAACTGTTCCCCTTCATCCTATCACCACAAGTCTTTGTGAACAGTTCCTCTCCAGCTTTCTTGGACCCCCTTCAGGCACTGGAAGGTTGCTATGAAGTCTCCTCAGAGCCTTCTCCAGGCTGAACAAGCCCAACTCTCTCAGTCTGTCCTCATATAGGAGGTGCTCCAGCCCTCAGATCATCTCTGTAGCGTCCTCTGGACCCATGCCAAAGGCTCCATCTCTTTCTTCTGTTGAGGATTCCAGAAATGGACATAGAACTCTAGAAGAGGTCTCACAAGAGAGAAACAGAGGGGATTGCCCCGATCCACATGCAGGACCTCTGTGACTATGACAGACCTGTGGGAGCTAAGCAGAGATGCAATGGAGGGGTAGTTTCAAGGCAGGATTTCTTTCCTGATGTTGAGCCTGAGCCTCCCCTGGTGGAGCTTGTGGCCATTCCCTCTTGTCCTGCCCCTTGTCACTTGGGAGAAGAGCCCAGCTCCCTCCTCTCCACAACCTCCTCTCAGCTAGTTACAGAGAGCAATGAGGTCTCCCCTCAGCCTCCTCTTCTCCAGGATAAACACCCCCAGCTCTCTCAACTGCTCCTCTTGTTCTCCAGCCCCCTCACCAGCTTCATTGCTCTTCTCTGGACTCGCTCCAGAGCCTCAGCATCCTTCTTGTGGTGAGGGGCCCAGAACCAAACACAGGATTTGAGGAGCAGTCTCACCAGTGCCAAGTCCAGAGGGAGAAGAACCTCTCTGGACCTGCTGGTCACACCATGCCTGATCCAAGCCAAGATGCCATTGGCCTTCTTGGCCACCTGGACCACTGCTGGCTCATGTCCAACCAACACCCCCAGGTCCTTCTCCTCCAGGCAGCTTTCTAGCCAGGCTTCTCCTAGTCTGGAGCTGCTCAGGGTTGTTGTGCCCCAAGTGCAGGACGCAGTATTTGGCCTTGTTAAACCTCCTGCCATTGGTCTCAGCCCATGGATCCAGCCTGTTCAGATCCCTTTGGAGAGCCTCCCAACCCTCCAGTACATCAACATTTCCACCCAGTTTAGTGTCATCTGCTCCTTGTTGGAAGCTGGAGCCAGAAAATTGTGTGCAAGGCATTGTGCTGGTGGTGGGTGCACAAGGAGAGAGGGTGAGCTGCAAGGAAAGCTCCGATACCTGGCTCTGATTGGCAATGATAAGATGTTCTTGCCAATACCCTCCACATCCACCATAAGTACCACGTAATATGTCTTCATGGTATTGGAACAGAAGTCGACCTGGTGGAAGAGAAGAGAAACCGTCATTCCAAAAAGCCGTCACTCCAAAAAGTCATCAGTAATGAATGCACTGTGTCCCCAGGTTCTCCTCCCGCGGTAAGGAAAGGGATGATTTCTTCCTTATTCTTCTGCTGGTCCACATGTAGAGCACGGTCTCTGGGATAATAAAAGTCTTCTGACAATATCTGCTTTGTTAAATATATTGTGCGGTTATCAGAGCACATACAAGCGAAATCAAAGCAGAGTTGGACCAGTGCTCTACTCAACACTGTATTAAAATTAAGGGACCAACTTTTAGTCTCGACTACAATAGTGCAAATCCTGAGGAAAACTGTTGATGTCAACAAAATAGCTCAACTTCACACTGGGAATCTGAGGACAAAACGTGGCTCAGCACGTGCTATGCAGTCCACAGGTACTAGAGCTTTTCCAGCCAGCACTGGAGACCTCAGCTGTGAACACAGCTCCTTCTGCTCAACCAGAGAGGTGAAATCAGACCAAGGAGAAAAGCAAATTGTTTTACGCAATGACATCTCTCTTTAACAGCCACCTTCTGTCGTCATCTTCCCTTTGCCTACTGTAAATCAAAGAAATCATAGAATCATAGAATAACCAGGTTGGAAGATACCCACCGGATCATAGAATCCAACCACAATTGCTCTAAGCAGCCCTCAAAAGCACATGAATGGCTTCTGTCCTTCACAAAATAGGACCACACTTTCAGCTTACAGTTTTGCAGACAAAATAGTGCTCCTACAGAAATGTCCCAGAGTAGCCCAGCCAAGAAAAGCCTAATATTAGTGCAGGTATCTTGCTTGTGTTGTGCTAGCAGCACTAAAACCCTCTCATACATCAGCAAAGCTTCAGTTCCACCTGCTGAAGCACGTATGGCCAGACTGTTTCCATACCTGTATATCCAGGCTTTGCTGGGGGAGAATGGTCCCTCTGCTGGGAGTTATGGTAAATTCCATTGGCCTTCTGTGCCTTTCAGGTCCCCTTCTCCAGGATGATTGAGTGTTGTGCGACATCAGAACGGTGCTGGTGACACTGGCCTCTCCCAAGCCGTCCCCAGGAATGTGAAGGTTGACGGTTACGGGGACTGAGGAGGTGTTACTGAGGCAACATGACAAGGTGCAAGGAAAGCCTAGGAAAAAGAACCCAAGGATGAACCGAGACACCGCTTATCCCATGATTCCTGGTGTTATGGCCCTGGTAGGACAAAACTGTGCTTGGAGTTCAGCTCTTTTCAGTAGGAATTACAGCTGATTCCAGAAACTGAGCAAGGAATTGCTCAAACGGTCCCTTTTATACTGATCACAGTTTACTTCCTGGGCAATGCCTGCTCTTAGCAATGCTGCACACATGATTTTTTTTCTCTCTTTAACTGGAGAGCCATCTTATACATCCCTAAATCAGCACCAATTAATTTTCATTTATGAGAGAATCACCAGGTTGGAAAAGACCCTCCAGATCATCGAGTCCAACCATTCCCATCAATCACTAACCCATGTCCCTCAGTGCCTCGTCCACCCATCCCTTAAACACCTCCAGGGAAGGTGGCTCAACCACCTCCCTGAAAACCAGGACTCGCTGAATTTCTGTTCCTTTGGTCCCGTTTGAGGTCATGATGGCCACATACTGCAACCAGCAGCCCTGGTTTAACACCTTAAAGGCTGCTGCTGAGAAACACAACTGAGAGGTGCTCTGGTGCCTCAGTGCTCCACCTTGGTGACACCTCTCAGCTGGAGGGCACACTTACCAAAGGAGACAACACCGAAGTCGAGGGAAGTTGCGTTGAAATGAAGAGTTGGTTTGATGACACAGCCCCTGTGAGGACAAAAGACAGGCTTGGTTAGAGACATGCAGTGCTTTCTGCTTGCATTACCCCTCAGATCGATAAAATCTGCCCTCAGAACCACAGTGGGTTTCAAACCAACCCATCACCCTTGTGCTGAGCGTGACATCCACGTGGACTGTGCCAGGCAGAGTCTGCCCCCAGGTTCCTGCTTCAGTTCCCTCATCTGTAATGTGATGGACACAGAGGTGTCCACACCAAAGTGGATTTGCTGTAAGCAGCCTCCCCCCCTGCAAGTTCCCTGCTTTGGTATCTCTTAGCTGGAATTAGAGTTCCAGAGGGAGGCTCAGGTTGTCCTGGTAGGTGGGAATCTCCAGAGCCAGGGAGTTGGTGGGGAAAGAAAGGACAAATTCATTTGGTAATGGGGAGGGAATCCAAAAGACGTCTGTCCTGCTGCCAGCTCTTTCCTTCCTCAGGAGCAAGAGCACTGGGGGTGCAGGGCAGAGACAGTGGGTGTTATCCAGGAAAAACTCTATTTCACCTGTTATCAGTACATCTTTACAAGAAAAGCCTGCCCTTGCACAAGAAGTACTTACTCAATAACATCCCATGAGCAGTTTTGGGGCAGGGACAGAGGTGAATGAATCACCCGTCTCAGCCATGAAGGCAAAGGTGTTTCCCATGGGGACCCAAGACTTTCAGAGTTACACAGGGTATTGAGAGCACCAGGGACTTGGTCACTTACCCTCACACTTCATTTGCTGCCGAAATTGCAGGGTTCAAACTGGAGTCAAGGTTAAAAAGCCTTGGCTCTTTGTCTTGGCTCTGATTCCAGCAACCCCACACTAAGACTGTAGGCAATACCTTTTTCCCCCTTTGCTACATCGAATCATAGAAGCACCAGGTTGGAAGAGACCCACTGGATCATCGAGTCCAACCGTTCCCATTAATCACTAAACCATGTCCCTCAGCGCCTCGTCCACCCAACCCTTAAATCCCTCCAGGGAAGGTGACTCAACCCCTTCCCTGGGCAGCCTCTGCCACTGCCCAATGACCCTTTCTGTGAAATATTTTTTCCTAATACTCAACCTGAACCTCCCTTGGAATGCGGTTGCTGAGAGGTTATTACCCAGAGGCAGCTACAAACGTGCCCACAGAGCTCCTGTATCCCTCCTTACCTGACAGTCAAATTCACAAACTCAGGGGTTCCCTTAACGCTGAACATGAATCTCTTCTTGAACTTCCCCAGGAAGCTGGGACTGAAGGAGATCCTGATGGCTTGGAGCCCGTCTGGTGGAATGGTGCCCTCCTCGGGGTCAAAGCTGAAGCAGGAGGCCAGAGCTGCACTTGGACGCAGCACAGTGAAGGAAGCTTGGACGGCTCCTTTGTTAAACAGGATCACCTACACAAAAACAAAACCCGAAATACATTAATTCTTCCTTTCTACAGAAGTATGACTTGTGTTTAATTAAACACTCCACATCTGCGAAAGGCAGAAGAAGTTGAGTGCTGATGCTTGGTTCCCAGCTCTGCTACAGGACACAATTCAGCTTTCTTCTACTTTTCCTTCAATGTGACAGTTTCTCACCCTTTTCTCAGCATCAGCAAAGGAGGAGTGGGAGATGCAGAGCAGCACCATCTACTCCAAAGAATGCCAAAGAGGCATTGAGTACACCCTTAGCAAGTTTGTGGATGACACCAAGCTGGGTGGAAGCATGGATCTGCTGGAAGGTTGGGAGGCTACAAAGGGATCTGAACAGGCTGGAGCGCTGGGCAGAGACCAACAGCAGGAGATTTAACGAGGCCAAATGCCAGGTCCTGCACTTAGGGCACAACAACTCCTACAGATTAGGAGAGGTCTGGCTGGAAAGTGCCTGGAGGAGAGGGACCTGGCGATGTTGGTTGAAAATGAGCCAGCAGCGGCCCAGGTGGCCAAGAAGGTCAATGGCATCTTGGCTTGGATGAGAAATGGCATGGCCAGCAGGGCCAGGGAAGTTCTACTCCCTCTGGACTCAGCACTGGTGAGACTGCTCCTTGAATCCTGTGTTTGGTTCTGGGTCCCTCACCACAAGAAGGATATTGAGGCTCTGGAGCGAGTCCAAAGAAGAGCAACGAAGCTGGGGAAGGGGCTGGAGAACAAGAGGAGAGGCTGAGAGAGCTGGGGGTGTTTATCCTGGAGAAGAGGAGGCTGAGGGGAGACCTCATTGCTCTCTGTAACTAGCTGAGAGGAGGTTGTGGAGAGGAGGGAGCTGGGCTCTTCTCCCAAGGGACAGGGGACAGGACAGAGGGAATGATCTCAAGCTCCACCAGGGGAGGTTTAGGATGAACATTAGGAAAAAAAATTTCAGGGAAAGGGCAATTGGGCACTGGAACAGGCTGACCAGAGAGGGGGTGAGTCACCTTCCCTGGAGGGGTTTAAGGGACGGGTGGATGAGGCACTGAGGGACATGGGTTAGTGTTTGATGGGAATGGTTGGACTTGATGATCCGGTGGGTCTTTTCCAACCTGGTGATTCTATGATTCTAAATAGGCACAGCCACCACAAATGTATTTACCATTATGAGAACAAACTGTCTGGAGCCAATGACACTGTCCTGCAGGGTTTTTTTTAGATTCTCCTCTGTCAGGCAAGGAACATCCACATCTGCCTGCACACTATCACCAAGAAACCTCCCCAGAGCAGAGCTGGGACATCGCTCATTGCCGCAGAGAGGAACCCTGCCATTACCATTGGCTAATCTCTCTACTTCGGACCTCTGTTCCCTAATTTTTGTCCTATCACAAACACTGAGACAGAAGCAGAGAGATGTCCCTGATTTTTTAATCTTGCACCTGCTGCTGAGAATATAGTCCCAAGTCTGCAAAAGTGACTTGAAAACTGCTCTCTCCTCTCATCTGTTTTACACCTTACCTATAAACTGCACTCTGGGACCATACGCTGAGCTGAGGTTTATCTTTTATAAGCCTTGCTGCTTAGTTCAGCACTAACAGCATCACCTACTTACTCACATTTTCTCAGGTAATGAAAATAATAAATTGGTATAGAGAGAATCAATCAAGTATCAGCATTAAAAGTGCAGAGCACAATGCTTTGGTAAGAAAACACCTTAATGTGTCCCTGTCTACCACATTCGAGATTTTGAAATTACGTACCACCTAATCTTCTACCTCTTTCAGTTCCTCTATCTTGTTTCTTTTGCAGAAGACTTGAGAGTAGAGGCAGGGATTAGGGCTTCATGAACAATACAGGCACATTTCAGACCCCATCAAAAAAACATCCACAATCTGTGAACCCCCCAGATATGATAATTATGTCGCTATTCCTGCCAACAACTGCTTGAGTTGCCAGAAATCCTGCAGGTCCAAGAGGGTGGCCCAGGGAGACATCAAGATCCACCCCAACCCCTGCAAACCCCTAACTGCTCACCTCATAGCTGTGGGTTGATCCAAGAAAAACCGCCCCGATGTCCAGCTCCTCGAGGTTTAAGTGAAGCTGGGTCTCAATGCCTTCTGCTTCAATGAACAAGGGCAGTCTGGTTTCACGGCCTGGGGAGAGATTTTGTTTCAGTATAATAATTCCTCCTATTATCCTGGATTTTCCAGGCTGCCTCCACGATAGTCTCTGACTTTCACAGACACCTAACAGCAGAGCAAATGCTAACAATCCCATGCTTTTGTGGTTCTGGGATGAGTGACCCAAGCTCGGAGTCAGGAATCCTGAAGGTTGGCCTTGGACAGGAGGCTTCCAGGAAACCACAGGCTAACCCTCCCTAGCAATTACACCAGAGCAGAGTGGGCTGGAAGACTGTGTCTTGCCTTCCCCGTGCCCAACAGGAGATGAAGCAGCCGTACCTGAGATGTCGCAGTAGGCCACTTTTTGATAGAATGTGGCTTCTTGAGGTTTGAAGATCACATTAATTTCAATCGAAGAATTTGGCAAGACATCTCCCTCCTAAAACAGAAGCAGACAGCAAATCATTTATCTTCAAACATTACATTTCCTGTTTTCAGCCCCAGCACTTGAGCCTTTATTCAGAGCATCAGTGGCACAGCAAGACTTGCCCCATAGACTTGTGAGTGTCTGATTGGCCAAGAAAGTCTCTAAACACCTCCTCTTGGATTGCGGCAGCTTTGTTCTGCTCCTCTAGCTCATAGGGACGTCCACATAGGGAACAACTTTCCTTACTATTAAAGACTGAAGCAAAGAAGGCACTAAGTACCTCAGCCTTGTCCTCAGCCTTTGTCACAGTTGTTCCCTTTGCATCCAAAAAAACATTGAATATTGTCCCTGGTCCTCCTTTTACTATTGATGTATTTGTAGAAAGATTTTTCTTAATATCACTCAGAATCTGGGCTTTGGTTATTTCAAGGACATGGAAACTCACTTGCACAAACAGAAAAGCAAAACATTTTCTGTACCTATATGCAAGAGAACTCAAAAAGTCCATTTAAACCTGCCAACCTTGTGTCCAGGCTCACAGACAACACTGGAAGGGAGATTCAGGCATGATGAGTCCAGGTTATATAAAGGGACTGGTACTTCCATGATCAAACTTGCCTTGAATTTGGCCTCCTTTCCACAGCCCATCTCATTCTCCAGGTCACTGTGTGAACTGACAGTGCTCTAAGACCCTTTGTTAATCCCCATATGCTACCTGCTTCCCTGGAGGGGTTTAAGGGATGGGTGGACGAGGTGCTGAGGGACATGGTTTAGTGATTGATGGGAATGGTTGGACTTGATGATCCCGTGGGTCTCTTCCAACCTGGTAAGAAAGGAACCAGGGAAGAAAGGAAGGTTCTCAGCTATTGCTTACCAACGGCTCAATACTGAAAACATCATCGGAGAAAAGCATGGGGCCTCTTTGCACTTTTGCCGTATTGCTCTTGAAGTTTTGAGAGACAAGAAGAAGCTGTTCCTGGAGATCGGCACCCTCCTTGTCGTCCACGTGAAAATAATTCATTCTGTCACTGCAGGTCTGCAGCTTGTGGCACAGCCTGAAGCCACGGGGAGAGACAAACCATGCAGATCATTTAATAAAGTAAAACCTTTGCAGGGACAGTAACACGCTCAGGGAAGAACAGCAGCAGCTCAGCAAGGGGACCCTGAGCCACAGGGTCCAAAAGGGATCTGAATGCCACATGCTGTGTGTTTGCACGTCAGGCAGTTCTACTCCACACTCACAGGCTGAGAGAGCAATCGAGAGCAGTCTGGCTCAAAGCCATCACTGCAGCTGATGGAAAATCCACCAACAACCTCAACTGGCTTTTCCTACCATTGAGCTGCTTGGGGGAGGCAGATGGAGACCAAGGAGCACCCACTGCGGTGCTTCACTGGGGAGGGTATAGAGAGCTGCATTTTTGCTGGAGGTTACCAGCATCACTTTTGTTATCTTCCCCTTTGGACCTGCAGGGAAAAGTCAACTCTATACTGTATCTTCCCTATGCTGCCTTCCACCAGAGCACATAAAATCAGATGAATTAATTCAGGTATTGCATCACCTCAGTGAAATTAATGGGGTTATATGTGTGAAACGAGAGGCCCTGAGAAAGGAAGGAGCATCACCTCTGAACCCAAACCCTTAAATCTAGCCTTGAACCATCTTTTCTTTTTCCTTTTTGGCCTCCTCTGCAGAGCTTTGACGCAGCTGATCTCTCCTATGCTTGATAGTTGTAGTAGAAATCATTCTAGCATTTAAAGATCACAACCAAGGGAAGGAGAGGGAGAATCAGCGAAGCAGCTTCCAAGCTGGCTGCAGTCCCCTGGCCTTGAAGAACCAGCAGGGGACAAGTCTGGGGGATGAGTGGAAGGCTCCAAGTGCAGCAGGTAGAGGCACTGCAGCATAAACAGGATAGCAATCACCACCCAGCTAAATTCAAATGCAGATAGAAAGGAACTATGGTCACGGACATTCCCTGTCCTGTGCTCTCCGAGCTTCCCCACAGAACCCTTCACCTCCAAACTCTCTCCAGGTTCTAAGGAAGGGGAGAAACACCTTATTCTGCTGGAAACCAGCACAGCAATTCCCATAGCAGGATGGTCTCTGTTTTCTGGGCCACAGGACTCCACCCTGCACCCTGCTTTGAAGGCAGTTTCTGCGCTATCAAAACCAGAGAAGAAGCAGCTGAAGTGACTGTCCCAATAGCTCTGTTCCCTGCAGCTACATTAAGTCTCAGGTAACAGCTGCAGCTATTTCCTCAGCCTCATGGACCCTCTATAGTGCTGGATCTCTGGACCCACAAAACACGAGTTTGCTATCTAGTCAATGCAATCAAACTTCTCTCCCCAAAACATCATCCTCAGCTGGAGCAGGGGTGGAATTGGAATGGGAAGTGTTGAGCTCCACTACCTTGGAGCTCAGTGCCATCCCCTGACACCACAGATGGTGTCCTAAATCGTACTTGTCCTAAGTCACTCCAAAGCACCAACACCTCCTGAGCCTTTGGTGAACACCACCTTTGATGAAGGTTTTACCCTTGAGCAGAGTATGTTACGGAAACCAACCTCATCTTTTCCTGATCCTCCTTTTCCTGAGTGGCAAAAGTCTTCCACTGGAAGTGGGCTGTGATATTGCTCCGATTGTGGAGGATCACAGAGCTGGAGTTTGTCAAAGTTGGGTATGTCTTGTCGATTGTCAAGGAGTTCTTCTCCAGTCCAATGTCGACATCTACAGCCACTCCACAAAGGTTTGTGTGGATATCTTCACCTGGAACAAAGCATGGGACAACCTTTAGTCACCTCACTTGCTGATACTAGAAGAGAGCAAACCACCAGTAGCAGAAGGAGCAAACCCCAAGAGCCCTCAAGTCTGTTTGAGCCTGTTTGAGTGCTGATGTTGTGAAGCGCGCGGCAAGGGGTGACACAGAAAAAGAGGCTGTGGCAAGACAACCGAGAAGCAGTGTTTGGAATGGAGATGTATAAGAGAGAGCAGGCATGGGAAGAGTCTGACAGAGACAAGCATTCCCCACATTACACTGCAAACATGGCACTGCATAGGAAGAAAATTCCTCATGTGTGCAAGCGCCCTGCAATGGAGAATTCCTCCTCCTGGCACTGAGCAACTCCCAGAAAAACACGATTCCAAAACCTCATTCCTGTTTGAGGGGATCTGCGTTAGCAATCCCCTAATCACCAATCATTTTCACTGCTATTTGAGGCAAAGCTGGGATGGGGAGGTAACACCTGGAGAGGGCAGTAAGGCAGCTGGGACAACGTGGAATGGAGAACACTCTGGTGACACCAGGGTCCCTAGGGATGGGCTAGCACACAGTGACCCAGGGGACACAGGAGGACTCAGCTTTTGCCTCTCATCTGCTCATTTCTGGCCCTGAAACTTACCTGTGTCGTAGCTAATGACCAGGGACTTGGAATGATGCCCAGTTTTCAGTGGGTGAAACTCCACTGTTACTTGCATGAATTCACCACTTCCAAGGGTCCCAAGGGATGGACTGACAAAGAAAGGGCTGCAACACAAAGAGATATATCAAGGCTATTGTGGGAGACTGGGGGACCACATTCCTTTTGCAGTCTAGCTCCTTTCAGCTTACTTATGCAAGCAAGAAGCAATCAAACCATGGTCAGGAGATGTAGAACACAACATCCAGGATCAGAGCTACTGACTCTCCTTTATGAAGGGATCCATTCCAGGGAGGTGGCTGAGTCACCTTCCCTGCAGGGGTTTAAGGGATGGGTGGACGAGGTGCTGAGGGACATGGGTTAGTGATTGATGGCAATGGTTGGACTCGATGATCTGGTGGGTCTTTTCCAACGTGGTGATTCTCTGCAGCTTGCAGAGTTTGGTCAATGGTTACATCATGCTTGAAACACTGTAAGGAACCTCAGAACCCACTTCCTGCATGTTCCCACCTGTGGTAACACAGCAGCTCAGACCCTCTGGTTGTTTTTTGTTGCTGTTCAGCAACTACATCATCGCACAACAGTGTTTTGCACAAAAGAGATGAGCTCCATTACCTCTCGGTTCTGAGGCTGTAGCGAGCCTCTCGATTACCGACATTGTGAACTAGCAGTGTTTTCTCGGTGGTGTACTTGACTGGACAGGACGAGAAGTTCAGCTTATCAGGGAAATCCAGGATAGCTCGAGCACCGATAGCTCGAATGGGCACATTAAACATTTCCCTTTCTGTGATGCAGGTGAGCTGGTGGGAGTAATCCTGCAAGGACAGAAACAGTCTCAGCACTGGGCATTTAGTACCATCCCCACGGCAGAAGGAAAACTGCTGTTTCTTTCTAAGAATCCAGCCACAGCAATTCAATAGCACAACGGTACTTTTTCCCTTAATGACCTTATATTCCAGCAACAGGACTTGTACGAGGCTCCTAACTCACAAGGAAGAAACATCTCCTTGGATTCACATGCTCTCAGCTTGCAGAACCAGGCAAAACTAACTCATATTTTGATTCTGAGGCATCAAACCAGAGTCATTTCATGTGGGGGACTACAGCAGCAACAAGAACCTGCTTCAGCCCCCAATGCCAGCTACTAAAGGCACAACCAAGAACTCAGCTGTGCTACAGCACTCGCTCCTAATACCTGCAACGTGGCAACAACACGCAGCAGGGAATGCTCAGGTTCGTGTTCAAAAAGACTTGGTCACATGAAAGGTCAATGGTCAGTCCCCTGGTGAAATACTGAAAAATCTGTTTGTGGGACACCTAAGAGCCTCCAGCCTTTGAGAGCATCATCTTTGCCATGGGAAAGTGTTTTCCCCCACTTCTAGATCCAGTCTCACCCCACTGAAAACAGGACAGTTCCTCAAAACCCACACCCCATGCGCTGTTCCTAATCCAGCCCTGCAGGTTCAGCTTCCACTGAAGGCACCATTAGTCTCCTGGGGCCTCCACTCTCACCTTGTTCTCCTCAGGGGTGAAAAGGACGTGGAACGATGTAGTCAGGTTAGGTGCTACCTTACGGCACACACCACTGGGGCCGGACAGTTTGAAATACGGCGAGTTCTCCATGACGACCTTCACCTTCCGAGGAAACTGCAGGAGAGACATGAAACTATAATTCTGCACTTGCAGAAACATGAGAAGATACTTGGCAAAATCCTTTCTCAGCCACCCTTCCAGAGTACCTTTTCACTCCAGAGGTGACTATACAGACCACACAAGGGTAGGCTTGAATCCCTGGGCAAAAAGCTCTAGGTCACATGCAGCTGGACAATGTGCCACTGGGAAGGAAGGACCAAGCAGGGAAGAAACCAGCTGTATCGAGTTGCAATCACATCATCAACCAGTGCAAAGAACCTGCTTGCTTCTGCCTGCATGCATCCATGCAGTCACACCTCCAGAGGGGCCCTTCGGGAACAAGGAAGGAATTCCCTTTCAAGAGAAGGAGACCAGAGATGCTGTAGCCTTACTGGGAGTAGAAGCAAGCTGGAGAAAAAGGAGGAACCAAAAAGAACAGAGTGACAACCCCAGGAACAAGGAGAAGGCTAGTGGAATTTCAAAGGGGCTGTGAAGAAATGAGGGAGAAGTGCAATACTCTACAGGGGAAACTGATGCAGAAGACGAAAGCCATCAACTTACTGAAGTCATGATGACCCCACCAGGCTCTGCCTATCAGTTATGGTATTCAAGGGCACCTTCTGCCTTCAGATATGTGACTAATACTGACTTAGGCTGTCCAGGGAGGTGGTGGAGTCACCTTCCCTGGAGGTATTTAAAAGATGGGTGGATGAGGTGCTGAGGGGCATGGTTTGATGGTTGATAGGAATGGTTGGACTCGATAACCCTGAGGATCTTTTCCAACCTGATGATTCTGTGATTCAGTATGGCTTCATAATTAAAATCAGCTGCCAGCACGGGAAAGTCAGAGTTCTGAGCATTCCTCCCCACACCCAGTGATGCATGACAGCAGATAAGAACTGTACAGCCCTCAATATTTCCATCAATCCAGGGCTTTCAAGGGGAAATGTGGTGACCAGAGAAGCTCCCTTGAGTGAGATACCACAAACACATGGCCAAAACCAGGGGAGAAAACACAGCATGGGAAGATTAAAACCATCTTCAAGATAAGGATGGTGCGGTGTTTTATTCTGGATGCACTGTGCAGCATCACTCTTCTTTTCCACCACAAGACTTATGAGGAGCAGCTGAGGGAGCTGGGGTTGTTTAGTCTGGAGAAAAGGAGACTGAGAGGAGACCTTATCTCTCTTTACAAAGACATAAAGGGAGGCTGTAGCAAGCTAGGGTTGGGTTTCTTCTCCCTGAAAAGACAGGATAGGGGGAAATACCCTCAAGATGCACCAGGGGAGATTTAGGCTGGATAATAAGACAAATTTCTTTACTGAAGGGGTTGTCGAGTATTGCAATAGGCTGTTCAGGGAGGTGGTTGAGTCATCATCCCTAGAGGTGCTTAAAGATGAGTTAGACGTCATTCCTGGGGACATGGTCTAGCAGTGGACTTAGCAGGGCTGGACTTATGACTGGACTTGATGATCTTAAAGGGTTTTTTTCCAACTGAAACCGTTCTGTGTTTCTGTAATATCCAACCTTTATATCCCAGCACTTACCTTGTCTATATTCCTCAGAACCAATGGCAGTTCATAGACCTCATAGGGAACGTAGTTCTGAAATACAATCTCCGATGAGACAGGCTGGAACAAGCTCCGTTCCAGGTCAGTTGTTGAGAACTGGAGACACAAGACAGACAGCAGTGAGAGGCTCAGCTGGGAGGAAGATTAATGATCGAGAACCCAAGCATGATCTCCTGTGAAATAGTGTCCCTTGATGAGCACACCTGCCTGGCTCATTCTGGGGAAACAGGAGCCCACCCACCCGGGTTCGGAGCTGATCAACAGCTTCTGGGTCACCTTAAGGAGGCTCAAACTAAGAATCTCTTTCAGTAGGCTTTTCTCCAAGAGGTTTCCTTCTCAAAAACACAAGGCAAGGCTCACCTCCAAGAGCCACATGCACCCCTGGAGCAAGTGAAACCCCAGAACTTACACAAGACTCTATGGGAGACAATTGGGGGATGATCTTTACTTTGGGAGTGAGGCATTAAGCCCCACATGGTCCACAATATCTTTGTTGATACAGAAACCAGCACCCTAACCCACTCATTAGGAAAAGGATAAGTGAGGTCAATTGGTTGGTGATAAGCTTCAGTTCTTCACAGCCAGACTACGAGTAAGAGTAGGCTTGGCATCTCCTTTTCCATGAGCTTTAAATGGATGATTTCTTGTATTCTGTGACTGCTGCTTTCTTTAATACCACTGCAGACCCATGCCTGAAAATATACACTAACAGCAAGTGCTGACTGAGGCATTACTCTGAGAAAATTGCTCCCCGCTTTGCCTCTCCACTTCCAGATGTGCTGTTCCCACTCTAAAGGCACAGGCAGGTCCCTGCTCCTCCACAGAGATCCCGGTCATGCTGAAGCCACCAGATACATCACACTGACACTTGCTTTTGTGCTCATCTCAGGCATTCCCGACCTCCCATGCAATCTAGAGCAATCCTTAACCTTTTTTTTTACAGGTCTCTTGCTGGCAGTTTTCTGCTCAGCAGCCCACCTCAGTCATCAACCGCTTTGGACCACCAGCTATGCTGAGCAGTCACGTGAAAAAAAGCAGCTTTAAACATACATCTGAGAAAACACTGATCCCAATAAAACACATCCACTCCACTCTGCCCAGGGCGACTCCCCTGTGTACCTGGCAGCATCCTGCACCCTACAAAGCTAGCACCTTTCTAAGGGTCCCATACATTGTTCCAACCAAAAATATTAATGTTTTGTTAAATTTTGAGTCATTACCAGAGCGCTTGCAGCCTTTAAAGGCCAATGGTGCCGACACTGAGGGAGTCGTGACTCCAGAATTTGATACTCAAAGCATGAGGTGGTTGTTCCAGCAAGAAGATGGAAAATGGCAAGGCCATTACTGCCCCAGCCTTCCCCCAGCACTGTGATTTAGCCATGGGAGCTAAGATAGGAGCTAACTCCAGCTTCAGCAGAGGGTTTTTTTATGGTGGCCTAGCATAGAGCAGGATTTCAGCATCTAACTGGTGAAAAACGCTTTCCCTTTCCCCTAGGAGATTGCAGAAGGAATCCAGTGCTACCAGCCGTTTGGGAGGAAAATGGGACCCGGTCGCTGAGGTGTTTGGATGAGCTGGAGGAAAGCCCGTCACAAGCACACACACTCTACAAATGACACATCAAGTGGAAAGGGGAAGGGTAGAGAAATTCTACCTTGTGGCAGGACGCTTCGCTCATATCTCGAAGCTTGGTAATTGGGGGTAGCTTCATCTCCTGAGTGGCAGCCATCCTCTGCTTGGTAGTGAGTGACATCTCCTTCATGAAAGCAGAAGGAATCAGCTGAAAGGCAAAACATCAGTGAGAGAAATTGGTTCAGGAAGGCTTTTCTTGTTCAAGTGCCACTGACGGATAATTTGTCAGAGGCAAATTATCAGACACTAGGATCATCCTGGAATCCCCTAAATTCTCTGCTGAAATATTTAACAGCAGTAAATCAGTGATACAGAGCAGGATGCACATGCTCTAACCAAGTAGCTGTGTCCCATTTGCTTTTTCTTCACGATCCAATGTGACACTTTTGGATATCTCTGCTGTTTGGGTATTTGTTTCCTCCTTAGTTTTGCTGGACTGAGTCTACAAATGCCACATCAAACAGCAAGAGGAAAGGCAGGGAAAGGCTACCTTGTGATGAGATGTTTCATTCATCTCACGCTGCTGCATAACTGGGGGTAGCTTCACCACCAGCCTCTGCTTGGTAGTCGGAGACTTCTTCATGAAAGCAGGAGGAGTCAGCTGAAAGGCAAAACATCAGTGAGAGAAATTGGTTCAGGAAGGCTTTTCTTGTTCAAGTGCCACTGACGGATAATTTGTCAGAGGCAAATTATCAGACACTAGGATCATCCTGGAATCCCCTAAATTCTCTGCTGAAATATTTAACAGCAGTAAATCAGTGATACAGAGCAGGATGCACATGCTCTAACCAAGTAGCTGTGTCCCATTTGCTTTTTCTTCATGATCCAATGTGACACTTTTGGATATCGCTGCTGTTTGGGTATTTGTTTCCTCCTTAGTTTTGCTGGACTGAGTCTACAAATGCCACATCAAACAGCAAGAGGAAAGGCAGGGAAAGGCTACCTTGTGATGAGATGTTTCATTCATCTCACGCTGCTGCATAACTGGGGGCAGCTTCACCTCCAGCCTCTTCTCGGTAGTCGGAGACTTCTTCATGAAAGCAGGAGGAGTCAGCTGAAAGGCAAAACATCAGTGAGAGAAATTGGTTCAGGAAGGCTTTTCTTGTTCAAGTGCCACTGGCGGATAATTTGTCAGAGGCAAATTATCAGACACTAGGATCATCCTGGAATCCCCTAAATTCTCTGCTGAAATATTTAACAGCAGTAAATCAACCAAGTGACTGTGTCCTATTAGCTTCTCCTTCATGATCTGATGTGCCACTTTGGGGTATCTCTGCTGTTTAGGTCTTTCTTTCCTCCTTTATTTTTGCTGGAGTGAGTCAGTGACCTTTGGAGAGAGTGGGGAGGAACCATCAGAAATACCCTAACTCAGTCCTTGCACGATGCTCACACCCGACATATATGTGGAGATGTCACTGCTGAGTGAGTTGGAGGAATGCAAGAAAGCAGCCTTAGGCCAGGATGTATGTAGAAAGGAACTGGTCAAAGTTTTCATTCTCTCTTTTTTAATTAGCACTTGTATCTTTTTTGTTCTGGCCTTACAGACACCTCTGCAGAAGTATGCAGAGATATCTTCTTGACAAGCCTCAGCACGAGGTCACCTCCAGCCAAGTGAACTCCAGTCAGTAAAGGGAACAACCTCCCCACAAGAAGGATGTTGAGGCTCTGGAGGGAGTCCGGAGAAGAGCAATGAAGCTGGGGAGGTGCTGGAGAACAAGAGTTGCTGAGATAGCTGGGGGTGTTTATCCTGGAGAATAGCTGGGCTCCAAATGGCATCAAGCTCTGCCAGGGCAGGTTTAGGCTGGACATTAGGAAAAAATATTTCATGGACCTGGAGTCGCCCACCAAACACCCAGCTCATGGAAAGCCAGTGTGGCCAGAGCAGCGGTGGTGAATTTGCTGGCAGGACTCCCACAGAGGGTAGAAAGAAGCACACCGTGAGAGTCACCTCTGATAGAAGCAGAGTAGAAATGGTAGCGGGCATCCAGCTTCCCAGTACTATTAGACAACAGGAAGGTGGGCAGAGGAGGAGGGCCACAAGGGGACTTCACAGCCTGAACATGGCTCCTACCTGGCCACCGGAGGTGTTGATAAGTATAGGCTTCTCTGCGAATCTGACCATGTTCTGAACACCAGGTGCTGAGACCTTGCTCTGGAATCCATAAGCCTTTAGAGCAGGCCTCAAGGGCTGATAGTTCTTGCTGGTGTCCATGTCTCAGTCACCTGGAAAGAACAATAATTTGAGTTTGAAAATCCAAGATCACGTTCACAGCAGACCCAAAGGATGCCCCTGTGTCTCGAGGCTGCAGCATCCTTCCTAAGTGGAGAACAGGAGGCCCCCCCAACCCTGTTTCATGACTGGATGATGTTAAAGCGGCAGAGTTAAGATTAACAGAAGTAAAACCCCGAGTTATTTCCCCTCTTTCAGCCAAATGGCAAGGCTGGACAACCTGTGACAAGCGAGCATCATGCTCCTGAAGCAGACCACATGCTGCACCTTCCAGCTCCTCAAGGGACAAACTAACATCAGGCCGTTTCCAGGATAACAGGGTACCCCAGTAGGTCCAGTGCCACTGAGATGACAGAACGGGATGCACAGGGTGCCCAAGGGTGCTCAGCACCTGCCTGGTCCCTGCAGGGGCCCCCTGCTCCATCCCAAAACCTGACAGCTCAGTGGAGGTGAGACCCAGAACACACCTGGAGAGCCTAGGGTTTGCACGTTGCTGCAAGCACCCACACAGCTCCAGCAGAGAGCTCTGACCCATCTAAGGCAAAGCATGATATAACTATCTCCAAGAACACATCATCCGTTCATCTTTCCCACATCTCCCTCACCCACCGCCCCAAGGCCCTGAAGTCTCTTTTCATCAGCCTTGGGTGGCAGAGTTAAACCAAAATGGGAAGCCTCTGGGCTCTGGACATTTCCCAGCAGGATTTATCCAGAAGGCAGGAGAAGAGGAGCTGACAACCCCCTGAAGAACTGGAGGCCCTTCCGTGGAGATTAAAATCATAGAGTATTAGGGCTGGAAGGGACGTTAAAGATCACCCAGTTCCAACCCCCCTGCCCTGGGCAAGGACATCCCACTAGATCAGGGGCTCCAGGCTCCATCCAACCTGGCCTTGGATACCTCCAGGGATGGAACAGCCACAGCTTCCCTGGGAAACCTGTTCCAGTGTCTCCCCACTCTCGTGGTGAAGAAATTCTCCCTAATATCTAGTCTAAATCTGCCCCTCTCCAGTCGAGCTCCATTGCCCCTCGTCCTATCACCACAAGCCTTTGTGAACAGTCCCTCTCCAGCATCCTTGGAGCCCCTCCAGGTACTGGAAGGTTGCTATAAGATCTCCTCAGAGCCTTCTCTTCTCCAGGCCGAGCAACCCCAACTCTCTCTGTCTGTCCTCGTACGGGAGGTTCCAACAGCTACCTGCTGGCCACACTTCTTTTGATGCAGCCCAGGGTACAATGTAGTATTGGTGATCGGAAGATCACGCGATGTACGGAAAGAATAGGGAACGTAGGCTGCCAACGTGGCTTTAAGGAGGTGTGGCAGTGGCGAGAACCTGGTTTGTGGGAAGGTACCAGGAGGCGTGGTTAGCTTTAAGAGACTATATAAGACTGTGTTGTTATTGAATAAACGCCCTTGTAGCATCCCCATATTAGTGTCTGTGTTACTTGGCCTGGAGGCAGGGGTGGTCTCCGTGCCGTTCTCCCCGGAGCGGGTTATTGTTGCGGGACGTACTGCAGCAGTACAAGTGGCTTTCTGGGCTGTAAGTGCATTTTGCTGGCTCATGTCGAGCTTCTCATCGACCAAAACTCTGAGCAATCACTGTCCAGAAGCAGACATGGGCAGACTTGACTTACCTATCACGCAGAGAGATTTTCCCTTTTAGAAGAACTGGTACAGGGTTCTGCAAAATCCAGATTGCAGCCAAAGTGCATTCATCATGCGCTCCAGGCCCTCCAGAGTGGTGTTTGCCCTGGACAGCTGAGAGGTCTCCTAGGATACAGGTCAGCACCACAGAGGGTGACCTCACAGAGGCCACAGTCAGTGGGCAGAGTGTCACTGGACCACAAACCTATGCATCCCACATGGATACCTGCAGCATCTTTCATTTGCAGTCTTCCCCTTCACATACTTAGTTGCAGTTTCCATTCATTCTCCAGAACTGGAGGCCCTTCCATGGAGATTAAAATCCTAGAATCACAGAATATTAGGGTTGGAAGGGACGTTAAAGATCCAACCCCCCTGCCTGGGAAGGGACATTCCACTCGATCAGCCCCCCAAGGTCCATCTGTGCCCACAGAACTGCGTGGGGCACCTAGAAATGCTGGCAAAGCTTGGGGAACAGGAGGTTACAGAGGTTCCCTCAGCTCAGACGGTACTTGATCTTGAGTGAAACCACAGAGTGTGATCAGCAGAAAAGACCCAAATTCTTGAACGTGACGTGCAATCAATCTTTTCTTAACTGATTGAAACAAGAAAATTAGTAGGAATTAATAAAAATTCAACAGTATTTTGATAGGAATGGTTGGACTCACTGATCCAGTGGGTCTTTTCCGACCTGGTGATTCTACGATTCTGTGATTCTATGAAAACCAGGTTTTAAAGGCAATGTGTCTGATCATTATGATAAGGGAATAAGTACAGTAATTAGAGGAATCAGTGCAGTAATTAAAGTGTCAGGGTCTGACCCTGACATGAATAGTGTCATGGAACAGGTGATCTTGAGAGCTATCATGAAGCACGCGCAAAAGAACTGGGTGATCAGGCCCAGTCAACACGGGGTCACGAAGGCAGGTCTTGCCAAACTAACCTGATTGCCTTCTATGACAAAGTGATTCGGCTGCTGGATGAGGGAAAGGCTGTGGATGTGGTCTTTCTGGACTTCAGCAAAGCCTTTGACACAGTTTCTCCCAGCATTCTGCCCCAGCTCCCTCCTCTCCACAACCTCCTCTCAGGGAGTTGGAGAGAGCAATGAGGTCTCCCCTCAGCCTCCTCTTCTCCAGGATAAACACCCACAGCTCTATCAGCTGCTCCTCATAAGACCTGTTCTCCAGCCCCTTCACCAGCTTCATTGCTCGTCTCTGGACTCGCTCCAGAGCCTCAACATCCTTCTTGTGCTGAGGGGCCCACAACTGAACACAGGATTCAAGGAGCAGTCTCACCAGTGCCGAGTCCAGAGGGAGAAGAACCTCCCTGGCCCTGCTGGTCACACCATTTCTGATCCAAGCCAAGATGCCATTGGCCTTCTTGGCCACCTGGGTATACTCCTGTTCAGTCCCTGTCAACCAACACCCCCAGGTCCTTCTCCTCCAGGCAGCTTTCTAGATAGATTTCTCCTAGTCTGGAGCTACTCAGGGTTGTTGTGCCCCAAGGGCAGGACCTGACATTTGGCCTCGTTAAACCTCATCCCATTGGTCTCAGCCCATGCATCCAGCCTGTTCAGATCCCTTTGGAGCCTCCCAACCCTCCAGCAGATCCACACTTCCACCCAGCTTAGTGTCACCCACAAACTTGCTCACGGAGCACTCGATGCCTTCATCCAGGTCATTGATGAAGACATTGAACAGGGCTGGACCCAGCACTGAGCCCTGGGGACACCACTTGTCACTGGCCTCCAGCTGGAGTTAACTCAATTTCCCAGCACTCTCTGGGCCCTCCAGCCAACCAGTTTTCCACCCAGGAGACTGTGTGCCTGTTCAGGCCAGAGGTGACAGTTTCCGTAGCAGAATGCTGGGAGAAACTGTGTCAAAGACTTTGCTGAAGTCCAGGAAGATCTATCCACAGCCTTTCCCTCATCCAGCACACCCTCATCTAAAGCTGCAGTGAGTTGAAACAACAGCAAAGCTCTGATCTCAACAAAAAACAGAAGCTGAATGACCTCCTGAGGCCTGTGGCTTGCCTGGGCCTTCCCTGGGCCTTCCCACCCACCACCTGTGAATGAGGTGCGGTGAACCCCCTCACAGGTATAAACAAGGCCTCTTTCATTAACTCTGCACTACATTCTCAGTAAGAATCGTGCTGCTACTGTGCCTGAAAGCATCTGTGTAAGAAATAACTGTATGTGTGTTTTCACTGCAACGCTGCTTGTTGTGAGAGTGATGGGACTAGGTAGCGAACATTTTAGAGCTGGATTTTCTGATTTCTTTCATTTACCATGCTGCAATACAATATTTTCCCCTGGCATCCTTGTACCCCTCCCCTTTTATTTTTCTGTGCTGTATTCTATCTCTTCCCCCCCCCCCCCCCCCCCAGTCTTTATCATCTGTCTTGTGTCCACAGTTCTTTTTACCCTTTTCCATCTTTGTCCCAATCTACAGTCTTTTCTTTTTCCCCACAATGTTACTGGCCCAGTCCCTGGAGTTCGTTTGTTCTTCCTCTGCGCCTGCAAGTGCCTTGCCTTCCCTTCTCTTTTCCCATCGCAGATTTTACTACTTTATTATTATTACTATTATTATTAATGTTGTTATTATTTCATTAAATCTGTAGTTTGTTTCCAACCCACATATCCTTTTCCTCTCATCTTTCTTTCCCTGGGGATGGCAGGGGTAGAAATTGGGATCCCCACTGCTCGGTTTGGGCTGCTGAGATTCACCAGGCCAGGGCTGTATGGTGACATATTTTTCTGTACATTTAACTAAAGACTTATTACCGGCTCTGCTGACAGAGCACAAAGGTGTTTGTTTAGCAGCATTTGGTGCCAGTGCTTGGGAGCACAGCATTTCAGCAGCACCACTCAGCAGACACGGGATGATGAAAAACAGAAGCCAGGGCTGATGTGGAAAAGAGCCACTAGACTTTATTCCCAAATGACATTTATAAAAACAAAGACATGGTGGAGGATGTGGGAATGCATGGCCCATGGGGCAAGCAAGGCCAAGTTCCACGGCACTGGCACCTGTGAAGCAAGTGGTCAATGGAGGGAAGAGAGGCCAAGGAGGCAGCTCCCGGTCATGCTCAGCCACGGCAAGCCTGCTGTGTCACTCAGACCCTCCACCCACCATCACAGCACCTTCAGTTCAGTGCCAGGACTCCAGGACATGAAGTTCAACTGCTGGTCTGGATTTTGCATCAGACTGGCATATGGAAACAGACCCTGTGCTCGCAGCACTCAGGCTTGTACCTGGAGCGCATCTCAGCAGGATTCCCATGCTCACCTCTTCCTCAAGCTCTGACCAGTGAAGAGAAACTCTTGGTCCACAAAATGTACAAGAGAAGTTCTCAGACCACCTCTGCTCTCAGCAGATTCCCAAGATTGGCTTTTTTAGTCCACACAGTGCTTGCAGTCTCAGTCCCACCTGCCCCTGCAGCAGACACCAAAAGTTCTCCTAACAAGGACCTGGTGTCTTTTCATCACCCAAGATCCAGCACGTGATCTCACCATGA
Source organism: Coccyzus lansbergi (assembly GCA_033558105.1). Lineage (NCBI taxonomy): Eukaryota > Metazoa > Chordata > Aves > Cuculiformes > Coccyzidae > Coccyzus > Coccyzus lansbergi. The sequence goes on from JAUMJK010000851.1 coordinate 1,051,615, forward strand.
ATGCGTGGGGAACACAGCAAATCCTGAAGAAACACAGTTCTGATCTACAGCAGCTCAGCTAACACAATCCTCAGCTCAGTGCAGAAAATCACTCTCCTCAAATCTGTTCAGTCCTCAAGCAGATACCTTCTTATCCCCAAACAGATAAACAAACCCAAAAGATCTTCCTTCATATCACAGCACTGTCGGAGCACACACAACTCCATCTCCCACTCCTACTATGTCCCAGTTCCACAGTTGTTGCTCTGCAGGACCAGAGTCAGATCAGAATGATTATATCACAGAATAGTTAGTGTTGGAAGCGACTTTAAGGATCATCAAGTTCCAACCCCCCTACCATGGGCAGGGTTACGTTCCATTCGATCAGGCTGCCCATGGCCCCATCCAACCTGGCCTTGAACACTTCTTCCCTGGGCAACCTGTTCCAGTGTCTCATCACTCTCACGGTGAAGAAATTCTTCCTTAGGTCTAGTCTAAACCTGCTCCTCTCCAGTTTACAGCCATTGCCCCCAGTCCTATTACTACAAGCCTTTGTGAACAGTCCCTCCCCAGCTTTCTTGTAGCCCCTTTCAGGTACTGGAAGGCTGCCTGTACAGCTGGAGGAAGGATCAGCTCAGTCTATGGCAGCGCATCACCACCATCACACTTTGCTGGTCCCAGGAAGGGGGTTGACCAGCAGGGGAGCAACCCTGCAGGGAAGTGCCCCTGGAACAAGACACTTTCACCCCAGAAGAGGCCGTTAGAGAGATCAGTATGTTGAGGGATCTTTTTTGTGCAGGTTGACAAAGGAGGAATAGACTCCAACTTGGCCAACCAGGTAGCATGGGGAAGGCTGGGGAAAGGCTTTGGGAAAGCAACACATGTGACCAGGGCCTGAGCCAAGGTGGAGAGCAATACTTCACCCATAGCAGCATTTGGAAGGAGCTTTGTATCCTTAATGCTTTGGGTGTTAGGACATATTGTTAGATTCCCCACTCTCAAGCCTATTCCTTTACGGAAGAGCCCAGGGGAGTCTGGGAAGCCTGAGGGGGTTGCAGTTGGGTCCTTGGGCCCTTCTTCTGGCAGCCAAATACACACCTTGTGACTTTTGTCCAACTCATCACTGTGATGCTGGTGGTGGCTGGCTTGCACTGAAGACACACACACTTACTAGGGCTGTTTGCACTGCTGTTGCAGTCCATTTCATTTCACTGGTCTAAAGTCCCTAAAGTGATACCTCTCTCCAGGTTGAAAAGCTTCCCTTATTTTCTGCCTTGTGCTGCCCGAGGCTTTGCTTCCCCCACATTGGCAGTACCCAGCTGAGATGTGACGGTATTTGCTGGGCATGTTACAGCTGAGCAGGAGGTTTCTGGTGCAAATAACTCAGTTAAAAGCACACCAGCAACTCTGAGGAATGAGGAGTGGCAGATGGCCCCTGAAGGCGTGACTGAGCTGGCCACCTTTGTGCCATTCAGGGCATTTCATGCCAGCTCCAAATCCCTTGTGATTGCTGGTGAAAATGCTCCATGCTCCTCTGCCACGTCTCGGTCACAGCTCACCGTGGACACTCTCTTTCGCGTTCCCAAAGCACAGAGACATTGGCCTATACAGAACAACAAATCTGTCTCCAAGAGCTTGAGACAAGGTCCTCAGGTCCAGCCCTGTGCCTCCAGGCTGCAATGTGAAGGTCCATTGGACTTAAACACTGTACAAATACGTGTTGGTGGATGGATGGATGATCCTTGCTCCAAGAGCATACCGTGTACAACGACAGCTCCACCACTATACAGACATTACATATATTTACACCCACAAAATGTTGGTCCCAGTAGAACATAAGTTTCAGTCCAACGACCCAGCAATCAGCTGATCTGGGGGCAGGTACTCAACTGCTCCCCTCTTCTCTGGTTTGCAGTAGCCACTCTTCTTTCCACCTCAGGTTTCAATGTGCAGCCCCAGCACCCTCCTCTGGCCCATGGAAGAAAACACAGGATCCAAAGAAAGCCCTTTTCTGGCTGCCAGAGCCTGGGGCCAGTGCGGGTGTCCCATATTGCGGAGGAGGTGACAGGTGCTGGGTGAAGCAGGGATATGAGTGAGATGCTGGATGACCAGGCCCCACTCTCCCTTGTTTGAGCCTCATAAGCTGTTGGCACTGTGCTTGTCACTGTCTTTGCAGCAGGATGAGAAGGGGGCAGGCAGACCCCTCTGCCTTTAAGCCCCCAAAGCTGAGGCTGGCACAGAGAAATCCAGACTGCTGTGACACTGGGACATGTGTCTGACAAAGATTTTCTGAGAGGAGTTACGAGTCAGTTAGGGCGGCACCTCTCCAAAACCCTGCTGTCGGCTTCCACCTGGGTGTGCCCCAAGTGAGACGGCAGGAGACCCAGCCAGAGACCCAACAGAGCATCCCTGGTCCTGCAAGGCTGCCAGACAGGTGCTTTAAGGCTTTGAAATATAAGGTGACCCCGAGGCTCAACAAGCACACAAAAGCCCCTCTCCTTCACACTACACAGACCACAGCCCCCCAACAGGCCATTCTCCGTGGCTGCAGCCAGAGGAAGGTCCTGTGTCTGGGGGGCACAGAGAAGCAGGAGAGGACAATTGTTTCTGTGGAAGATTTGGAAAGCATCCTCAAGGGGATTTAGGTCCCTCCACGATCATTTGCTTTTAACAGCAAACAGACAAAGGCTGCTAAGCGTCCTAAGTACATCTGTTAAAGACCTTAGCTAGGAAAAACATACCTTTGGTAAGTCCCTTCTCCATTTTTAACGAGGTTATCCATCCAAGAAATTAGAGACCAAGACTATGATTAAATGAACACCAGTGCATCACTTAGCTCTTCCCTTTCTCCTTCCCCCACGTTCCTTATTCACTCCTGATGCTTCCCCCCCAACCCCGACAGCTAGAGTTTAGGTGATTCACTGCCAAGCATCATAGGAGGCAGGCAGCTCAGCCCAGAAGCTGATTGTCCCTCCTAGGCTCCAGGTTCTCTGCAACATCCTCTAACTCATCCAGGATTTCGGAGAAAGACGGCCGCTTAAATGCTTCCACCTGCAATGAGAAAGGAAAGCTGAAGAGGACAGCCTGGACATGAAGTGGATGCTCTGCAGCAGCTCTGCTGGGTCCCCCAAGCCTGGGCAGCAGCACTCATCCATCACTGGCACTGGTCGTAGCCCCATGCTTGCTGATGGAGCCTTCTGGCATCACCACTTGGTGATCCAGGCCTGGGCTGCTGCAAACAAGCAGCCACAGGAGAAGTCCAGTGGTGTGGTACAGCACAAGGAATTGCAGTGTGATGTTGGAAGCCAGCCTGACATGCCCCAGCTTGCAGAGGTTGTGGGAACCGCTCATCCCAAAGTCCACCCAAGCAGTGTGGACAGACAGTTTGCAGAAAAAGGCTGCAGGTAGGCAGCAGGAGGGAGAACGATCATTCCCTGGGCTTTTGTGTGACAGTCAGCATCTCACTGTCTTGTCTTCTTGATGCAGCTCATCCTCAGTGGACTGGGATCCCCCAGACCTTCCAGCACCATCCAGGTGCAGCCAAAGTGAGGGACGTGGCCCAGGGTACCCCCATCCTGCACCCACTCCACGCCATTCCAGGGCTGCCCTTTGTGCCTGGCCCCATGGAGCCACCTGGGGAGCTGCACCAGAAACTCTGCCAACCTGCACAGAACAGAAGGGAAGAGAAGAACATCTCCACGGGCCATTTCTGCCCAATGCCCATTATTATATCAACTTGCATGAGGAAGCTTCCTGTCAGATACAAGATCTGAATACACATAAACCTAAGCCACGTGCTGATGAATCACTGCTGATGAATCATTCAGGACAAGTTATTGACACATCCTTGGGACCCGTGCAAGGATTTACTTCCATTTGCAATCTAGAAATCAGGTGCATCATGATCACCCAGCTTGTCTACTTTCTGCTTGATTTATGCCTTTCTTTTTCTTTTCCTTTCAAGGATTTACTCAAATCTTTACTTTAAGGCACGGGTAGATGAGGTCCTGAGGGATATGGTTTAGTGTTTGATAGGAATGGTTGAACTCAAAGATCCGATGGGTCTCTTCCAACCTGGTTGTTATATGGTTCTATGAAATCCTCATTTTCATAGAATCATAGAAATCATGGAATGGTTTGGGTTGGAAGGGACCTCAAAGCCCATCCAGTCCCACCCCTGCCATGACCAGGGACACCTCCCACTGGATCTGGTTGCTTCAAGCCCCATCCAACCTGGTCTTGAACCTCTCCAGGGATGGGGCAGCCACCGCTGCTCTGGGCAACCTGGGCCAGGGCCTCTCCACCCCCACAGTAAAATATTTCTTCCTAAAATCTCATCTCAATCTCCTCTCTTTCAGCTCAAAACCATTCCACTCATCCTATTCCTGCACTCTCTGATCAAGAGTCCCTCCTCAGCTTTCCTGGAGCCCCTTTCAGCACCGGAAGCTCTAAAGTCTCGTCTCCAGGCTGAACAACCCAGACTCTCAGCCTGACCTCATACAGGAGGTGCTCCAGCCACCAGAACATCTCCATGGCCTCCTCTGGACTCAATCCAAGAGCTCCATGTCCTTCCTGTGCTGAGGACTCCAGAACTGGACACAGGGCTCCAGGTGGGGTCTCACCAGAGTAGAGCAGAGGGGCAGACTCCCCTCCCTCACCTGCTGGTCCCACTGCTCTGGATGCAGCCTAGGACACAGTTGTCCTTCCGAGGTTTCTGGCTGCTTTGCCTCCTGAGGCTTTGGGCAGCATAGGGAGGCCCCCACCTTCAACCATTACCTTTTATGCTAAAGTGAGAAATGTTGGAGAACTACACTATGATGATATATGTAATGCCGGAGCTGGTAACAGCGAGGCAGTGCCCTCCAGAGAGGATCGGACATGTGCGTCTGCCAACAGCACGGCTTAAGGAGCAACGCGCTTCTCAGTCTGGGGTCAACATGCAAGGGGACAGGCAGGACTGCAGGATGTTTTGGGATGTAATAGACAAACTAAACACTTCTCCTAGGAGCAAAATTGGAGTTAATACAAGTATACTACTGGCCCAGGAAGATCTCATCACTTCACAGCTCAGGTGGCAGAGCCCTGAGAACAGAAGGTTCAAGCTCTCCAGGTTTCACAAGAATTTTAGTCTCTGTTGTACAAGTATGACACAAACCAGATAACACCAAATAAAAATTAAAAGAAAGAAAAAAAAACTAGCTAGAATCTCACCCAACAGCAGCTTGCAGCAAGGTCCAGCACCCGCTTGGGGCACTCACTGACCATCCCTTGGAAGGCAGCAACATCCAAGCCATAATCCTGTGAGGAAGGGAAAAGAGCCCACAGAAAATACATTCAGCTATGAAGTCCTTTAAAAGATTTTCACCCTTCTCAAGGTGTTAAAGCACAAAATGTTTATGGTTCAAAGCTCTTTGAGTCTCCACCACACCTTTTTCACTGATGGCTATGGAAAGGTACCAGGGCAATATCGGTTTTGGTAGGAGCACACAGCTGGTAAATCCCTAGCACAGCTGAGAGACCAGCATCCCTCTGCCTGCTCCAGGTAATGCCTGTGGGGCAGCGTGTGTCCTCCTGGAAAGCACAGACTAAGGGAACAACAGATAGAAAGGCGAAAACCAGTAAAGGAACCAGCACCAGCTGCTGAGCAGTGGCTGCTGAGGACAGGAACTGCAGATAATCTGGTCTTCCAACAGCAACTGAGAGGGGAATGGGTTAGACCAGCAGCTTCCATAACTACAGCTTTGTCCCTCCAGACTCCAGCATCTCAGTTATGTCCTTTATGTTGTGAACATAAGTGGAGGGTTGGTTCCTCTTCAGTCTCACAGAAACATGGAATCATATCTTGTCACTGCAGGTTCTTTGCATTACTCCTTGCAACAATTTGCTGTTTCCTGATGGATGTTTCATCCCTGCGCAGGATAAAATTTCCCTCCCTGTTTTGTGGAAGGGAAGTATTGCAAATATTGAAACAAAAAAGGCCATGTTTTCAGGGAAGCCCATGGCTCCCACACAGGCTGTGGATTACCTGCAGTGTATCTGAAAATAAATGTTTGTGCTGGAAGCTGTGTTTCCCCTCGTTAAACAGTTCAAATGTCAAAGTGAAACGAAGCATTTGGAATTTGGGTCTTTAAACAGAAATACTTAATCTCCAATTGTTCATCTAATAAAAATTTGAAGATCATGTGTGCTGAACATGTTAACATTGGGTTTTTCACATGGAAAAACCTATAGAGTGAAACCCAAGTGTGAACGCAAACACGTGTATCCAGGTCTGGTCCAGAGAGGAGCCACAATCTGCTACCATGGAGAAAGCATCGCTAGTTTTCACCGAGAAATCATTACCTGAGTCCTGGGAAGCACTTCAGGGTCAGCTGGGATCCTGCCCAGGATTTCACAGAGGACAATGCCAAAGGAAAACACGTCCACCTGTGAGAGGGGCAGGAGGGTGAGAAGTGGGACAGGGTGGTCCCACATAGAAGCACAGCATGAGAAAGTGTAGTACCAGAGACAAGGTCCTTCCATTAATTACACAAAAGCCCATCAAAAGCATCCACTGGAGACAGAGGCAGCAAACTCCTAAACTCCTTCTGGGATTTTGAACCCACCCAGAAACACTACAGACCCACTAGGAGTCCAGCCCCATGTTTCTACCACAACTCTGGCACCACCACCCCCTCCCCCACAGAACCTGCAAGACAGTCATTAGGAGTAACTCATGAAGGAAATTTCTTGGAGAGGCTTCACTGTGTTTGTCCACGGCAGCAATTCATTTGCCTAAAAGTTTAACAACAAGGCCACACAAGGAACTTCCAAGCAAAGCATTGTTGAGCAACATTTCCCAGGGAAGGAGGAAAGGGCTTTTCTGCTGTTGGGACACATCACAGCAAATAGAGGAGACATCCTCCTTGCTTACTCAGGAGCTCTGAGGATGAACAAAGGCATGGGAAGCAGTGACATACCTTCCGGTCATAGGGCTCTCCCCGCAGCATTTCAGGAGCCATCCAGAAAGCAGAGCCTACCAGAGACAGCTTCCGCTCCACATCCTTCACAGGCAGCTCCACTACTTCCCTGGCCAGCCCAAAGTCAGTCACCAGTGCCTCCCGCCCCCGCGGTGTCGCTCGAATGAGGCAGTTCTGAAAGGAATCCATGGGGTACAGCATGAAATGCCCAGTGAGGAAGAACAGCTCACTGAGTGGCACCTCGCTGGGCCTCAGCCCCACCTTGCCACTACAGGCACTCCCCTCGCCAGAGAGCTGCATCCTGGCAGCACATACGGAGCATAAGGGCAGATTAGGGATGGAGCAATCACATCTGAGGTCAGGAAAAGTCCTTTGAAGCGGTTCCATAGACATGATGATTTACACCCTTTTATCTGAAAGAGACCTCAGGATGTTCCAGTACTGAAAACTGTGGAGGGGCTCTTGATCAGGGAATGCAAGGACAGGATGAGTGGAACAGTTTTCAGCTGCAGGGGGGAAAGATTGAGTTGACATCTTAGGAAGAAATTATTCTCTATGAGGGTGTGGAGGCTCTGGCCCAGGTTGCCCAGAGCAGTGGTGGCTGCCCCATCCCTGGAGGGGTTCAAGGCCAGGTTGGATGGAGCTTGGAGCAACCTGATCCAGTGCAGGGGGAGGGGTGTCCCTGCCCATGGCAGGAGTGGAACTGAATGGGCTTTGAGGTCTTTTCCAAGCCAAACCATTCTCTGATTCTGTGGTCATGGATATGGTGCAGATCCACCTGAGGCTGGATAGCTCTGCCTAAAAGAGATCTATGAGCCAATATCCCATCATGTTCTTACTACCTTACCAGTGGCAGAAGAAGAGCAACTTCACAGCCTGTGCCCATGCACAAAGCTGAGTAGCAGAGGGAACACTGTGCACCTGCCAGGGTGTGAAACCCATGGAGGTGACCACCCTAAAACTGGTGGACTCCCTGGATCAAAGACAAACAACTTCCGAGTACTTCAGTGAGGGGACATGCATTTCCTGAGCTCCGCTGGTGCACTGCACATACGAGCACCTCTATCTGGGTCTCTTGTTTGGCAAGCAATGAATGCAATGTAATGACAAGCTCTATCAGGAAAGCTTCCTAGCTCGTAGAGGGATTGGCAGGGAGCAGAGGACCAGCATGAGGCCTGAGACCTCCTCGTTGCAGCACTACAGGTCCCTGTACCACCCCCCAGCACAGCTGCCTTCAGCAGTCTGAGGGTGACATCCCCTTTTCAGCTGCATACCTTGGAGTTGAGGTCTCGGTGGTAGATGTTCTTGGAGTGCAGGTAGATCATACCTCTAGTGATGTCAGAAGCTAAGTCCACTTTTTCCTTCCAAGTCAAACCAACGTCTTTGCTGGCCAGGAGTTCTTCCAGGCAACCCCCATTCACATACTGTGAACAGAGACAAAAAGCAGATGGCTGTGCAGCTGGATTCCCTCCTTCACCAACCCAGGAGCCCCTTCTTTGGGATGGAGGTTGGGAATGCCACTGTACCCAGGGGGTCTTGTCAGTGGTACGGTGCAAATACACCCTCCCCATCACAGCAGGTTACTGCCAAGTTCTGGGCTCTGACCCACTGCAGAGACTGCCACATAAATCACCCCTGGTCCTCACTCACAGGCAGGGAACTGGAGGCAAAAAAACAGGCAGCAGCTCAGGCAATGCCTTCTGCCACCAACAGAGTAGGAACAAGATGATATCTCCCTGAGACAAGCCCAGGCTTTTACACTAGACCATTACAGAGCCACCCTGGAGATCCTGCCACTCTCCATCTGTTTCACTTTCTACTCCTTCCCTCTGTCCCTGGCTCCTCTTCTCCCAGTCCCAGTTGGCCCATTCTGGCCCTTTGGTGGGACCAAGCTAACCCAGTTTTTGGCTATCCTGTCTGAATCTCATGGCCCTGCAGCGACTGTGCCCAGCTATGAGACGGAAGGACCAGAGGCAATCTTGCTAGTCCAGAGCCATTCACAGACATCAGATATGCATTACAGTGTCTCTGCCATCCTCCCTGCAGGGTCCTTGCCTGCCCACAGCCACTTACAAGCAAGAAACTTTTACCTCCAGGATGGGGTACAGCTTGTCATCCTTTACACAAATCCCAAGGTACCTAAGCAGAAGGACACACACCAAAAAAAAAAAAGAGAGAGAGATAGAAGAAGCTATCAAGGTTCAGCTCATTCCCTCACTGCAGAGCGGCCCTAGAGACACCACGCCAGCTCCAGACCCACTGCCTGTGGCCAGAGGATGTGCCCACCTGACAATGTTGGGGTGGGACAGCTTCTGCAGCAGGGTGATTTCACGCACAATCACCTCTTGGTCCACATCATTCTTGTAGATCTTCACCACCATCGCTTTACAAGCAGCAGCCTGGGTCACCTGGAGTCAAGGTTGGAGGATGATATCTCTCAGCCTTCAATGGTCCACCAGCCCCTCTTCACAATCGTATCCTTTCCCAGCCAAAGGCCTGAATCTCACCTCCCTCCTGCCCAGAGCTTTGCACATGTGCAAGGTGCTGCCCCTTCCATACAAGCTCCATTCCAGTGATGCCTGCCTGGGTAGGTGGGGACACCTCGGTCCCTTCTGTCCCAGCACATCACAACACTTTCTCTGCCACAATTTCTGTGTTCCTTGGACTACGGCAGTTTCTCAGCCCACACTGTGTTACTGCTCTCTCCACCAATGCCTTGCATTCAATGTCTCTTCCCAACTACAGCCTGCCCCACATCTCCATCCCTCCTTCCTGCCTGGATTTGATCACTGCACAAGGCTGCTGGCCATGTTCCTCATCCCCGGTTCCTCCTGCACCTCTGCCAGGCAGGCAAAGAAGGAAAGTGCAAAGCCAGCTCCTCTCCCACATCCCAGGATGGAGGCTCCATGACTGCTAACCTGACCCTCTGCTCTGGATTACCACCAGACAGTTCATTCCTAGGGTTTCCCCCAGGCAAGGACACTGGAAGCTACAGAACAGAAAACAAAATTATCTTTCCCACCTTACAATACTGAGCAGGTATTTTTAGGGGGAGGCACCAGGGCTGGACAGCACTGAAACAGGGGTTTCACACAGGCTGCAGGACATGTGGATGATCCTGTTACCTGAGCTGACAACCCAAACAGCAGTTTCCAGACCACATAACAGAGCATTGTGATACTTTAACATTTCTATCCCCAATTAACATCAGTTTTAAGGAGACTTGTATATTAGATGTGGCCCACACTGACGTCCGGACAGCTCTCTGAGGTCTAGCAGAGAATCACAAAATCATAGAACAGTTTGATCAGGGGGCTCCAAGCCTCAACCAACCTAGCCTTGAACACCTTCATAGGATTCTGCGGCAAGCCATACGTATTCCTAACTGATCAGACTATCTTGATCTTTTGCCGTGCATGTGCCCTGAAATCCCAAATGGATTATTCAACAATCTCTGCAATCTCTAGTGGCTCTGCAGTCTGTCACTAAGGACCTCTCGCTGGATTTTGCTAACAAAACGTTAAAAGTTCAATCATTCATCCATGCATTTTGCAGTTATCACACCCTCACTCAGGTTACTCTGTTTACCACAGTGCTTCTGATCTTAAATTTGCCCCATGGCACACATTCATTGTTTTTTTTTTAATATAAAGACAGTGCCTCTAATTACGTCTCCTTTTGTTGTAACAAATTTAGTGATAACGGAACCATCTGCAATCCAACGTTTAGTACTTTGTAAAATCCCTTTAACTTTAGGGCCTTCTTGCAGTTTTATAGAATTGCAGAATCATGGAATGGTTTGGGTTGGAAAGAACCCCAAAGCCCATCCAGTTCCACTCCTGCCATGAGCAGGGAAAACTCCCACTGGATCAGGGGCTCCAAGTCCCATCCAACCTGGCCTTGAAACCCTCCAGGGATGGGGCAGCCACCCCTGCTCTGGGCAACCTGGGCCAGGGCCTCCTTATCCTCACAGCAAAACAGTTTTTCTAAGATTTCATCTCAATCTTCCCCTCTTTCACCTGAAAACCATTCTGCCTTGTCCTATCCCTGCACTCCCCGACCGAGTGTCCCTCCCCAGCTTTCCTGGAACCCCTTGTGTTCCATTTTCCCTCATTTTGAGGTTTGGGGGGTGCTTTGTTTCCTTTAAGGGAAAAATAGTTCAGCCACAGCAGCATGATCTGGCTGTATAGCAGCACTGCAAATCCCAGTGTCACCCACTGCTCTCTGTGATGGTCACTTTAGACGTAGGCTCACCAGCCCAGGTGAGGAGAACAAAGAGCCACGTTTAAGACCCAGCTAAGTGGGAAGGGAAAAAAGGCCATTACCAAGGTCACAAAACAATCTGTCTTGGAAGCAACATGAGCTGTTGCTTCCTTTCTGAATGAATGTGGTCTGATAGTCAATATTATTACTGGAGTAACTCTGCCTCTCTCCTCGAGCAGGTCATCACAAAGCCAGGGTTCTGGCACTCACCTGATGGGACTTCATAACCACAGACTGTGAGTCCCTAGTCAGATGCAACCAATTATTACTCGTAATTGCACAGATGTAAATAGAAGAGGTGGAAGAGCTGCTATCAATCATCTTTGCCTATAGGCCGTGAGTGCCCTTCTGACCAGAGGAGAGCACAGTGACCACTGGAAATCCAGAAGATCTGAAAAGCTGCCAATAAGACGCATTCCCCCTCTCTGGAAGTGTTCAGGACTGAGTTGGATGGGGCCTTGAGCAGTGTGGCTGGGCTGGTGGAGCCAGTGAGTACCACAGGAGTTCCTGTCTGCAGGGCAACGCAAAGTCCAGCACGGTCTGGAGAAGAAATGACTGAAAAGCAAGGGTAGATGCCCAGACAAAATACAGTAGTTGGAGAGATGGGCTAATGTAATGGACTCAGAAGGCTTCTTCAAAGATCACAGGCCCTAAGACTTCGCTCTGCCCAATCTGGAGCAGCCCTCGTCCTGCTCTGAATCAGGCAAAGTGTTCAGTTTTGTCCTGGCTGGCGTGACAGCTGGGAAAGTGCAGAGGTGCCTCCAGGGTTTTCAATGAAGGGTAAAGATCTGGTGTCAGCCTTGAGTGGAGAAATAAAGGTGAAAAATCTGGCATTGGGAAGTGGCATTGAAATGAGGAGTGGGACTGTGCTTTGTGGAGAGGAGGGAGCTGGGCTCTTCTCCCAAGGGACAGGGGACAGGACAAGAGGGAAAGGCCTTGGGCTCCACCAGGGGAGATTTAGGTTCAACCTTAGGAAAACTTTTTTTCACAGAAAGGGTCATTGGGCAGTGGCAGAGGCTGCCCAGGGAGGGGATTGAGTCACCTTCCCTGGAGGTGTTTGAGGGACAGGTGTATGAGGTGCTGAGGGACATGGTTTAGTGTTTGATAGGAATGGTTGGACTCGATGATCCGATGGGTCTCTTCCAGCCCGGTGATTCTATGATTCTATGAAGTTTTTGAGGATTAACAGAGAAAGAGGTTACTCAGAGGGCCCCTTTGGGCTATGCCTTAAACCAGTCTCAGAAAAAATATGTCATACTGCATTTCTCTCCTGCTTTTGAGCACCTCAGACCGAGAGCTGACAGTGAAAGAAACTTTATCCTTTCCCCGAGGGAAACTCATACTTGAATAGCTCCTTATTGCACATCAGAACACTAAGGCAGAGAAAGATGGAAAGCACCTTGGCCCAGGTTGTGCAACACACAACCCAGAGAGCACCTAGACTGCTGGAGTTTGAGGCACCAAGCAGAACCAAGTGAATAGTCCTGCAGCCAACCCACAAATAACAGCTCCTGAGAGGATGGCAAAAGCAGCAGGCAGTCAGCACAGGCTATGCCAGTGCTTTGAGGAGCACATGTCCTTGCTGCAGAGCCCCTTTGGAAGACAGCGTCTGTTGGTGAACAGCTTCAAAGGACCATCAGCAGTGATGCTTCGCAGTAAGAGTGCTGCAGCTCAGGGCTATATATCCACAGGGACTGGCTGATCCAAGACGACCAAGAGCCATCAGATCCCTCGGTTACAGTCACGGTCAAGTCCCCACAAATTACTGTCATTGTCCCACATACTCCTCCACTGCCCTCTGACTCTTTGACCCATAGCATTTCATTCAAACCTGATTTTTATAGATTCCTTTTTCTGTTTCTGCTCCAAGAAGTTATTTCATTTCCATTCAGGATTCATGGCTCCAGCCTGTCTACTGCTGGAATTTCATTCACTGCCAGGGCAGGAGGAAATGTCACATAGGGAGAAAAGAGTAACTGTTACTATGAAAATCTTCTAGATAAAAGAAAGAGAATGCAATGGCAGCAGCACATTGTGTAGGTGGGGAAAGCAGTTACTGGAGAGAAGCTGTGGCGTATTGTTCCAGTCTGCAAAGAGCTGCCAAAGTCCTTTGGGCTGGAAATCCTTCTTGAACAGCTTTAATGCACTGGCCCTGGACCTGAGATTCACCCAAAGACATTATCTCAGCATCAAGGCTTTATCACACATCACTAAGTTGGGTGGAAGTGTGGATCTGCTGGAGGGTTGGGAGGCTCCAAAGGGATCTGAACAAGCTGGATCCATGGGCTGAGTCCAGTGGGATGAGGTTTAACACGGCCAAATGACAGGTCCTGCACTTGGGGCACAACAACCCTATGCACAGCTACAGACTGGGAAAAGTCTGTCTAGAAAGCTGCCTGGAGGAGAAGGACCTGGGGGTGTTGGTTGACAGCAACTGAACAGGAGCCAGCAGTGTGCCCAGGTAGCCAAGAAGGCCAATGGCATCTTAGCTTGGATCAGAAACAGTGTGAGCAAGCAGGTCCAGGGAGGTTCTTCTCCCTCTGGACTCGGCACTGGTGAGACTGTTCCTTGAATCCTGTGTTCAGTTGTGGTCCTCTCACCACAAGAAGGATGTTGAGGCTCTGGAGCAAGTCCAGAGAAGAGCAACAAAGTTGGTAAAGGGGCTGGAGAACAGGCCTGATGAGGAATGGCTGAGTGAGCTGGGGGTGTTTATCCTGGAGAAGAGGAGGCTGAGGGGAGACCTCATTGCTCTTTCCAACTCCCTGAAAGGAGGTTGTAAAGAGGAGGGAGCTGGGCTCTTCTCCCAAGGGACAGGGGATAGGACAAGAAGGAATGGCCTCAAGCTCCACCAGGAAAGATTTAGGCTAGACATAAGGAAAAAATTCTTCACAGAAAGTGTCATTGGGCATTGGAACACGCTGCCCAGGGAGGGGGTTGAGTTCCCTTCCCTGGAGGGGTTTAAGGGACAGGTGGACGAGGTGCTGAGGGACATGGGTTAGTGATTGATAGGAATGGTTGGACTCGATGATCCGGTGGGTCTCTTCCAACCTGGTGATTCTATGATTCTGTCAAGTCTAGATGGAGGAGAAGGAGACAAAGCCTTAAGAAAGCAACATGCATATATCTATCCAGCTTGGGTGGGTTTTGCACAGGTCCACAGCCAGACCCTGACAGCCTGGCTTCATTAGTCTCAACTGGCCATACATGCTTACAACAGGCAGAATGTGAGCGAGTACTCTTCTGGCAGAAGCTGTCATGCTGGCACAGAAGAAATGTGCAATCCTAATGTTTAATGCAGGGTGGTCATGCTAAGGAGTTGAAGGCAATGGTAGAACTAGACCAAATTTGTGTCCACTCCATCAGTGTCATGTCCCAGTAACCAAGACCAGTGGCGGCAACTACCTCTGCTGGCAGGCAAACCTAGTCACACTGCAGCTTAATGGGGCACCTGCTCTCAGAGATGAAGTCCAAGGGTCACTTCCTAATTTGAAACTCCACCTTTCCCTTTGCTGTTCATAGAGCAGTGACCACCAACAGCTGCAGTGAAAGAGCCCCAAGTACCATCTGCTCCCCCCAAATAAGCAGTGGTACTCCTGGGCTAAGGAGCAACACTGGAGAGGCAGCAAAGCTGGGGTGTGGGGCAGAGATTCTGTGAGGCACACACATCTTAATTCTGCATTCTTTTTCTCTATACAGTTTGCTACAGTTTTGATGACAAAACCTGCACAGAGCATAAATACCCTAATCTCATCCAGCTCCCAGTTTCACTTCCTGACATCCTGTTGTATATGGCTCGATGACAGCACCAATGAACATTGATTGATAGAGTCTCCCATCTCCTTTTTCACTGCAGAATGGGAGATGTGCACAGAGAGGAGTTTCCTTTCCTCTCTCACCCCACCCAACCTGCCAGAGTGAGCTAGGAGGGATGAAGATGAGGAAATAAGCTCAGGGACACGTTTCTCATGTGAGGCACCATTGACACAGCCTTGGCAGCTGCTTGGCTGCGCTCATGCCAGTTGTGGGCTGCCTGCACACCATTTTACCTTGTAGACCTTGGAGAAGAAACCGCTGCCTATCAGTTCGGCATTGAAGTTTTCCCAGAACTCCAGCTTCCTGACAGTCGTGCGCAGCCTCTGCCAGCGGTCCTCTTGGTAGTAGGTGTCAGACGACTCCCCATAGTACTGCACAGGCTTGGAGGGCTCTGGTGCAATCAACTCTGCCTCGCACATCATGGTGGCAGCAGCTAAAACACAGCATATTTCACAGTGAGCCAGCAGCAGCGTTTGGACATCAACAGCAGTACAGTGTTTATACTGGAGACCAGGACTGGACAAAGCCTCAGTAACAGAGGGAGAAGAGACGAGGCACCAAGATTCTAGAATCATGGAATGGTTTGGGTCAGAATGGGCCTCAAAGTCCATCCAGTCCCACCCCTGCCATGGGCAGGGACATCTCCCACTGGATCTGGTTGCTCAAAAACCCATCTAACCTGGCCTTGAACACTCCAGGGATGGGGCAGCCACCACTGCTCTGGGCATCCTCAGCCAGGGCCTCACTGCCCTCACAGGAAAACATTTCTGCCTAAAATCTAATCTCAATCTCCCCTCTTTCAGCTTCAAACCCATCTCCCTCATCCTATCCCTGTACTCCCTGATCAAGAGCCCCTCTCCAGCTTTCCTCATAGCAGTGGTGTTCCAGCCCCCTGCAGATCTCTGGGCTTAGGCCTGATTTATGCAGGTTTTATCCAGATTTCTTTATGCCAGGACTCAAAGTTAGACTGGCAAATAGTCACTTACACCTTCTAAAGGTTTACAACAGATCGGACGCATTACACATGATAGTGCAGCCCAGGAAAAGCCCCAGGGACTCAGCCTTGCTCAGCCAGCTTACATTGGATTAAAAGCCAGTGTGTCTAAATCAGGCTTTTATCAGGTCACGTGCCACATGCTAATGCCGCATCCATCACCCACAGCTCCAGACAGGGCTTAGCCACTACTGTTGACAGAGGGCCATGGTTCAAGTGAGCTGGCAGGAGACATGGCTCTATCCTCACCTGGCAGGTGCCTATAGCTCATGATAAGCCCTAATGAATCACAGAACAAGGAGATGCCTCAGCAACCCTCCTCCTGCCTGTGTACACTTGAGCCCCAAGTGTATCTGCTAAATTTCCTTCCTTTCCCACCATTCTGATTCTTGCAGTTTCCTCTCCAGTCCCCTCCCTCCATTCCCCTTTCTGCCTTTTCAGCGCCAGGCTCACACTCCTCCAAAGCCATTTGCCATCTTTGCCTTCTCCCGCATCACTTGCCTCTAGTTACTTCCAAACTGCAGGGTAGACAAATCCAGTGGGAACCAGGCTTCTGACATCCTGAGTGAGGCGAGTAAGGCTCCTACATCTGGGTAACTGTAAGCAAACACTGGTATGCTCCGAAGTTGAGGGAGGACTCACAGCACGTGCTCAGATTCCCATGGGACCAGGTGAGCTGCTCTGCCAGCCTGAAATCAGATAGGATAATGGTCAAAGGGTAATTGTGCAGCCCTTCCAGCTGAGGCAGAGGTAAGCTCTGCCTTCGCTATGTTTCTGCCTGAAGTCTTACACCAAAAAAAGGAGCCGCATCAGCATTCCTTGATCCCATTATTTCATGGCCCTTTGCTTCTACAGAGTGAGGCAAAACCAGCACTGAGACATGCAGAAAATATTTTCACTGCCATCTCATCCACCCACAGCCCAGCCAAGACCAGAAGAAAGAGCTACCAAACAGCAACAGAGATGGTGGCAGGGCTAGGCAGGGTAGGATTTCTGGAAGAGTTGAGGGCTGGGATGTGGGGCAAGCAGACAGTACTGAGCAGGGATCCCTGATGTGAACAACAGGCAAGCTCCAGGCTGAGAGCCAGGCAGACACGGCAGAACAACAGCACAAACTTCTGAAAGCAACCAGACCCCAAAGATGCCACTACAGGACAGACCCACACAGTCTGCAGGAATCCAGTCACAGCAAAAAAAAAAAAAAAAAAGCCATAAAGCCATCCCACTCTGGCTGTGTCACTGAAGGCACTAACTTCATCCAGATTCTGCAAGGGTCTTGTGTGCAGAATGGCACGACATTGGCAGGGCTGGGGCAGAGCAAGGCAGTGGCACAAACGGGAGGCAGAGTGCAGTGAAAGGGATTTTACTGCCCAAGCTGCAGGGCAGACATGGGAGGTGCTGCAGCTCCAGGCCAGGGGAGCAGTGCTTCACACTCCAGTGAGACACAGGAGTTCCTCCGCACCTGCACAACTGGCAGGACACAAAAGGACGCTGACAGGGTCTGAGGGATCTTGTTGATCCCAAGCCTACAATGAAACATGGAGAAGGCGTGGCAAGGGGTTGCCCTAAACATCAGACCCACCTTTGAGGATGCACTTTCAGGGTCTCCCCATTCCTGCCCTCAATCCTGGGACACAGCTTTGCGCTCTTCTCTTGTATGGAGAGAAAACCAGTCACACAGCAAAATCACAACCCCACCCTGCATGCAGTCGCTCACTGGCAGTGCTGTGGTGAGCATCCCCAGCTGCTGCTCCAGCCTCCAGGCACACTTACCTGGCATGTTCTGAGGGCCTCTCCCTCTAATTTAGTAGCTTTAGTGACAAAAGAAAGAGGAGCAGAGCAGTGCAGGGCCAGGTGTCCTGATCCCCACCCTGGAGCCCTTCCTGCCTGCTGGGTGAACCCAGGCACCCAGGCCACAGGTCTCCACAAGGCAGCCTGCCTGGGGCTGCCTGTTCCACAGGGACTGGTTTTCTTTTGAGAGGCTCCTCTGTTCAATGCTCTTGCCACGTACCAACTCCTCCTGCCACAACCCAGTTCATCAATTGCCTCTTTGTCCAGTACAGAAACCCCGCAGCATCCCCAGCATGCCGGGAATGGCTCCTCACATTGTGCTGCTGAGTCGGAGCCGAGTCTTTATTTTCTTCTTATAAATGTGGCTGTTTGTCCAGATATTAGCACTGACACGTAGGCTGGATGAGAAAACGGCCTTTCAAAATGCCAAGATTTATTTGAAGGCTTCCTAGGAACCAGGAATGGAGGGGGAAGAGGGTGGGAGAAGGATAGGATGAGGAAGGGCAGTCTTGGGGACGACCCAGAGCCCCAGGCATTCAGCAAGGTTCAGGGCAAGCAAAGCTTTTCTCTGAGCAGCCCCAGTGCTCCCAGCTCCAATTCAGCACACAGTGCAGAGACACCAGGCTTGGGCTCAGCCCCTTTGAGGCTGCCCTGCCTGCAGGGAGAGGGAGTGGGAACCATTGTGCCACTGGCTTCCACCATCCTCTGAGGAAACTGCCCACGGCCCCAAGCTTCCAGCTGCGCCCACAGTGAACACAGAGCCCCTTCCGTATACTGCGGCAGAGCACACAACAAGCAGCTCCCCAGGGTGGCACAAAGCACCAGGGATGCAGCTCACAGACTGCTGGGAATGTTTGGATGCTGTGAGCTGTCATTGCAGGGAACCCATTCCTTGCCAGATAGAAAACAAAAAATTAGAAGTCATTGTGAAGAGCAGACACAGTGCATCAGCTTCTCTGGGTCTTCCTCATCTGCAGACACCAGAGGCTTAACCCAACCACCTGTGCAGGTCTCTGTGTGGAGCACACCCCAGCCCTGCTTCTCACACACAGAAATGCCCCAGCTCTGCCTGCTGATGAGAAATTAGCAGGTGTTCTGAAGGAAGAAAAACAAGACAAGCATAAGTACAAACACACTCTCCAGGGCAGGAAGCAGAGAAGGCTTCAAGTCAGCTTGCCTTGCAAACTGGATAACAGTCAAAAAGGCACAAAGATTTCTTTGAGGTGCAAAGGTGCAAAAATGACTAGAATAAAAAAATACTCCAAACAACTCTGCAGTCATAAGCATCATCCCCCACATCGACTGTTGATCTCTGCTCCCTTTGCCATGCGCTTCAGGCATTTACTGTGATTTTCATTCTTAAGACTCATGGTACAAGATCTCCAATTGATGTCACAGAGCACCGATTTCATCAGCATACATAAAACTCATTTTCTCCTGATATTTAATTGACACTATTGAAATGAAAAAGCAGAGCAGGGCGCGTGGGTGTTTTAAAGGAAGTTCAGTGTGTTAGAATTGCCAAGCATTTGAGCTGGCCAGATCATCCTCAGCCCACACTCTCCATCAAGAAGAACGCATTTGGATGAGAAAAGATACCATGACCTTACTGCTGAAATGTTTAGGCATCATCTGAGAGCGATCACTGCTTGTTGTGGCCCAGGGACTTGGGCTGGAGGCTGCAGAGAGACCAGGAAGGGAGGTGGGGGCCAAACTGACCCCTTGCAAACCCAAACACACTTCACAGCCAGCGAAAGTTGTGCCCCTTATCTCTGGGGCTTCCATCCAAAACCCCAGAGAAATCTCAACCACTCATTGCTCTTCCCAGAAGCAAGAGATTAGTTTTAGGTCAAGGATCCTTGGTGCAGATGGCCAGAGTCTTAAGCCAGGATAAGGCTCAGGCTGCCTGCTAGGCTCTGCTGGTAGATCTCCTGTGTCTCTCTCTCCTCAAATGCCAATCAGCAGTAACAGTACTTTGCTGGTTTCACAAGACCTTCTGGTATGTCAGCAAGCCAAATCCCATCTGCAACAACCAGCATCGCTCCTCATCAGGGAGAAGATGGTTTCCGGCCCTCCAGGTCCTGTCCTGCATGTCTTGCTTGGTGTCCCAAAGCATTTGCTACCTCCTGACCCTAAGAACACACTGGGTTGGAGAGGGCCAGGTGCTGCTTTGTGGGCACCCCAGCAGCTCACCACAGCACTAACAGTGTGTTAGGCACTCCGTGAGCTGCTGGAGTGCTGCATGGTCTTTACCAGCTGTTTTGGAGTAAAGGCAAAGCTCCCCCGCTGAGCTTCACACACACCTTCTCACTGCACCTTCTCCTCCTAAACCTGCTCTATCTCTTCTCAAACAAATGGTCATCACTTTGTTCACCCATGGAAACATTAAGCAGAAACTAAATGACCTGGAAGCATGTTGCTCTGGAGATACTTTGAGAACATTAACTGGACTTTGCACTTTGGGAGCCAGGTGGGGAGAAGCTTTAGGAAATGGCTCAAAGTCACAGAACAGCCCTAGTACTGTTCCGGAGATGACCCAGTGAACCTCAGCCCTGTGCTCCAGCCAGATGTCCATCCCTCAGAGCCAAGGGAATGAGTGGAGCGAGAAAGAGAGGTAATGGGGACCCACCTCCTGCAGACTGCTGGATCCACAGACCTCTAGGGAATGGGGGAAAGAAAAGCTCAACAGTTCCTTGTACCATCCTCTAGCACTATGGTGCTCACTGCTGCTGGGGACAAGGACAACCTAGAGGGACCATGAAACCTTGCTCTTCTGAGGCTGTTCCTGGGAAAACTGTAACCATGAGAATCTAATACTTGAAGGTCTTTGAAACCTGTGGGCTGGTGAACACCAGTGTCACCACCGGGACTGTGCAGGATTATTCATGTATGGCACAGGAATCATAGAATCATAGAATAACCAGGTTGGAAAAGACCCATCGGATTATTGAGTCCAACCATTCCTATCAAATACTAAACCATGTCCCTCGGCACCTCATCCACCTGTCCCTTAAACCACTCCAGGGAAGGTGAATCAACCACCTCCCTGGGCAGCCTCTGACACTGCCCAATGACCCTTTCTGGGAAACATTTTTTCCTAATATTCAGCCTAAACCTCGCCCCTGGTGGAACTTGAGGCTCAGTCACTTGTGAGAAGAAGCCAGCTCTCTCCTCTCCACAACCTCCTTTCAGGAAGTTGGAGAGAGCAATGAGGTCTCCTCTCAGCCTCCTCTTCTCCAGGATAAACACCCCCAGCTCTCTCAGCCGCTTCTCATAAGGCCTGTTCTCCAGCTCCTTCCACCAAATTTTGTTGCTCTTCTCTGGACTCTCTCCACAGCCTCAACATCCTTCTTGTGCTGAGGGGCCCACAACTGAACACAGGATTCGAGGAGCAGTCTCACCAGTGCTGAGTCCAGAGGGAGAAGAACTTCCCTGGCCCTGCTGGTCACACCATTTCTGATCCAAGCCAGGATGCCATTGGCCTTCTTGGCCACCTGGGCCACTGCTGGCTCCTGTTCAGTCCCTGTCAACCAACACCCCCAGGTCCTTCTCCTCCAGGCAGCTTTCTAGATAGATTTCTCCTAGTCTGGAGCTACTCAGGGTTGTTGTGCCCCAAGGGCAGGACCTGACATTTGGCCTCGTTAAACCTCATCCCATTGGTCTCAGCCCATGCATCCAGCCTGTTCAGATCCCTTTGGAGCCTCCCAACCCTCCAGCAGATCCACACTCCCACCCAGCTTAGTGTCACCCACAAACTTGCTCACGGAGCACTTGATGCCTTCATCCAGGTCATTGATGAAGACATTGAACAGGGCTGGACCCAGCACTGAGCCCTGGGGACGTCACTGGCTTCCAGCTGGAGTTCACTCCATTTCCCAGCACTCTCTGGGCCCTCCAGCCAACCAGTTTTCCACCCAGGAGACTGTGCACCTGTCCAGGCCAGAGGTGACAGTTTCCGTAGCAGAATGCTGGGAGAAACTGTGTCAAAAGCTTTGCTGAAGTCTGGGAAGATCCATCCACAGCCTTTCCCTCATCCAGCAGCCGAGTCACTTTATCATAGAAGGTGATCAGGTTTCATAGAATCATAGAATCACCAGGTTGGAAGAAACCCACCAGATCATCGAGTCCAACAATTCCTATCAAACACTAAACCATGTCCCTCACCACCTCCTCCACCGGTGCCTTAAACACCTCCAGGGAAGGTGACTCAACTACCTTTCTGGGCAGCCTCTGCCAGTGCCCAATGACCCTTTCTGTGAAAAATTTTTTCCTAGTGTCCTAATGTTTGGCAAGACCTGCCTTTTGTGAACCCGTGTTGACTGGGCCTGATCACCCGCTTCTCTTGCATGTGCTTCATGATCGCACTCAAGATCACCTGTTCCATGACTTTCCCTGGCACCGAGGTCAGACTGACTGGCCTGGAGTTCCCTGGATCCTCCCTGCGACCCTTCTTATAGATGGGCACAACATCAGCCTCCAGTGCAGTGGAACTTCCCCAGTCAGCCAGGATTGCTGGAAGATGATGGAAAGGGTTTTGGCCAGCACACCCGCCAGCTCCCTCAATACCCTAGGGTGAATCCTGTCTGGCCCCATAGACTTGTGGGTGTCTAGTTGGGCAAGCAAGTCTCTAACCGCCTCCTTTTGGATCATGAGAGCCTCATTCTGCTCCTCTACCTCCTGGGTTTGTACACAGATGGAACAACTTTCTTTACAATTAAAGACTGAGGCAAAGAAGGCATTAAGTACCTCAGCCTTTTCTTCATCCCCTGTCACTGTTGTTCCTTCTGCATCCAATAGGGACTGTATATTCTCCCTTGTCCTCCTTTTATTGTTAATATATTTATAGAAAGACTTTTATTATCTTTCACAGACTTAGCCAATCTGATTTCTAGTTGGGCCTTAGCCCTCCTGATTTTTTCCCTGCACGATCACACTTCTCTCCTGTAGTCCACCCAAGATGCCTGTTCCTTCTTCCAAAGCTCATAGACATTTCTCTTCTTTTTGCTGTCTCTCAAGATCTCCCTGCTCAGCCAAGCTGTTTTTTCCCCCGCTGGCTCTTTTTCTAGAACATGGGGATGGCTTTCTCCAGAGCTGCTAGGATCTCCTTTTTGAAGAGCTCCCAGCCCTCATGGTCTCACTTGCCCTTAAGGACTGTCTCCCATGAGACTTTGCCAATCAGAGGGTTTGGCTGAAATCAGCACAAAAGAAACAACTGCAGCATCTGCCCTGAAACCATGTACCTGGACTAAGCCATAGGCCACTTGGGGTCCTGTGCACTGAGGCTGCTAGGGGGCTTGAAGCTACCAACGGAAGAGAGAGGGCTGTGTGTCAGGTGTTAGAGGTCTGATCACGACACTAATTGCAGAGGGGGCACACTATTCTGCCCTGCAGGGCTCCTTGCAAGGGGCTCCTGCTGGTGGGAGCACAACCATGGGCAGAGCCATGTCCAGTTGCAGGTTGATGCTCAGCCGCGGGGATGCTGCCCACCTACCCCTGGCATCCAGAAAGCCCTGGGCAAGGTGGGATGCAGCCCGTGTCCTGCCAGCAGTGCCAACGATACCCCAGGAGGTGTGATCAGCCTTCCTTGGGAAACACTGACTTTCTCTAGTGACTTTTAGAATCCTGAGGGAGACCTGCTTGCACCAGTCACTTCATTTTCAGAGAACGAAACCTGGCAAGAGATGACCCTGTGTCCCAAACACTCTCGAGGCTCCAAACTTTAGTTTGTCCTTCTGTGCCAGCAGCCACTGGGCAGAAAGGAGCAGCTGCTGAAGACACCTGACGGAAACAACTTGAGAATTAAACCAAAGCAAACCCAGTCTTTACTCTAAGGGCCACTCTGCTCTGGCAGAGGATGATCCCTCAGCTGAAGGAGCAGAGCTGCTGCTGCCTGCTGGCTCTGCAGATGTGCCACCTCTGCATAAGAAGCATCTACATGCAGGCAAAGCCAGAGAGCATTGGCTCCATTTCATTTTCTGAGCTCTGTGAGATCTTAGGCAGAAACAAAGCACCACCCTTCTGGTAAGCAGGAATCACTCACCCTATTCCCTAATAGACAACTTTTCCCTTCTCCACATTTGCAGGTCATGGTTCAAGGATAAAGATTAGCCAAGGAATTGCTGAGAGGATGGAGAAAAGCTGCAGAGTTTGCAGCTGGCTGAGTGTAACAGGCTAATCAAATTCAGCAGTGAATTTGATTCAATCTTCCTGTTCCCCCCTCTAGCACAAGGTGCATATGCCTCAGGGGATGGCTCCAGTGTCACTTTAATTAACTCTTGATCTACCACAAAAGGAAGGGAAAAGCTGCTTCGCTGGGGCTGGGGCACACTGAAAATATCCATATTCCCCATCTCTTTCAGCTCAGCTGCCTCCAGAGTGTGAGGTGGTCATTCAGAACAGGGACTTTACATACCCCAAATTGCCCTCTGGATGTGTTTTCTCTCCCTCCGTCACTTACAGGAGCCTCTGGGGCACAAGCCAGATAATTCACAGCCTAATGCTATACTCCTCATAACCTCTCCATGCCCCTTTTCCCAGTCACAAGCTGGGGAAGAGCCTGAGCCTTCATGCTGCCACATCCCCTCCAGCACCTTTGCAGATGTGTCTCCTTGTAGCAAGCCACCCCAGCACTGGGAGGGAATATGGGGACAAGAGGGTGGTGGGTGCCCAAGGAAGAGGCATCTCCAAAGCAGACTTGAATCCAGAAGAGGAGACGGACAGGCTGGTAGACCTGGTGTGAGACTGTGCTTGTTCAGACAGGTCATCCTGAGAGAAACTCTGCCCCTTGTAAGTTTAAGGAGCCCCCAGCACATGTCCCCTTGCATGATTCCCACACTCCAGCCAAAGCAGGACTGCAGTAACTACCCAGCAGATAAAGCTGCAATCCAGTCACAGCACCTCAGATGTTAGTTTTCCCAGTAGTGGAAAATTAATTGTAGCAGCCCTGTTGATTCCAGCTGGCTCATCCCCAGTGCTGAAGCTACTCTCTTCAGCAACAAAACCACTGATCTTTCTCAGCAGCTTCAAACAAACGAATAAAAGACAGAACTCGGAGCACATGTTCTCAACCTTGCATAACCAAGGCGCAGAAAACCTTAGCCCTCTTCCCGCAAAAACCTGACGGCAGGCAGCCAGCGAGGGAGCAACCCTGAGCCTGGGGCCTCTCCATCCCATCTGCACACAAGGACTAGAACCAGGCAACCTCCCTGCAAGAGCAAAGTAAGTAAGAATTAATTTAAAAGCCCATGCTTTGAGATGGAGGTAACTAGACCCATCTCAGCATGGCAGCTGGGCGCATTCTTACAAGTTCAGCACCTCCACAGCACTTTTGGACCCCATCTCTCTGCCCTGCACTTTGTCCTTGTCCCAGCCGCCACAGTCAGACTGTGCGGATCCAAGGAGATGGTCCCTGCTCTGACAGCCTCCAGGATACATCCTGCAAAGCATGAGTCCTCCCAAGTGGAGCAAAGGAGAGCAAGCTCAAATACTGGGGTGTCAGAGCAGGGTCTGTCCCACTGCCCTGGAGCACTACCCCAAGCTGAGTTTGCCTCAGGCATCCAGGACTGCCCTCCCATCACATCCCACTCTCCACTCCAAGCCTTCCTCTCGCCACCAGTCACTGTATCAAATCCACCACTGGGTCATTAACAAACATATAACTCGTAGGAAGTTGAAGTTTATGTGGCAGAGAAGCTGCCCTGCTCTCCTGCAGACCTTGGAAAGCTCCCTGCTAAGGAAACAAATTAATCATTCACCTCCATTAAAGCCATTTCTCCTTGGAATGCTGTACAAATAGGCAGTATTTACACCACAACACAAGATAAGAACTTTCCAAGGGCAAGCAAGTTGTTCCCAAGAGCTCCACACACATCACAGCCAGATAATGCCAGGAACACTGAACACAGTGAAGTCTGTCTCCGGGGAACAAGGTAACCCAAGCTCTGAAAGGACCAAGGAAAGAGAAACACATTTGCCCCTGTGATCAACATTTCCTTAGCAGTGTAGCCCAGTAGACTGAGGCTCTGTGGCAATCCCAGTCCGTACAGACATCATCTCACAGCAGTCTGCTCATGCAAAGTGTGAAGACTGGGCTATCATTAACAGATTTAAAAACGGAAGTGAAAACATATGAAAAGCAAGTTAAGCGACTTGCCCTAGGCCAGGCAGGGAGCCAGTGTCAAGGTGGGGTTCACAGCTGAGTGGTGAGGAACAACCAGAGGCCCCCTCAGCAGTGGCCTCACACACCCAGGTCATTCATACACCACGATCTGCCCGCTGCTCACTTCCTCGGAGAGAAGGGAGGGTGGCAAAGAGGAACCCCAGCAGCAACTGAGCAGTAGAATGAGAGGCTGTTTGGGCAGCTTTCCTCTCTCAGGAAATTAAGACCCATTCCCACCCTGCTGCAAACTCCAGGGGCTTCCACAAGCTTGCCTCAGAGCAGAGCTAACACACAGCAAATGCTCTTCATCTCATTCCAGCTGTCACTGGGGGCACAGAGGAGCACAGCACTGGCCAACCACGTGCCAAAACTTGCAAGACGACATTTCACGTTTGGTGGCAAGAGATGGGCACCTCTGGCCTTGAGCATTCCTGCTGAAGATCCAGTAGGGCAGCAGACAAAGCGTTTGCTGAGAGATGCCTCAGAAACTGTGCTCCAAGGCAAAGTCCCAGGGCTTTGCTCTATGCAGAGCCAGGCTGCCATGTCCCATACAATTTTCATTGCAAAATCTGCCCTGAGGGGAGAAGATTATGCAAGATTTAGTGTGAACAGTAGGAATCACCCTGACGTGTTTTCTTTAAAGGCCCTGACGTTTTAAATTCTGACTGTAGGAAGCCACCAGGCTCCCAGCCCCCAGAAGAAAAGCAGCTCCTGTGTGCACAGAGCAAACAAGTATCCAGTGAGAAGCAGAGAGGTGGCAGAAGAAACAAAACTTCTGCCATGAGTGGGATTCCCCACTGATGCCCCCAACTCTCCAGCTAACTCCTGCACTGCTGCCCACACACACATACTGTTGGGTGCAGTCTAGAGACACCAAACACACTCTCAGAGCCCTTGCCAGGGGAGGGGGGGGAAAGGTGTTTTGGTTCTGAGGGGATGTGTGGTTCCAGCCCTTGTACTTCCACATTGCTTTGGGATCCTCTGAAAATTCCCTAGAAAGCACCAAACCTAACAGTTCCTGGGACTAAGAATTCAAAGAGAAAATAACAATGGTGCATCTCCAGCAAGCATCAGCACTGTGCAAGGAGGACCTGCCCTGGTAGACCAGCACAAGAGATGCTTGAAACCAGCTGTATCCCACCCACACAGCCTTGCCCTGGGTGCAAGCAGCCACGTTCTGGCAGAGGAAGATTCAACAGGAAAGGGACAAGCAGATACACGCTGGTACCCAGAGTGTCTCTGGCGTGACCTCTTGGAGAAGGACCATCAGCTGGGCAAGGACCCTCCAGGGCACTGCAGGGCTCTCCACGCTGCCCAATCAGCTCCATCCTGTGATGAGCAGACATAGTCTGGTGCATTTCTAAGCTGCACTGCCCAGGGCCAGATTGGATTTATCTGAGTATTGCTTTTTTCTTCAGGGCCAGGAGCACGGCAAGTCCAGCCTTTCTGCTGAGCTGAGACTGGGCTGAGAACACGTCTCTCCTCCAGCAACCAGTGTGCCAGCGTGAGCACTGTCCATGCAAACAGCAGCAGAGCCACAGAGCAGCACTGAAGGCAAACTGCCTGCTTTGGCACAGGGACAGGTGACAACAGAATAACCGCCAAGGAACTCCAGGCAAAGCACAAGCCCTTTTTTATCTCCCCTTTGGCATCTGTGTCTATCTGCTGGAGCGAGTCCAGAGGAGGCCACAGAGATGATCTGAGGGCTGCAGCACCTCCTGTACAAGGACAGGCTGAGAGAACTGGGGTTGTTCAGCCTAGAGAAGAGAAGGCTGCGGAGAGAACTTAGAGCAGCTTCCAGAACTGAAAGGGGCTCCAGGAAAGCTGGGGAGGGGCTCTGCATGGGGGAGGGCAGGGATAGGCTAAGAGGAATAGTTTTTTGAGCTGAAAGAGATAAGATCTTAGGGATAAAAGTTTTGCTGTGAGGGTGGGGAGGCCCTGGCCCAGGCTGCCCAGAGCAGGGGTGGCTGCCCCATCCCTGGAGGGGCTCAGGGCCAGGCTGGATGGGGCTCGGAGCCCCTGATCCAGTGGGAGGTGTCCCTGCCCGTGGCAGGGGGTGGAAATGGATGATATTTAAGGTCCTTTGCAACCCAAACCATTCTATCCGTTTTCTCGCAGCCTTCGAGGAAGGCCGGAGGCCGCTCAGGGCGCGGGGACATCCCCGGAGCAGCCCCTGCCCCGCGGTGCGGGGACGGCAGCGCCGCCAGGGACAGGGATGGGGCGAGGGGGCCGCGTCCCGCGGGTGCGACCGTCCGCTGCGGGGCCACCCGGTGCCACGGAGACACGGGGGCCACAGGGTGAACAGGGCGCGGGGGACACGGGGGATGCGCCGCCGACTCACCCTCTGCGGCGCCAGCCCCACGCGCTGCCCGCGGCCGCTCTCAGCTCCGCTCCATCCGACTCCGCTCGGCTCCGCCTCCTCCCGCAAAGCACCCCCGGACCCGGTCCCCCCAGCGCCCGGCGAGGGACAGAATCATAGAATCACCAGGTTGGAAAGGACCCACCGGATCATCGAGTCCAACCATTCCTATCAAACACTAACCCATGTCCCTCAGCCCCTCGTCCACCCGTCCCTTAAACACCTCCAGGGAAGGGGAATCAACCCCCTCCCTGGGCAGCCGCTGCCAGGGACCAATGACATGTGAAATGACCAATGACTGTGAAATATATTTTCCTAATGTCCAGCAAGAACCTCCCCTGGTGGAGCTTGAGCCATTCCCTCTCGTCCTGTCCCCTGTCCCTTGGGAGAAGAGCCCAGCTCCCTCCTCTCCACAACCGCCTCTCAGGTAGTTGGAGAGAGCAATGAGGTCTCCCCTCAGCCTCCTCTTCTCCAGGATAAACACCCCCAGCTCTCTCAGCCGTTCCTTGTAAGGCCTGTTCTCCAGCCCCTTCACCAGCTTCGTTGCTCTTCTTTGGACTCACTCCACAGACTCAACATCCTTCTTGTGCTGAGGGGCCCACAACTGAACACAGGATTCGAGGAGCAGTCTCCCCAGTGCCAAGTACAGAGGGAGAAGAACTTCCCTGGACCTGCTGGTCACACCATTTCTGATCCAAGCCAAGATGCTATTGACCTTCTTGGCCACCTGGGCACACTGTTGGCTCCTGTTCAGTCGCTGTCAACCAACACCCCCAGGTCCTTCTCCTCCAGGCAAGAAGTGTTGGAGGAACTGGGGAACTCCAGACCTGTCAGTCTGACCTCCACCGTACACACGGACTCACCTGGCTGACTTGTGATTTGCTGAGATTGCTGACACAGCTGCCTTGTGAATCCCTTTCCCAGGTTCCCCTAAATGAAATGGAGCCACGGACACAGGTATCCAAAGCCTGGCAGATGGCTGTGGTTGCCAAGCTGCTGCTGCATTCCTGGTGCCACATGTGCAAACCTCACGTGCAATTCCCACTGCCTTTGTGACATTGATTGTAAGGAAAACACGGTTTATAACCCAAAGCTGGAACCTGAGGGCTCTGTGGGGCCCTGCTGCCCAGGGTCTCAGTGTAGCAAGGGCCTGGATCTGGTGCTGTGGTGGGAGGACACTGCTGAAGATGGTTTTGCATTGTGCAGCTGCATCTTAGCAACCGTGTTTACAAGACAGCAGAGTACAGGCAGGAATGTTCTTTAAGTCGGGTACCTGAAAGCCTTTAAGAGCCCCAGCCGGCTGTTTGATAATAACAAAATACAGTTGTCAGGAAATACAGGACTGCAGCCCCTTCAAGCACCTCTTGCTCTCTCATCCTACTGAGGCCAAAAATCTGACCAAGGGAGACTGGAAGGAGCTTGTCCAGCTGGTGCTGCCCAGAGCTAACAGTCTGGAAGCCCCATTGGAGAGGGACTCACCTCCTTAGTCTGGGATCTTTTGATGAGTTCAATATTGACTGACAGGTAGGGAGAAAACCAGGCTACTTCTTTCTCTTTTCAGATCTTGGAAAGCCTTTGTCTCTTCATCTCATCCACAGCAAGGATTTCCATTTCTGAAGACGCTGGGAAGCCTTTCTAAAGGCATTATTTTATTAGGATTGCTTCAAACAAAAGGTTTTAGTGAAAAACCTTCTCCTGCCAACAGGACAAATGATTTTGCCTGTGTCATCTCTTGGATTTCCCTAACCCCTTCACAAAGCTTGGCAACAAGCACAAATCCTTCTTAAAGCCCTGGATTACACACCTCACAGCCGCTACTTGTACCCTAACTCTGTGAGCCCTTTGGGACAGAATTTAGATAAGCAGTCATCTAAAAATAAGACTTTAATCCTGCAGCATGCAGCGCAGATCTCACCCTGAGCCTGCACAGGACCTGCTCCATGACTAGTTCCAGCCTTTCCTCTCCACTGCAAAAGCAAAGCATTTCCTGGTAACACCTTTGGTTTCCTTTGTTTTACACTGACACAAGGCTGAGAAGCATCCAGTGGTTTATGGAGTAGAGGACCCTCCCATGTCACAGCTTCTCTTCTCGGGGAGGTGGGATGAAGCTGCCTGAGCCTCATCCTTGGCAGAAATAAACCTGCCATCAAATCCAGACAGTCTTAAAAACAACAGTCTCTCCCCTGCCCCTATCCCCCAAATTCCAGGATTTCAAAGTCTTCATTACAAAGACAGTTCACTGAAAGAACAAACCTGGGAGTGCAGGAAACTGCTTAAAAAATAACATAAATGAAACACTGTTCAGAGCTCCTCAGAGTACAAGATTCTGTTTCTATTAAATTTATAAAGAAAGCACAACGCTGTTGTCAGTCTTAATGCAGCAAAAATGATTTTTCCAGTCGAGTGACTGGTCCGTCAGGGATAAATCTCGTGCGCATTTCAGACCAGAAGCAGGCAGGACCTTGGCACCCCCTCGGCCGGGAGCTCGTACAAAATCAGCCTGAGACAAGCCTAGGCCAGAGCTGCTCACACGTCCTTGGAGCTAGCACCATCCTTTCATCACACCAAACCAAGGTGCACCTGCCTGCCACCGGGTTTTGTCATCCTGTGATGACACAAGGAATCAAGACTCTATAACTTATAAAGTTATAAAGTAGGCATGTTTATTCAGTGCTGAGACGCACGGGAGAATTATTCTATGATTTCTCCAACACAACGTGTATGCCTCTTGTGGCAACTTGCCTTGGCTTTATACAGTAAACTGTTAGATGTTCACAACCTTTCCACGCTTCTTCTTATGATGAGTTTGAAAAGAATCTTCTTCCCATTTGTGCCTGTGCAGTGTCTCCTCAGGGATGAAGTTGATTGTCTTAACTTCCTTTAAATTCAATCTGCACGTGTGCTTTCTGGATCCTTGCCATCCTTATCAGCGTGGCTTTTCACTCCTATCACAGTTCCAGATGATTTGTCCTGCTTATCAGAAATCAACTAGCAACAGACCCCTTTTCTACACAAAGGCATATAGAAACACGTTGCTTTAGTTAAACAACTGTCATCCTGTGTATTCTTTAATTGTGAGCAGTTTCTATTCTGCTGTTCTTTAAGTGTCAGTTGCTTCAGTTAAATTATTGCTATTCTGTTCACCCTTAAGTGTTAGTCCTTTTTTGTGTTTATCTTGAGCTGCTGATTGCTAAAAGGCTAAACAATTGTTATCCTGCTCATCAATGGTTAATTCATCCATATCAGTACCCCTGTATCAGTGACCCCTGAACCAGAGTGATCAAGCTCCACCAGGGCAGTTTCAGGCTGGACATTAGGAAAGAATATTTCACAGAAAGTGTCACTGGGCAGTGGCAGAGGCTGCCCAGGGAGGGGGTTGATTCACCTTCCCTGGAGGGGTGGACGAGGTGCTGAGGGACACGGGTTAGCGTTTGACAGGAATGGTTGGACTCGATGATCCGGTGGGTCTCTTCCAACCTGGCGATTCTATGATTCTATGATTCCTCCATTCCCCGTTTCTTCCAGGGCCGCGTGTACCCTCTGGGGACTCTGCTGGGGAACCGTCACCCACAGAGATCCCTCAGTCAATGGTCTCACGTGACGAGCCCCGCGCAGGGTCATGTGACCGCCCACAGCCATGGCGGCGCCGCTCTTGCTGCTGCTCCTTCTCGTCCCCATCGCCCCGAGGCTGCTGCCGGCTGCTGGTGCCGCTCCCGGTGGGTGCCCCACTCCTCCTCTCTCCCTCGCCCCCTCACCTCTTCTCCCTCGCCCCTCTCCCCTCTTCCTACCTCGCCCCTCTCCCCTCGGAGACCTCATTACTCTCTACAAGTACCTGAAAGGTGGTTGTGGAGAGGAGGGAGCTGGGCTCTTCTCCCAAGTGACAGGGGACAGGACGAGAGGGAACGGCCTCAAGCTCCGCCAGGGGAGATTTAGGCTGGAGATTAGGAGGAGGTTTTTCACGCAGAGGGTCATTGGGCATTGGAATAGGCTGCCCAGGGAGGTGGTTGAGTCACATTCCCTGGAGGTGTTTAAGGGACGGGTGGATGAGGTCTTGAGGGACTTGGTTTAGTGTTTGATAGGAATGGTTGGACTTGATGATCCAATGGGTCCCTTCCAACCTGGCTGTTCTGTGATTCTGTGATTCTTCCTACCTCGCCCCCTCACCTCTCCCTCCCTGCAGCAGCCCGGGCCGCACAGCTGGGCCTGGAGGAGCGGCTCTTCCAGCAAGTGCGTGACCACTTCAGCTTCGAGACCTGCGGCAACGAGACCTTCCCGCAGCGGTACCTGCTCTCAGGTGGGTGCTGCGCCCAGCAAGGAGCCGGAGTTTCTGTTCATGGTGCCTGGGGAGCTGCTGGACTCCCAAGAGGCACATGAGCCAGATTCCAGGCCTGTCGGGCACTGTCTGTGTCCTCTTCTTCTCCCCTTCTGTTCATTGTTTTAGCCAACGGTGTGGGGTACAGGTCGAGGATCTGGCTGCTCTGGAGTAGCAGCTGTGTGAGGCTTGTGCCAGGACCGGCTCCTGGTGTGTATGTCCTGTTGGACACAGCAATTCCTACAATTGCATCTCAATGCTTGAATGCAACGGAAAAAAACAAGTAGTGATGCAAACACACTGTTCTATGTAGGGCGAGGGAGGGGATTCTGCCCCTCTGATCCACTCTGGTGAGACCCCATCTGGAGCTCTGCGTCCAGTTCTGGAGTCCCGAGCCCAGGAAGGACACGGAGCTGTTGGAGAGATTGCAGAGGAGGCCACAGAGATGATGCGAGGGCTGGAGCACCTCCTGTAGGAGGACGGGCTGAGAGAGATGGAGTTGTTCAGCCTGGAGAAGAGAAAGCTCGAGGGAGACCTCAGAGCAGCTTCCAGGACTGAAAGGGGCTCCAGGAAAGCTGGGGAGGGCCTCTTGATCAGGGATTGCAAGGATAGGATGAGAGAAATGGTTTTGAGCTGAAAGAGGGGAGATTGAGATGAGATTTTAGGGAGAAATGTTTTGCTGTGATGGTGAGGAGGCCCTGGCCCAGGCTGCCCAGAGCAGTGGTGGCTGCCCCATCCCTGGAGGGGTTCAAGGCCAGGTTGGATGGGGCTTGGAGCCCCTGATCCCGTGGGAGGTGTCTCTGCCCGTGGTGGAGGTGGAACTGGATGGGCTTTGAGGTCCCCTCCAACCCAAACTATTCTGTGATTCTGTACGCATCATTCTTGCCAGTAAAGATAACTCCTTTTGGGTCAGTGTTTTGCATTATGTAGAACCAGCTTTCACCAGCTTAAGCCATGCGGAATAGCAAGGGTCTCCAGCGAGGAGCTAGCAGTGTCTCCTTTTCTAGCCAATAAGTTATCTTATGTGAAACGGGCAGTGAAAGAGAGGAGGCTTTGCTGAACAATGTGTAACTAAAAAGTCAGCAATTTCAATAACATCACATGTTTTTCAGTCCTGCCTGCTTGGAGGAGTTAGGACAGATTTACAGAGAGAGAGATAAGGTGGACCTGGGAATAACTTGGGTCCAGAGCGCTGCCCAGCCTGGTGCCAGCCCTCTGCAGCCTTGCAGGCTGCCTGTACCCAGAGCATCACAGGCAGCATCTCACCATCACCACATGCCCTGTCATGCTGCAGGTTGTTCGATGCCTGCACCCAATCACCAGTGTGTTACCAAGCGTGAATTCATGGATCAGTTCGGCCCAAAGATATGGGAACACCAGTAAATTTTGGTAGTACTCACAAGACTGAAATGTCACTGATTAAGTGGCCTTTTTTGATCTGTACTTTGGGCTCACTTGGTTTAAAGCATGGCATAACTTTGATTTGTTCTCTTAAGTACTGTGCTTTATTTGTGTGTCCTGGGCAGAGCAGAATAATACTTGTGAGAAACAAAACATCAACATTGCAGTTCTGCTAGTTTATAAACAGTTTCTTACTCAGAATTCCTGTGAGCAGTTCTGTCCCGTCTGCTGCTGCTTGTGTAATAGGTGTCTTTCCAGATTGTCTACAAGAGCCTGGAGAAGGCTGCTTTTTCACCACTGGGCATCTGACTGGCCTGAGGTCAGCTGGCAGCTCCCCCTGAGCTCAATCTGAAAACAGACACTTTGTTAAGCAACCCGTCTGGTTCAGGGTTGGCTCTTGGGAGTAGTTGCTTACTCCAGGAACCATGAAGCATATTGGAAGAAAAGCAAATGCAATGCAGGAGAATCAACCTTTTTGTTAACAAAGAGCAGCAGTTTTGCTAATGAAAGGTTTCAAACCCATTTCCAGGCCAAATCCTGCTTTGACAAGTCTATGTTGAGAATGACGAGAATTAAATTCAGGCCTCTCTGTTAATGGCAGCAGCCTCGAGTGACATGGGTAGACAGACACGCTGCCAATTTGGCATGGGACAACGTTGAGGAGGCTCCTTTTGGATGGTGAGGCAGCGTGTTGAAATCGGCACTGCTCCCGGGGTCTGAGGTCCGTTGTTGAGGGGAGCTGTTCATTATCCCTCCTAATTCCTGCACCACTTAAGACTAAGCTAAACCCAAATGTTTGTCCAAGTCAGGAGGCACTAAAGCTCTGTCTGTTAGATAACCAAGTACTGACACCCTCGGTCAGCTTGTCCTGCCAGTCTCATGTGCCTTTGGCTGCAAACAGAGCAGAGGTGAAGCACATCCTCATCATAGATTATCATATATACATGTGATATATCATGTGAGAGAGAGATGTGTATGTTGCTTATAAAACATACCACACCTGAAGGACAGGATGTCATCCACAAGGACCTGGTGAAGTGGACCTGTGTTAATCTCAAGAGATTCAACAAGGCCAAGTTGAATCTCAAGTTCTGCACCTGGGTCAGGGCAACCGGTGGTTTCGCAGAATCATCAGATTGGAAAAGACCCACAGGATCATCAAGTCCAACCATTGCTAAGGAATAAACAGAGGTATTATTCTAAAGGTGTTTAAGTGAGTTCCTACAAATCCAAGTACCTTTACCATAAATTCAACACAAATGTCTGAAGAAGAAAATAATAACTAACACACATGAAAAAGAGTATCATGATTTTGAGTCCACTTGCTAGAGATTTTTAGAGGAAAAACAGTAAATGAGGAAAACTCTCCAACAGCACCGTGTAAGTGGCACTTAATATTTTTAACATAGCACTGGGTTACCAAACCCCAGTCACTGTCATTGCATCTAACTCTGTGTCAATACATTGAAAATTACTGGCTTTCGTGACTGGTCCGCTTTTTAGGCATGGCATTTGGATTTAAAGTTGCTCAAAAAAAATCAAATTAAAGCCATGTAGGAAATTACTAGTTAAGGAGGGAGATGGGAGATGAAACTGCTAATTACAGAGGGAGATGGGGGTGCCACGACCAAACAAAATTTATTAAAAAGGCTCCTCCGTTTGTCATATACCATCACCACACTTACACACACCAGAAATAGGTCTTGTGACATTAATCACAAGTGCACACACTTTCAGGAACGGTCTGCAATTTGCTATGGATAAACTTAGGTTTTTCCATATACAGGAAAGAACAGAATTTTTTTAGCTGCATACTGTAAATTGATGCAAATCACAAAACATACTGTACTTACAACATATATCCAGAGACTGATCCTCTGCTCTCTGACCAAAAGAAAGATTTAATACAGGCTGGGGGATGATGTGATTGAGAGCAGCCCTGTGGAGAAGGACTTGGGGTGCTGGTCAGTGTGAAGCTTGATATGAACCAGCAATGTGTGTTCATCACCCAGAAAGCCAACCATATCCTGGGCTGCATCAGAAGAAGCGAGGCCAGCAGGGTGAGGGAGGGATTCTGCCCCTCTGTTCATCTCCTGTGAGACTCCACCTGGAGTCCTGTGTCCAGTTCTGGAATCCTCAGCGTAAGGAGGAGATGGAACTGTTGGAATGGGCCCAGAGGAGGCCAGGAAGCTGATCTGAGGGCTGGAGCACCTCCTGTATGAGGCCAGGCTGAGAGTTGGGGTTGTTCAGCCTGGAGAAGAGAAGGCTGTGGGGAGACCTTAGAGCAACCTCCCAGTACCTGAAGGGAGCCTACAAGAAAGCTGGAGAGGGACTTCTTACAAATGCATGGATGAGGGGAATGGCTTTATACTGGAGAGGGGAAGGTTTAGACTAGGCATAAGGAGGATTTTCTTGACAGTGAGGGTGGTGAGGCCCTGGCCCAAGTTGCTCAGAGAACTGGTGGCTGTCCTGTCCCTCGAAGTCAGGATGGGTGGGGCTCTGAGCAACTAGATTGAGTGGGAGATGTCCCTGCCCATAGGTGATCTTTGAAGGTCCCTTCCAAACCAGCCCATTCCATGAGCTGTGATTTACCACTTGGCTCAATATTACACATCTCAGCAGGAGCAGCAGAAAGATCCAGGCAATTCCATTTTGTGGGGAAAGTGCTCAGCGCAAGTATTTTGCAATGAGTTTGGCTGAAAAGAGGTATAGAAATAGAAAAATGCCCTTTCTGAGGGGCAGCTGTTCCCAAATGCCTTACAGAAGTGAGATTTTAGGCAGAGTGGCAGCTCCAGGCTGTGTGCTGATCTCATGGAAGCTCTTACTTACCCCAACTCTAATGAGATTTTTGTAGTCTGGCCTTTCTAATGCTGCTGTGCCCTAGCTCAGGAATCAGCTTTTTCAGAGTTCTTCCTTGTTAAGCTTCTGCCCATACTCCCCAAAAGGAGTCTTTCCATGTGTGGGGTTTTTTACATTTGCTTCTGAAATTGTCTCACTCAGCAAAGTTTTGGAAGAAGGGATCCGGACCCATCTTCTTCTACACTGGCAACGAAGGTGACATCTGGACTTTTGCTCAGAACTCTGACTTCATATTTGAATTAGCACAGGAGCAGCAAGCACTTGTGGTTTTTGCTGAGCATGTGAGTATTTTAGTCGTTATCCCTGCTGTAGAGTGGTGTTCTGTTCAGTATGGCTGAACTGTGCTTTCTGCAGGTCTGGACAAATCATAGTGTCTCCTGCTATGAACTATAGAATCATAGAATTACCAGGTTGGAAGAGACCCACCGGGTCATTGAGTCCAACCATTCCCATCAAACACTAAGCCATGTCCCTCAGCACCTCGTCCACCCGTCCCTTAAGCCCCTCCAGGGAAGGTGACTCAACCCCCTCCCTGGGCAGCCTTTGCCAGTGCCTAATGACCCTTTCTGTGAACAATTTTTTCCTAATGTCCAGCCTGAACCTCCCCTTGGTGGAGCTTGAGGCCATTCCCTCTCATCCTGTCCCCTGTCCCTTGGCAGAAGAGCCCAGCTCCCTCCTCTCCACAACCTCCTTTCAGGGAGCTGGAGAGAGCAATGAGGTCTCCCCTCAGCCTCCTCTTCTCCAGGATAAACACCCACAGCTCTCTCAGTCCTTCCTCATAAGGGCTGTTTTCCAGACCCTTCACTGCACAAGGTCTGATGTTACCAGTATACAAATGTTTCTCCTGCCAACCAAGGCAGACTGTGATGCTTTTCCCCATAAATCATAGCACCTGAGGTCTGCCTGTTGTGAGCTTTCTCCTCAGGGCAGTGGCTTTTCTGTACTTAACCATGGGTTCTGAATTCTTTTTCCTATGCCTCCTGGCAATCTAGGGCACAGAGTGCTGGTTTGATTAAACCTGTGCCGTGGTGCCTCCACTGTAGACCAGCACTTCTGTAAGCAGTTTCCACAGGCCTTGACCTCCACGCTGGACTAGAGGGTTCTTTTGTTTGGATAATATTTAATCTCTCTGGCCTGTGTATTCCCATGCCAACCTTTCCCTAGGCACACCACTCTATTAAATCTACTGTTCCACAACTTATGTATGAAGAAGTTACCTTGTTCCCTTCTCTATTTGGGAATCTTGGGAGAGGGACATGTGCCAAGAGCCCACTTGGCCCCCACTGAAGTGGCTTGTCATGTACTGTCCCTGAAAGTCTCTGCTCATCAGATGGCAAGGCACTGCCTCACTTGCAAACAAGTTAGAGGACACCACATGCTCTATTACCACTTCCCGTTTGTGCACACTTACCTCAGACTTCGACACCAGCATTTCCTCAGCTCATCTCTCTCCTTTCAGAGGTACTATGGGAAGTCTCTTCCATTTGGACTTGAGTCAACACAGCTGAAGAACACTCGTCTGCTCACCGTGGAACAAGCCCTGGCTGACTACGCAGTACTAATCACTGAGCTTAAGCAGCAGTTGGGTGCTGCAGACTGCCCTGTCATTGCTTTTGGAGGCAGGTAAAGACTGTGTGTTCTTCTTCCCTTTTCTGCATCCTTTCCCAGCCATAGTCATAATGTTCTCACAGGTCTGGTTGGCTCTCCAGCGAGTTCTAAAGGCAGAAATTCAAACTATTCAATAGAGAGCAGATGTGCCTGTGCCTGAGCTCCCAAGAGTTCATCAGTAGGTCCCAGTCAGCTCTCCCATCAAGAATGCATCTCACTTTGGAATTGCTTTGGAGAAGCACCACTGATCGGGTGTTTCTAGGCATCTACCATGTACAAGCCAGACAGAACTGCAGAAAATGGCATCATTTTCTTGTGAGATTAAAATGCTTTACATTGGAAATACAGAAAACTAATAATTGGTAAAATATTCTTTCTGGGGTCCAGACAGCTTTTTATTAAATACAGCTTCTTTCACAGTATCCAGCCATTTTCCTTGTAGGTTCCTTTATAATGCTTGCTGCTTGGTTGCTCCTGGCTTCCCAGCTGAACTGTCTCCCCTGAGTGCTTGTTCTGTTGCACTCAGAGCACTGCTCATGCAATATGCTTATCTCTCGAATGGCTCCCCTTGCTCGGCACAGAGAGGTGCTACCATTTAACAGGCTTTGACCAAGTATGGGCCTTCTTATTCCATTGCAGTGAGCTACCAAGCATTTGACCTGGCAGCTGGCATTCAGCTCCCAGCTCACTGTGCTGGTGAGGGCGCTCTTGATCTCAGGAGTGTTTGGTGACTGTCAGTACAGTGTGGAAGGGGCCAGGAGTTGTCCTGGGATGGGGAGGTGGGAAAGAGGTTCGGTAAGGTCTGCTTGCTGGGATGTATGTTGGACTGCAGTTCTTTGGGTATAAATCAGAGCTCAGCCTGCAGCAGCCCTGAACAGCACTCAACCCATGTGGAGAATACAGAAACACAGCAGTGTTGGAGCAGCACAACCCTTCCCATGGGAGAAAATTACCCGCTTCTGTTGCCTGTAACTTTTCCCAGGTTGCCCAGAGAAGTTGTGGCTGCCCCATCTGTGGAGGTATTCAAGGCTAGGTCGGATGCACCCTTGAGCAGCCTGACCTTGTGAAAGTTGTCCCTGCCCATGGCAGGGGGGTTGGAATTAAATGATCTTTAAGGTCCCTTCCAGCTCAAACCATTCTATGATTCCTTGTGGCAAGTTTCAGGTAATGCCTGTTTTCAAGGCCAAGGCTAGAGAAATGTGTGTTGCTCTGCATGTGGGCGATATGGGAATGGAATTGAGCCCAATCACTTGAGGTGGCGGGGAGTCAGGCTGGGCGATACCTGCACTTTAGGGATAGCATTTGCCACCACAGGAGCGATCTTGGAGTAACTGCACAAACATCAGCATAGGAATAACTTCTGTTATCTCGGATTTGTCTGGCAGTCTGTGATATATCTGCAGATTGCGGCCCTGGCACTGGAGCTACCAGGGTGGGTTTGAATTTTATTGTGGTATTTGTTAATGTTTCCCCTTCCCTGTCTCCATGCTGATGACCTGTGCTGCTGTTACTTGGTGTGCCCAGAGAACACTCCACTTCCCAGCACTAGGGGGGCTGCATCTTCTGTACTGTCTGCCTTTTGCTGAAAGGTTTGTTGCTCTTTAGAATCCTGTATGAAAAACATGTCTCCTTCCCCCACTGAACAGTGATAGCGTCACTTGAACCCAACATGGTTCTACAATAAAGCTGTTGGGACACACAAAGGATAGTTCAGAGTTAAGTATCAAGGTAGGATTTATATTTGGCTGCAGAAGCAAACTGGGCTGCTGTTTTCCCACCAGAGCTGATGTGAGCGTTTGAGGAAAGGCCAATTAGAACAAATTGTGTGCTGCTCATTGACCTTAACTGGATCTTTGTACATGAGGATGGCACCTAAGATAGCCATAAGCTTCTTGTTACCTTGGGTTATGTGAGTCTGTGACCTGTTTTATAAGTTGTTGTGTTAAAGGAAATAACTCTCTTGTCTCTCCTGTGGCAGCTATGGAGGAATGCTGAGCGCTTACATGAGAATGAAATACCCAAACATCGTGGCTGGAGCATTAGCTGCCAGTGCTCCCCTCTTGTCTGTGGCTGGGCTTGGAGATCCCACACAGTTCTTCAGGGATGTGACAGCCGTAAGTAGCATGTCTTTTCAGGAGCATTGTTATCTTCCTTTAAGAAGGTGGGTTTTTTTCCTTTTCCATGTATTTAAACAGACATCCCATCACTGCTGGGCAGGGAAAGCAGTTAAAATGGGAACCCCTGAGGAAGAGCAGGGGCTGCAGGTGTGGTGACTGAGCACTGCCTCAGCTGGGGCAGCAGAACTCAGTTACAGCACCTTTAGTACCACTAAAAATTCAGTTTCCCATTTCTAGTGACTTGACCATACTACAGTATGAAAGTTTTCCTTTGTGCTTGGCCGAACTCCCTGTGGATAAATTGTTCTTGAAATCCTCTGTATTCTACATTGGTATCAATAACTCACGGCAGCTCTATTGCCCCCAGATGGTTGTATTTCAATAAAGAGCTCGAGGATCTACATTTTACTATCTAAAAGTATGCAAAGTGTCCTGGGTTCACTTAAACCCAAAATCTAACTGTGGCTTTCACATTTTGAGGATATAGGACTTGGGAAGGTGGAATTGCTTAGGTATGAAAGAAAGGTCCCAAATCTATTTTAAGTAGAGATTAGGTCTTTGCAAGAAAAATGCTTAGGTAGTGATTTGTGGTTACTTAATCACTGATGTAATGTGGTAAAGGGACCTTCACAGACCCTCAGTAATTCTTCTTATTACAAAGCATTGGTTGTCAACAGGTCTCAAACTGCCTTCAGGCTGTCAGAAGAGAAACAGTTTGAGTGGCAAGATATCTCAGTGAGAAAAAACTTGCTTCACCAGCAGAACCAGACACAGTTCTTTAAACATATCTTCACGTGCCTTTTCTAGGAATCAGGTTTTCCCTAGAAAAATGACATGGCCTTCTTGGTCAGCTGACAGGTGTAAGCAGAAAAGCTGGTCTTGCTTCCTGTCACAAATATGGTGATGCAGCTTTGGGTTAAGAGTAGTTTAGGATTTATTAATATTTTTGAGGTAAGAATTACAGACCCTAATCTTATGATTTAACAGCACTTGATTAGCAACCAGTTTAACAGAATGATTCAGTGGAATTTGTCACAATTAAATTAGTTACTTCATGAAATCGACAAGAATGGCAGGGTTCACCCAAGGCTTACCCAGGGCTCCCTCAATCAAATTGCACATAAAGCCAGAGGCGAAATCCCATCACAGACAGACTAAACCACACTGCACACGTATACAGGAAGAATCACAGAATTGTTGAATGGTTTGGGCTGGGAGGGACCTCAAAGCCCATCCATTCCCACCCCTGCCATGGACAGGGACACCTCCCACTGGATCAGGGGCTCAGAGCCCCATCCAGCCTGGCCTTGAACCCCTCCAGGGATGAGGCAGCCACCCCTGCTCTGGGCAACCTGGGCCAGGGCCTCCTCACTCTCACAGCAAAACATTTCTTCCTAAGATCTCATTTTCCCCTCTTCAGCTCAAAACCATTCCCCTCATCCTGTCCCTGCACTCCCTGATTCAGAGCCCCTCCCCAGCTTTCCTGGAGCTCCTTTCAGGACTAGAAGCTGATCTAAGGTCTCCCCTGACTCTTGTCCAGGCTGAACAACCCCAACTCTCTCAGCCTGTCCTCATACAGGAGGCACTCCAGCCCTTGCACCATCCCCGTGGCCTCCTCTGTACCTGTTTCAGCAGTTCTGTATCCTTCTGTTGGGGAGTGCAGTCCAGGGACTGAACTACCACAGTCCCCAAACCAGTGCTCTGCCCTCCTTGCTTAACAGATTTCTCCACGGTTCCTTCTCACAGCCAGAGTGCAGCTGGAGGGTCTGTGCTGTATGTTTAAAAGAAAAAACAACACTAAACTTTTGGGCATAGCAGCATAGTACCCTCTTGTTTCTCCTGTCACTGCTTTGCGTTCAGTTTGACAGCTCCACTGAATGCAAAGTATTTGGTCTCACAGCTCATCCCAAACAAGACTGGGTGAAATGGTTGCTGCTTGGCCTGCTCTACTGCAGACTGTAGACTTCTGCTGGGACCTGCTGGTTGTCTGGAGGACCAGGCAGAAGCACTGGTGTCGCTGTTCCTGGGGAAAGTTGACAACTCTCCATGAGACAACACTCTGTGGGACACTTCTACACAGCCAACTCTCCTCAGGGGCAGCTCAACACAGTGGTGAGCATTGCTGGTTCCGTGCACTCT
This sequence comes from Coccyzus lansbergi, assembly GCA_033558105.1. Lineage (NCBI taxonomy): Eukaryota > Metazoa > Chordata > Aves > Cuculiformes > Coccyzidae > Coccyzus > Coccyzus lansbergi. The sequence continues at coordinate 1,094,367 of JAUMJK010000851.1, forward strand.
CAGTTGCCCAGGGCTGAGAAGGATGCTGGGGTGGTGGGACACCATGCCCAGAAGTTCCTCAATTTTGAAAAAACAGCACCACTCCTCAAAAAAAGAGAACAAATAAACAAACCACTGCTGAGGGCTCCCTGCTTAGAGTTGTCTGAACAAAGGGTCAGTAGTGTAGAGGTATTCCATGGAGAGTTGGCCATGGAGAGTTGCTCCTTTCCTCCCGGAGATGCAGATGAGTTTCTGACCTGTGTGCCAGTAACCCCTGGTACTGCTGGCAGTTCTTCCCAGTGTAGCCTCCACACATCTCCTCTGTGGAAATGTAATCCTGTGTCTTTTCCGTCCCTTCAGGATTTTCACAAGTCCAGTCCAGGCTGTGTCACAGCTATCCGCAAAGCCTTCCAGCAGATTAAGGATCTGTGCCTGAGTGAAGGTAAGGAGGGACAGGCCTTCAGCTTCCCAAGAGCAGCCAGCAGGCAGTTCCAGACATGTGGAAAAAAGTTGGTTCAGTTTAGTTAGCTTTCATTGTTCAGGCTCAGCTACATCTATGCCAGTGCCTGTATGGCTGCCTCTTTCTGCTCACGCAATTGAGTTTTGAGTTAATGAACAGTTTCAGTTGGCATTAAAATTAGTAACCAGCACCAAAATGAAAGCGTCTCTGTGGGGGTTTGGACAGTGTTAACAAAACAACCTTCTCTGTACCAAAGTGCAAAAACACCTGCAGGTGCAGAACACCAGCATTTTCTGCTGGTAGAGCCTCATTTTCCTAAAATCATACAGTCATAGAATGTCCTGAGTTGGAAGGGACCCACAAGGATCATTGAGTCCAACTCCTGTCCCTGCATAGGACACCCCAACATTCACACTATGGGGCTCATGGCCTTGGCCAAATGCTGCTGGAATATCATCAGGCTCAGTGTTTACTGCCCTGGGAGCTGTTCCAGTGCTCCACTGCCCTCTGGGAGAACCTTCTCCTAATGTCCAACCTGACCCTCCCCTGGCACATCTTCCTGCCATTTCATTGGGTCCTGTCATTGGTTGCCTCAGAAGCTCAGCACCTGCCCCTCCTCCTGCCCTCATGAGGAAGCTGCAGACCATGATGAGGTCTCCTCTCAGTCTCCTTCATCATTCTTTTCACTAGATGCTTGGCCTTGCTCCCCACTCCACTCTGAACTGTTCAGGTGGGTCTGGCAGCTGTGAGGCTTGGCTAACTGGACATATCTGAGGAAATATTTGGAAGCAGTCATGATCTTGAAGCAGCTCTCACAGTCTCTTTCATCTCCAGTCTTAGACCGTTACATGAAGCATGGGACAGGGACTGGTGAAGATCTCAGTGGTGTCTCCCAGGCAGGCCAGACCAGACATTGTGGCCAGTGTGGCATCTCCTGGGACCCCTGTGTGCTGTTGGAACAGTGTTGGTGAAACTCTTAGTCTGTCCCAAGGGTTGGCTTGTGGTGCCGCACAGCGGGGCCTGTACCCTGATGGTTGCTGTCACTGCAGGGGCCGTTCTGGAATTGCCCAGAAGAGCTGGAGGTCCAAAAAGCCATTTAGCTTTGGGTCACAGCAGGAAAAATGTTATCATTAAATACTTGTGGTCCTTGAGGTCTGAGTGGGACTGTACCTTCTGCAGTGGGGTGCGTACGGGAACCATGGTTGGGGCTCTTTAGTATCTAGAGACAGGTTCCAGGCCCTGGATTTCCAAGTAAAGACAGCAGAGCTCCAGTGGACAGCTTGGAGACTGCAGTGGGGACAGATGGGAACTGTGACTCCAGACATGCAACATGAGAACAAAGGGAACAAGTATCTGCAGCACAAATGCAGAAGTGTAAGAGTGTATCCTGAAGGAATCTCTTCAAAGATATGTTTCCTGACTCCAGCTGACCTCTCTGCATCCCACTGAAGTTTGACGGTATGTCTTAGGAGTCATTCATGACCTCCTGAGGCCATTTTCACTTGGCAATCCTCACTGCAAATGCACCCAGCTCTCAATGAGTTCTTTTTTTCCTTTTCTTTCCCTTTTTTTCCTTCCCTGATGGTTCTTCTGCCTGTCAAATCCCACTGGGACCTGTACACTGTGTCCTGCTCTCGTGCATGAGAGCTGGCCTGGGAGTGTTGCACCATGAGGTGCACCAGCGAGGACAAGCTTGGGATTGCTCATGTTTTGGTGGCTGCCAATTCCTCTGGTCTCCCAGGGAGGTGCCAGTGGCTCCATGAGGTGCAGAGTGCGGCCTGTGGGCCAGGCAGGGTTGTGCCTAGACAGGAAGGCTGTGCCTGGACACCTACTCATGTAAATGGAGATGTAATGTGTCCTTGCCATGGGAAGCCTCAGTTGTGTCATGGAATCTCCTTGCTCCTGAGTGAAACAAGATGCTGAAGCCTGGTATTATTTTCCTTTGTTGAAATTTGTGCCTTTCATTTTCCTTCCTCCTGCAGCCTACGATGAAATCAGCAGCAAAATGGCCACATGCAATAAGATCTCTAGCAAGGAGGATGTTTACCAGCTTTTTGGGTTTGCTAGAAATGCCTTCACCATGATGGCCATGATGGACTACCCATACAAAACTGATTTCATGGGTCACCTCCCTGCCAATCCCGTGAAGGTGAGTGCCAGGACACGGATGAGAGTTGGGGTTTTGGATGTGCTCCTTGGTGACTGCCGTGCAGGGAGCTGCACAGCCCACGACTCTGCCAGGCACACACCGTTGGTGGTGGTGACGAGGGAGGTAGTGGTGGCTGTTGCAGCCCTTCCCCTCCGACAGCAAATCTACACATTTTAAACTCCCAGTGACAGTGACTGCACATTTGAAATGTGCTGCCATAAGGCTCATCTGGGAGGGGTTGCTGAAGCCACTCCTACCCTACTCTGCCTTTACCTTGGCCACTGTGCAAAGTTGTTGACTTCAGCTTTTAATGATTAAAAACCTGTAGTTTTTTTTTTTTAAAAGGTGTAGTTGTGTTGTAGAGCATCTCGACATGTTTTCATAGAACTGTTTTTCTTGGTGAGTAGAGATGGAGACCTAAAATTTTAGCTCCTTTCCAAGTGTCACCCAGGAAGATGCCATCCCTCAGTACAATGCAGAGGGATGTCTGCTGCAAAACTTGAAGACTCTCAAGAAAGTCAGAGATGGCAAAGTGCTGCTTTTGAAAGGTCTCAGCTTTGATCCCTGATCACCAGGTGCTGTAGCAAATATTGTTTTCTTCTGCTGCGCTGTCAGCCTTGTGCTGCTGTTCTCTGCTGGAATCCAGCAGAGCACATGGATGGGGCTTCATTTGCCTCTGGTCTTGGGGCATTTATGGTTTGAGTCCTACCTGGAGTAAAATCTATCCTGTGCAAGAGGTCATGGAGGCTACACTGTCTTGGGACTCAGGAGATGCTGTCTCTGTCTCCACTGGCTATCCAGCTCCCTTACAAGGTCTGTTTAACCACCTGTAAAGTGAAAATTATTCTATGTCCCCTTGAGGAGGGCATTAAAAGATTCTGGTTGTAGGAGTAAGGAGCTGTTGTGTATCCCTGTGGCCTCCACGTAGCTGCTTAACTTGGAAAAGGAACTGTTTGTCCTAGCCCTGTCTCCCTGTTTCTATGGATTTTATTGCTAGAAGGGAGGAAAAAACCACCCCAACCACTCTTGCATTAGAATGACAGGATCATAGAATGGTTTGAGTTGGAAGGGACCTCAAAGCCCACCCAGTCCCACCCCTGCCATGGGCAGGGACACCTCCCACTGGATCAGGGGCTCCAAGCCCCATCCAACCTGATCTTGAACCCCTCCAGGGATGGGGCAGCCACCACTGCTCTGGGCAAGCTGGGCCAGGGCCTCTCCACCCATCGTGTAGAATTTCTTCTTGATGTCAAATCTAAATCTTTCCCCTTCCAATTTAAAGCCATTAGACCATTGGAAGGCTGCTGAATATAAAATGTGTAAGTGATAGTTTTAATTAAATCTTCTGAGTTAGCCCTTCTGCAGAGCAGAGTGTTAACTGTCCTGCCTGCAATTTGTCTCATCCAGGTTGGCTGTAAACAAATCCTTGCCCACACAGACCCGGTTGAAGGCCTGGCTGCTCTTGTTGGTAAGTCACTATTCTTTGTTTGGTCTTTGTCCTGTTTTCTAGAAGCTCCTGGAGGCAGATGTGCTGCTTTGCTTTGCAAGTTGGTTGTCAGGGAAGCCAGTAAGACTCCATCTCCTGCTAGGACATGAGCCACACTTCGGCTTTGTCTGTCGGGATGTCCTGTGGCCCACAGGTTCATTCTCCCACCTGGCTAAAAGTCACATCAGGAAGGTCCCTGGTTCTTCTCTGAACCCACACTCTGGCTTGAACAGGCAGAGGTTGAATGTACGTTAACTGAAGGAAGTTGTCTGGTCTGCTGCTTGAGGACAAGGTTGTCATCATGGTGCTCTTAATCCAGTGGCAAGAATCTTAAAAACATTGTGTACGTTTATCTCTGTGAGTCCTTAGTCTGTTAGGAAACTATTAGAAATAGAATTCAAAGCTCTTTGGAAGTTTTCCTGACAAAATCTCTCAAATTGCTCGTTAGAAATAAAGTTCTACATTGGTTGTTATGCAGGAAAACAGATACTGAATGCCAAAAAAAAATTTAAGGAATTCTTAGGAGTTTTCATGGAGCTCAGTAGGATTAGGAACTCTTTTTGTTTTTTTCTTTTTTTTTTTTTTTCAAATTCTGTGTCACTGCAATAGCACCAAATCAGAAATGTACAGGATCTAAACCATTGCTCAGGGTGTTTAGCTGGCAACTAGAGGAGTCGTTAAAATACTAATGTCTTGGCAAACACTACCAAATCCGCTAGACATTCCCATCCTGCTTCTTTTCTGAGGCAGAGGGGTACTCTTGTTTCTTTGTGGTGAACGAGCTGAGGGCAGATTTCTCTCTGCTGCCCAAGGGGGAGCACTTTGTGCCTCTCCCCTTCTCACCAGCTGCATTCACTTGGGACAGTTTAATCATGCAAGAGGCGTGATCCGCCAGAGCTTTAGGCAGAGGAGTGACTCTCTTCCATACCCACCCCACTGTGTCATACAGGAAAACGCTGTCTTCTTTCTGCATGCGCTGCAGCGACGCTCCTCCTGCCAGGTAGAGTGTGGAGCTGTGGGCTGCGATGCTGAACTGGCAGCGGCTGAACGGGGTTGACGTTAGTGTTGTCCACTGATTGCTGGCAGGAAAGTAACACTCCATCTCACTGACGGGAACCCATTTGTCCGCCTGCAAAGAACCAGAGCAACACTCACTCGTCGTATTGTGCCTTGAATGGGCACTGCTGCTCTGTCAGGCTCATTTGGCTCATGGTAAAAGAAATCAGTGTCCCAGCTGTTGTTTGGATAGCATAGGACTCAAGGGGCCTGATTCTCAATCCACATGTAGCAATCACAGCCTCAGAAGAAACTGAATAAGATACCAGAATGGCACAGCTTTAAAGGAGCTTTATTCCTCTTGGAAAATCAGAGGAGCGAGTGGAGCCAGGTCCCGCACAACCCTGGCTGGAATAGGCATAGCCCTACATCTGCCTGCTGTCCAGACATGGAACACATTACAGAGGAAATAATCTTAAGAGGGCAGTATTGCATTGAATTATGGACAAGGACTGAGTTTGTGTCATCTGGAGGCATTTGCTGCCAGCCTGGATGTGCAGTTTCTCTTTATCTATGTCTATCTGTTTCTCAGTGAACAGTGAAGTGCCCTAAGATGCCCTCATTCCTTCAGAAGAAACCATACCCAATATAGTAAAATCAGGCCAGGCCCCAAGTCTTTGCAATTCCAGTTGAGAATTTCTGTGACAACTAAGTTCTCTTGGCTTTAGGGAATGGGATTCTCCTAGAACGAAGCCTTTCCAGCCCTCCTAAGTCTTTTCCCAGCCTGCCTTCCCCAGAAGGCTGGGCAGTGCTTTCCCTCCTCTTTCAGAGAGGGGAAATCCAGGTTTGAAGAGACTTCATTTGCATTCCAGGACTTGAGGCCACTCTCACTAAAATCTATACTGGTGTCCTCACTGCAGTCCTTTCCTCTCCCTTTAGCCAGTGTTTTGCCCCCTTCTGAGCTCAAACAAGGATGATACAGTGGTCAGTGTGTTTGGAGCAGGTCAGTGACTGGTTTGACACTCAGGTTTTCCTGTGGTCACAGGCTGTGCCTCTATCATATGATTTATCTGTTAAAAAACCGCTTTAAACAGCCTTTGTACCCTAGCAAGCAGCATGTGACATCAGGGCAGCTTCTAGTGCACACGACTGTGGTGGCAGCCACATCTTCCTAGCTACTGGCCTGACCTGACCCATACCAGTCCTGCCCCCTAAGAGACCAAAAGTAATGAACTTACAGTCAACCCACTGGAACAAGCCAGTCAGGGCCTAGCAGTGCAGAGAGCCCATTTGGGATCAGATGTGGGACTATAAGAGCAAATGAGCTTACTCCTGTTAGTGTCCTTCCTCCAACGCAAAAGATCCTGTCCTGGACGGCAGCCATCCCATGGTCACAGCGGGTGAAAGACATGGCGCTGTTGCCCACCCAGCGGCGGAGGCGAGGCAGGTAGCTGTAGGTGTCTCGTAAGGTCTTACCCCCTGAGAAGCCCCCTGGAAGGGAAGCACAGCTCTTAGAAATCTGTCATCATCTCGGACATGCAGCAGATTTTCTGCAAGCATCAGCAGAGCTGAGTTTCTTTCTTTAAAATACTGAAGCAGCTCAGTTTTCAAATCTCACCCTGTTCTGGAGAGCTTATGCGGTATGAAATTTAAAACCTGAGCGTCTTAGGTATTATAAAGAGAAGGAAAAAAAAAAGCAAATCAGTTCCAGCTCTGTAAATAGTTTTCCCCATGAGATTTTTTAATAAAGCTCTTGAGTTGTTTCAGGTATAACCAGTAACAACTTTAATTGGGGAATCTGCTTCCAGCATGAACAGTCACAAAATAGTGAGCTGAAAGAAAAGCATTCAAAGCTCTTTGGGCTTTCGATCATCAGCAGAATGGCAGAGCCGGTCTGCTAGTGCTCCTGTAGCTTTTTCTCTGTATCAGGCACTCACTGGTGTGGTTCAGCAATGCAGCATAAAAAGCTCCTTGCAAAGGGGAAGGTGCTTCTTTGGGAAGGGTAAATGCCTCCAGCTACCTGCCTGGTGAATTCCAGCCTGCAAAGTCTTTGCAGAGAAGGAAGACGATATTTCAGGTTGGCCATAAGCTCCAGCTCACCTGAGCTTTGATGCTTAATGTCCGTGGACACTCTGGCTGCATGGACTTAGTGTTTAAATCTGGTATCTAAGTCATGCCCTTAACTTGCCCGTTTGCATGGGCAGAGTAGGGCTTGTTCAGCTCACCTGAAATATAGAGGATTCCCTTGTGGGTTGTGCCTGCATGGTCAGCAATAGGTGTGGGGAACGGAGCTGTGAACTCCCACTTGTTGTGAGTGGGCTGGTACAATTCCACGGTGCAGGTGAGGGTCCCCAGCAGCGTCCCACCACCCACAGCAAAGATGTGATTCAGCAGCACGTCTGCATGGAAGCGCGTCCGCCTCTCCAGCATACTGGCAACCTGGAGCCACGAAGTGTTGCGGGGATCAAATCGGAAAACCTAGGATAACAGCAGATGGATGGTGGAGTAGCAGGAGGAGGGTGGCTTGCTTGTGTCTCAGGGAACTTCAAGAACTGGTAAAGATTCTCCCTGGGCTGTGGGAGGTTCTGTATTCAGCCTGGGACAGGTTCAGCTTCCAGTGCCAGGCGGCTGGAACAGCCACGTGTCCCCAGGGAGCTGGAGGGTCTAAGTAAGGCCGTTCCGCACCTGGGAGTCTGGGCACAAGTGCTCTCAGCACCAGGTGAAGCACATTGGCTTGATGAAATACCCTTGTTTCAAACACTAGCGAGCATGTCACAGCTGAATATTGTTTCAGGGAGCATTTTGCAACTGTTTCACAAGCGCATTTTGCATCTCTGCTGCTCTTTGCCTGTGTAGTCAAGAGAGCAGCTGGGCTTTACCTGCCACCCTTACCCAGGACAATGCAGGAGTGGCTCCCCCTCCCCTTGTCCTTCAATGTCTTTATTGGAGCGAGGGGCCCAAAACTGAATCCGGGGTTCAAGGTGCAATCTCACCAGTGCAGGGTCACAATCTCTTCCCTGCTCCTGCTGGCCATGCTGTTTCTTATACAAGCCAAGATGCCACTGGCCTTCTTGGCCGCCTGGGCCACTGCTGGCTCATGTTTAGCTCCTGTCAACCAGCACCCCCCAGGTCCTTCTCCTCTAGGCAGCTTTTCAGCTGCTCTTCCCCAAGCCGGGAATGCTGCACGGGATTGCTGTGCAGGACTCAGCTCTGAACCTCATGCGGTTGGTCTCAGCCCATCAATCTAGCCTGTCTAGGTCCCTCTACAGAGCTGCCCAAAGCAGATCAACACTTTCTCCCAGCTTGGTTTCATTTGTGAACTTACTAAAGGTGCACTTTACTGACAAGGGTACTTGTCAGTCCTGGTGAGAGAGCCCAGGTCACTGAGCAAGAGCAGCATCTGCAGCTCTGCGTGCAGCCCACGGCTTGGGCTGTCACTTACAGCCCTGCTGCTGCAGCATTCTTCTGCTCCACCGCTGCTGGGCCACCTCTGGCCTCTCAGACACAGCAGAGAGGTGCTCTGCGCAGTGACACTGCTGGACTGAAGTGCAGTGGTGCAATAAGACCCCTGGGAGCAAAGGGAAGAAAACCATGGTGTTTTTTCTATCGAGCTCACTGAAGCCGTCTAGGAAGAGAAAAAAATCCTGCACAAGTCTTTTTACTCTCCTGGCAGAAAGGGAATGTCCCAAGAGTTAAAGCAGATTTGCCTTTTGAGGGCAAAACCAAGGAAGGAGCAATTCTCCAGCGAAGTGGTTGGCCTTAACCATGCTGCTGGAGCACAAGTCCTGTGGCAGCGACAGCAGGGACAGGGCCAGCACTTGAGTCACCTGATTGACTGACATGGACCTGACAGAACCCGCACTGTGGAATTTGTGTACAGATTAGGACAATTTACAGTAGGAGAAAGCTGAGGCCGGGGCAGAGTCTGACTGCTTCCCAGGGAGTTTGGAAGCTGCATTCCCGAGGGCTTTCAGTACTGCACAGAGCACTAAGGAACATGTAGAGGTGGGAGATCTGAGGTGAGAAGAGGAATGACATCCTCCCTCCCCCAGCCATTCTTCCAAGCCAAAAGGTGTCTTACCTCATTTGAGGGCTGCTTCCCCATGGGATCAAATCTGCACTGTCCCCCGATGACAAAGAGGAAATCATTGACGATGGCGACACAGTGGTTGTAGACAGGCACACAGAGGTCGCCGACCTTGTGCCAGGCGCTGCAGCTCTGGTCGGCAGCCCACATGTCTCTGCATACGCCGTTGTCAGCCGTTCTGCCACCAGCAATGAGCAGGATGGGGGAAGTGGAGCGGAGGCTTGTGCTCCGGGTCTGCAGGACCGGCTGCGCGTACAGCTGGGAGTGGTAATCCAGAGCCTCCTGCACATACCTGTGGCAGCCTGCATCCAGCCTCAGAAGAGGAGTTTCCTGGACATATCTCTGTAGCTGCCATAAAGGAATGAGAGGGAATCGTATGTGCCTTAAAAGATCTGCCGCGTCTCCCAGCCGTCTGCGGTCATGCTGCAGCCAGCTCACAGCAGCGCTGAGCAGCTCCAGCTCGCTGCATCCCTCAGCATCGGCCCTGTCTAAAATTTCACAAAGGGTTCCCCGGTCCAGGTTTTTCAAGCACTGCTGATCAGTCAGGATATGTTTGCAGTGCTGCCCCGCGTAGCTCAGGGCTTTCTGTCTCAGCTCTGCTGGGCCGAGTTTTTTAGCAATGTTAAGAACGTCCATGCAGTTCTTGTAGTTCAAGCAGCCCTCCAGAAAGTGAAAGCACAGCTTGATCACCTCCCGGACTAGGAGGGTTTCTGCAGCTTTGAAAGTCTCCTCAACATTCTGCAATGACAGCTCTAGTTTGTTGGAGTAGATGAAGCTGAGAACGTTCTTCAGCCCAGCAGCACTGACAGCTTCCAGCCGGACGTTACCATCCAGGCTCCCAGCTCTTGCCACATTTCCAACAAACAGGATCTTACAGTAATTACTTGCTGATGCTAAAATGATCTTGTGGGCTGGAAAGCAAACCCCTTCTGCCTCCAGCGTCACATCACACAGTGCACTCTGTGAGCGAAGGCTGCTGAGCCCTTCCAGGAGTTTTGGCAGGTAAGTGTCCGAGGCCAGCCTGGCCGTGCTGGCCTCTGAGCCAAGCAGCATCGCTCTGGTGGGCGCAGAGTCCTGCAGCAGCCTCGGGACTCTTCGCTGCATCAGCGCGTGTCCTGGACCAGCGGTGCCATGCTTCAAGGGAGCTGGGACTCTGCTTCTCGGCCGAGAGGCAGCAGCCTCTGCCCGTGTGCCTCGCCGAGCGACGTGGGGTCAATTGCAAGTGGAGCTGTTGGTGCTGGTTGTCATGTTTGTGGGTTTTGCCTGTGGGCTGTGACACTGGCTGCGGGGACTGTTGCCTGCGTAGCCACATTCCTCTGCGTTATCTGGTAACAACCCATCCGCACAGAGAGCGGCTCGTTCCTTGGCTGCTCCCCAGCTTCGCTGGACCGCTTGGTCAGGCGTTCTTTTATCTGGGCAAGCCTGCACACGCCGTCTTTCCCTTCTTGAACAAGTCCAACAGAATCCTTTCTGTGCCCCTTGGCCCTCTGACTGAATCTGCTGCATTCAGAAAACAGCTCTTTTCCAGGAGGGGGTGGGAAGTGCTCAGCAGTTGTGTCCTATGCAGTCTGAAGCATTCGGCTAATGCCCAGGATGCAGCTGGCTCCTGGGGGGTCAGGATTGGAGGCTGGGGTCTCCCAAGGACTCCTGCGACTCCTCCACCTCCCGTGCCTCCTGCACCTTAGGGCCAGCAGCACTCTGGCTCTCTTGAAAAACAAAATCATAATATTGTGAAATCAGGAAATTATAAGGCCAACTGTGTCCTGGGTGCATCCAGAGCAGTGTGACCAGCAGGGCAAGGAGGGGATTCTGCCCCTCTGCTCCGCTCTGGGGAGACCTTGCCTGGTGCTCTGTGTCCAGTTCTGGAGTCCTCAGCATGAGAAGGACATGGAGCTGCTGGAGCAAGTCCAGAGGAGGCCATGGAGATGATCCAAGGGCTGGAGCATGCCCCATATGAGGAGAGGCTGGGAGAGTTGGGGTTGTTCAACCTGGAGAAGAGAAGGCTCTGGGCAGCTCAGAGCAGCTTCCAGTCCTCAAAGGGACTCCAGGAAAGCTGAGGAGGGGTTCTTGGTCAGGGAGTGCAGAGGCAGGTTGAGGGGAACAGTTTTGAGCTGCAAGAGGGGAGGTTGAGATGAGATCTTAGCGAGAGAACCCATGAGCCATGCACTTGGCTTTTGGCACAAGCAGAGATAGCAGAGAGCACCTGGGAGCATCTCTGCTTTGCTGAGATGATGCCCTCAAGCTGATGCTGACCCTGCCGGCTCTGCCCAAGCCTCACACAGTCTGTGCTGGGTGCCCCTCTGCTTGCTCCTAGCTGTGGGGGCTCATGCAGGAGGTGGCGTGTGAGAGAGCAGAGAGGTGCTGACAGGTCGGCTTTGTGCTGTGTTTCCACCTGGCAGGGGTGTTCTACAACTCCTCTGGTTCAGCACAGTGTTACGACATCTACCAGTTGTACCGGTCCTGCGCTGACCCCACCGGCTGCGGCCTCGGCTCTGATGCTGAGGCCTGGGACTACCAGGTGAGGTGCTGGAGACACCACAGGCGTCTTCTGCCACACGTTGTGCCCTACCCTGTGACAGCCCTTGCACCTTTCTTAGGTTTGCACCGAGATCAACTTAACTTTCAACAGCAACAACGTGACTGACATGTTCCCTGAGATGCCCTTCACAGAGGCCATGCGGGAGCAGTACTGTCAGAGCAAATGGCACGTGAAGCCACGAGCGCACTGGCTGCGGACAAACTTCTGGGGAGGAGGTGAGCCCTGGGGGCTGCTCAGCCCTTTGCATCCCCTTGGAGCTGCCTGCCTGTCCCCCAGCTGAGCCCTGTGGAGACAGGCGCTGTGCACAGATGAGGCCTGGCAGGACATTGCAGCCCTGTGCTGACCCCAGCCCTGTCTGTGCCTTCTTCAGACAGTAGCAGGAAACCTAAAAACTGCCAAGAGGTTTTTTTCTTTCTGTTCTCCTTTGTTTTCTGTTCTTGGCCACATTTGCTGGAGAAGTCAAATGCAGTTGGTGAAACGGGCGGGAAGGAGCCTCTCAAATGTCATCTTTCTGCTTTTCAGACCTGAAAAGTGCAAGCAACATCATTTTTTCCAATGGAGATTTGGACCCATGGGCTGGAGGTGGGGTAAGCATGCACACTCCTGTAACCTGAGCACAGCAAGCAGCCTCTCCAGCTGATACAGCACCTCCCTCTCCCTCTCGAAGCAGTTCTGGTGGCTCATCCTTAGCCTGTTTGAGTCTCTGCAGGTGGCTGGTTTTTGCTGGACCATTCAGGAGCCTCAGGACATGAACGATGGACACATTGATCAGGGGTCCATCAGCCAGGAATAGCACTGCAGCAGAAGTGATTTCTCTAGTGCAGACACAGCAGGGGTCTCCTTACCCAACACGCAGAATCTGAACCACAACTTGGTCCTGTTCCTGTACCAAGACTTGGTCTCCATGCTGGTGGCTCCCTGCTCTCTCCAGGTTCAGCCTGCTCCGAGACCAAGTGGTTACTGTAAGCAGCAACTCAAACCAGGGCAGAGTTTGGCTTTGGTTCAACAAAACTTCAGTGGAGGCAGAGCTCTAGCTTAAAATTTAAAACCAAAAGTGACCCAGAACTGGTTTTTGAGGTAGCTGAGCTCCTAGCTGTAAGGCAGGCATTCCTTGCTTTGTGCTGGCTCGGCAAGCCCAGCTGCAGGAGGAAGGGGCTGCACAGCTTGACGCAGCCTGTTCCTCCAAGCCACCAGGACTGGAACAGGCTCGCAGTGCTCAGCTGGGGAGAAGGTGCCCTTCACTGGGGACAGATTATTTGGCTCATTAGAACCATTAGCCACACAGGCAATATCAGCTGTACCAAAGATCTCCTCCCACGCTCTCCCTTAGTCCTTCCCAGCTCATCTGCCGCTGTTCAGAACTGCCACACAATTCTGCCTGGTGGTATGAGTTTGTCTCAGCTCTTTCTCCTTCCAGATAAACAGCAGCCTGAGTCCCTCACTAATCGCGTTGAGCATTAAAGGAGGTGCTCATCACCTCGATCTCCGGTAAGCACCTAGTGCTATTTTGGCTGATGTAATCCTGAGTCCTGGGGATTGTTCTTAACCAGCCACAGCCCAAAGAACGGGGGGAGACTTTACAAGGGTGGGTTACCAGCCCGTGCAGCCTCTCTGGGAGATATATCTTCTGCCCCAGGACAGGGCCTTTACAGCCTCCAGGGAAGCTGAGTGTCTCTTGGAATTGGCCATCAACCTTCAGGCCCCAGAGCCAAGCCAGCAGCAGCCCCTGATGCAAGGGAGAGCTCAGGGCTCTCAGCCTGCCTCCCAGACAGGTGCCTGTGACTCTGTGGCTTATTTTCCAGGGCATAAATACAAAGTACAAGACAGATAATCCCTGTGCAGAGGCCAAGAACCATTGCCTCGCTCACTCTGCTCTGCTTTCTCTAGAGGCCACAATCCTGCAGACCCTCCCTCTGTCACAGAGGTGCGCAGGCTTGAAGCAAACACCATCCGCGGCTGGGTGAAAGCTGCAGGAAGAGCACGGGAGACACGCCTCGGAGCTTCAGCGGGCAGGTGGCTGTGACCATGTCCAGCCCCACTGCTTCCATCAGCTGCTGGGCTCCCACCAGGATCCAGAGCTCAGGAGCCTGTCATGCTGTAACTGTGCCTTTAGAGAAAGCATTCTCTGGTCTGCCAGGACGGTGGAAATTCTCTGAAGCATCCCACCCTCATCAAGCAGCAACAGAAAGGCAAACCCCTGCCTGAAGCCAAATGCAGCTTGGCAGGACTTGTGCTCCCCTGCTGGGAAAGAGAAGGCCTTATAAATGGTAGGAACAACTTGCCTGAAGGGCTGAGATTCATCACTGTCCTGAGTGGTGTGGTTGCAGGAGACACCTGAAGGTTGAAGCTAAATTATTCTTAAGACAAAAAGTAAATCCCAGCTGAGTGGTGGAAAAGCTGAGGTGGGATGTGACTCACATGGGCTCCTAGGGGACTCCGGTGCTGTGTCAGCCTCACCCAGCACTACAAGGTGGGGATTGGGGTTGGCTTTAACTCAGACACAAGATCTCCAGGGGCTAAGCTGGAGATTTACCCAGAATGGTCCTGGCATGTGGTGCTGCCATTTGCAAGCTGCATTGTTGTGATGAGGAAAGTGTGCTTCACGTCTCAATAAAATTACTTGAAGGGAAATGGTCTTTCTGCAACGTTCACCTTCACCAGAAGCAGCCAAGGTCATCGCAGCAGCAAAACAGATCACAGAGCTGTGCTTGGGCTGGGGTTCCAAGAACCATTCCAAGACATGCAGAGCTGCTGTGGGGCTGGGGGAGAGGTACCAGGGAACCATGATGGGCCGGGGGAGATGACACAGCAGATTGTTGTGGAGAATTAAAATCAGAAAGCAATTTAAGTGACCTTTGCAAAACATTAGGAAGAGACAGATGAGCTTTTCTCACAATGTGTATGTCGGTGCCGTTTTCCAGGTGATACAGGAGTCTGAGACCAGCAGTTCTCCAAGGCTGAGAGTGCTGAGCAACCTGACCCTCAGTTTTAAAAGGGCACAGACAGTAAAGTTTCCCTTTGTAAAGATTCAGCTTCCCAGGAAGAATCAGGCAGAACAGAAATCAAGCTCAGTTACAAGACAAGTGTGCTTGGGAAAGGAGTGATTTATTCTTTTCTGCTTCCTTTCATTCTTTATAAAACGGGTTGTTCATCAGGCCAGTCAGCCCCACCCCTCACCCCGTGCCATTCGCAGGGCAAGTCTGTCACAACTCAACTGCAACAAGAGAATTTTGGGGAGTATTTCCATACAATTCACTTCCCTAAGAAACCCCAATTGTTCCCTCCACAGGGTAGAGCTTGGACATCAGATGCTTAGTCCTCAGCCAAGTGCGGGTTCCATGCAGGCTCCAGCCCAGGTCACGGGGCTGCAGTCTCACACGCCAGCAGGGCCCACGCAGCCTCGTGGGACGCGGTTGGGGGTTTATTGTATTTTTTTTTTTTTCTTCTTTTCATCTCTAGTTTTAACCTTCAACCCAAGCTCAGTTCCTCAGTAACGCCAACCTGCTCCACAAACAAAATCCCTGAAGCTGTTGCCTCCCACATGGCAACAGCAATTTCCTCCTTCGCTGTAACGTCAAAGCAAACAAACATCGTTGGGGTAAATGAGATGTGCAAAGGCTGCTGGGTTTCACCGCACACGCAAGTGAGAAACTCAATCCCAGCATTACCAGTACAGGTGAACTGAAGGACCAGGAATATTCTGCACATACTCCTCCTGTCCCACAAAGCCCAGGGTCCCACCGTCGGCAGAAAAAGGTGCATTGAAATACCACGTAAAACATTTTCATTTCCATAAGCCATCGTTAGGCACGGAATGAGAAATATTTTTTATAAGACTCATATACTGGTCCCAAGGGCAACTTCTGCTGCCATCAAACAGAACTGAGCAGCATCAAAGAAAAAACGCTTTACAAATCAAAGGTTACAAACACTGCAAAATATACACATAACAGCCCTCAGCCACGGCAAATGAACCGTTACCATCAGATTCAAGGAGTTCCATTTAGCAGCTCCTGATCTGGAAGGGGCTGCTCCCTGTGGGTGCTGCCACACACCTGAGGACCTCCTGCCACTCCCTTTGGTGTGCAGGGAGAGGACATTTGGGTGAGAACAACCTCTAAGGAATTGGAGCCAGCACACTCCCGGGAACCCCTGCAAACGCAGGACTGGCTGATCTACAAAATCAAAAGGAAAAGTGCTACAGAGAGTTGACTCCCAAATTCGTGGTTTAAAATCTATTTGCACATATAAAAATGACAGATCTCAGGGCTCCCAGAAGATTCTTAAAGCCTGGGTCTGCTTTGTCTTCAAGCAGCTGCACAGATTCCACTGATGCTACTGGGACTGCGACCTGCTCTAAGACATTCAGCGGCTGCTTTCACAGGTCCTACTGGGAACAATTCCACCCAAAGTACTCCCAAGGAAAACAAAAAATGGAAAATATCTCCACAGTCCAAAATGTGATAAATAACAGGAACAGTGCTGTACAGCGATGAGCTTGGTTTTGAGCCAACAAACCCCTCACCATGCAGTATCTGGACAGACAGAACAGAAGGAGGCTCACTGCTAATCACACCTCGTGCTCACAAGCTTTCCCAGTGCCCGAGCTCAAGAGGCAGCGTTCAGTTAATACCTGAGTCTACCTGTGGCAAGGAACAAATCAAATGCACGTGTAGTTTCACCTGCATTTCACATTATCTCCTGCATTCTCCTGCAGGTAAGTTAAAAAACTGCAACGCTTCTACAAAATTCTATGCCGCTGAGCCAAACCAGCAGCAAATTCTCTTCCCACATTCATTACAGTCACAGCCTGAAGAGACCGTTCAAAGTGCTCTGTAAACCCAACACCGTACTGCAGCGGCCTTGCTGCCCCTTCCCTCAGCCAGCACCACACAGCACGGCTCAACAATTTGGAATGGGATCAGAGGCCCAGGAACAACGCTGACAGCTTTGCTTCTACCTGGGACAAGGTCACAGTTATGTATGTATTCCATTCACCAGCTGGAACACGTTTTTCCAAAGGAAGGGAGCTGTAACCGAGGATTTCAGTGGATCCAGAATAAGCCAGAAACCTGTGGGCTCGTTCCTTCTCTCCAGGACAATCCTGTAGTGTAAGATAACTCACTGCATTCCTGGTATTTAATAAGCATTGAGTAAGGCTGCTGTAAGAGCATTCTAGTCCACCAGACCCCCAGGAACGCCGTGGTCCAAGCTACCATTCCTCTCTGAACCTCATCACCAATACCAGGAAAACCAGCTTGGCTGGGAACAGTTCGTCCATCCCAGAGCTAGGGATGAAGTTTAAGACTGATGTGACTTCTCCAAACCTAAAGGTTTTGTTTGTTTGTTTTAAGCCAAAAAAAAAAAAAAAAAAGGTGCAATATCGCATCTCTCCTCAAACCCTGATTGGTAAAGTGACTTCAGACACAAACGCCACCGCTGGGAGGTGAGCACAGTGTGGCTACGCTGGCACCCAGATAGGGAGCGGATGAGCCTCTGTGTTAAACACGTATTTGTCGAGGTTGATTAGGTCTATGTCATCTGAAAACAGCAGGAACATGTACTTGAGCGTTTCCCCAAGGAAGAAGCTTTCCATCTTATCTCGTGGCTCTGGATTCCTGGGATTCTGGACGTTGTTAATGGAAGTGTAACCACCCGTAGGAACCTGTGCCAAAAGAAAAGCAGAAGTTTCGTACATTTTGATACTCTAAAATAATTTCCCCCTCTATGCACTCAGAGGCACTTGCAGAAATTAAGTGCATGGCTTTCATTTCAGACTTGTTTTGCATTTATCTATAAAATTTTAGTTACAGAAAAAAATCTCTTTGTATTTTAAAAGAAACCTCAAGAATAAACTCAAGCCAAATGTCCATTTTTGCTGAATCTCAGGAGATGTCACACGTGTCCCACCAAGGTTCCTGGGCAAACATATAGAGAAGAACCAGTGCAACTCTGGGATTTGGTCCCAGCGCCGTAACTGTTCCTTAAGAACAGACCAGGGATATTGAAGGACTGCTGGCATCCAGGCCAAACATTTCCAGTGATCAGTGACGTCCCCATGAGCACTGCAGGCAATGGATGCAACCCTCCCTGTTAAAGCATTAACCAAAGGGCTCTGCCAACCCAGCCCAGTCCTTCTCAGCTTCTCCATTCTAAAGAAGATCACAGCAGAGATTCTAACAGCTTCCAAGAACACCTAGAGACACTTTGGCAATCTGCATGCAGTTCCTGTGTGGTGTATGTTAATCACAGAATCATAGAACAGCCAGGTTGCAAGAGACTCACTGGATCATCAAGTCCAACCATTCCTATCAAACACTAAACCATGACCCTCAGCACCTCATCTACCTGTGCCTTAAACACCTCCAGGGAAGGGGAATCAACCTCCTCCCTGGGCAGCCTCTGCCACTGCCCAATGACCTTTTCTGTGAAATTTTTTTCCTAATGTCCAGCCTAAACCTCCCCTGGTGGAGCTTGAGGCCATTCCCGCTCATCCTGTCCCCTGTCCCTTTGGAGAAGAGCCCAGCTCCCACCTCTCCGCAACCTCCTTTCAGGGAGTTGTAGAGAGCAGTGAGGTCTCCCCTCAGCCTCCTCTTCTCCAGGATAAACACCCCCAGCTCTCTCAGTCCTTCCTCATAAGGCCTGTTCTCCAGCCCCTTCACCAGCCTCGTTGCTCTTCTCTGGACTCGCTCCAGAGCCTCAACATCCTTCTTGTGCTGAGGGGCCCACAACTGAATACAGGATTTGAGGAGCAGTCTCACCAGGGCCAAGTACAGAGGGAGAAGAACCTCCCTGGCCCTGCTGGTCACACCGTTTCTCATCCAAGCCAAGATGCCATTGGCCTTCTTGGCCACCTGGGCACACTGCTGGCTCACGTTCAGTCGCTGTCAACCAACACCCCCAGGTCCTTCTCCTCCAGGCAGCTTTCTAGACAGACTTCTAGTCTGGAGCTGCTCAGGGTTGTTGTGCCCCAAGTTCAGGACCCAACATTTGGCCTCGTTAAACCTCATGCCGCTGGACTCAGCCCATGGATCCAGCCTGTTCAGATCCCTTTGGAGCCTCCTGACCCTCCAGCAGATCCACACTTCCACCCAGCTTAGTGTCACCCAAAAACTTGCTCACAGAGCACTCGATGCCTTCATCCAGGTCATTGATGAAGACACTGAACAGTGCTGGACTCAGCCACTGGGTCACTGCAACACAAGTTTTTTCCCTGACAGTGTTAACCTCTGCATCTCCAGCTTCTTCAAAGACAGCAGGTTTCCAAACACCTTTTTGGAGAGCAAGCAATTAAAGTCCCACAAGAATAAGGTTAGTACAAGCTGGCCTTACCCGGGTGTATTTATTGAAGTTCTGCAAGATTTCCCAGCCCCAGTCCTGGTATTTCTTATCTCCAGTGAATCTGTACATATAAAAAAGGCTTTCCACAGTTTCTGGTCGCAGTAAGTTGTGCCTGTCTGCAGGCTGCAAGATTAAAAAATAGGAGAGTATGATTCAGACAGGGAAATTCTCCAAGGACACGTGCAGGAAGAAAAATAGTGCTTCTCATCCCCATCCGCCCCATAGTTTGTCATGCATAACTCAGCTTCTAAACACAAGAGCTGTAATTAAAACCACAGGTCAGTCTGCACCTAGAAAGCAAAGCAGTGAAACAACCTACTGCCTCACAACAGAGCCCGTCACTGGTACCCTGAGGGGAGTTTCAACAGCACAACAGAGAGAAGGATTATGGGATCACAAGCCAGGCCAGCCAGCTGCTCACCTTGATCTCCACATCTTTGTGGCCCTTCTGTGCATGAAGGTTGAAATGTACAATCTCTGGACTCAGGCCTGTCTCTACTTGAGCGTACATCTGGTAACAGGTTTCTATAAGGGCTTCAGCCAGTTTCATGTGATCAGCAGTCAATCCATTGTGAGCTCCCAGCGCCAGAGTACCAGGCAGAAAGCAAACCAAGTGATCCTGCAAGACCAGACAGCTCTTACTGAGGAGAAATCCACACAGCAAACAGGAATTCCCAAGTGCTGGTCTCTCAGTGTGTCTGTGTGTGTACGGGGTGTGGGTTTTTTTTTTCCTTCCTCTTCTTCAAAACCCATTCCGGGTACCCAGAACTTGAGGGTAACTTGTTAACATCAAATGTGATACAGCAGGAGGCCAGCAGCGTTACTGGCTCTGGGGAAGGGAATCCATCAGCTGGAGATGTTCATCACTGAAATATCCACCTTAGCATTGCTGTAACAGGGATCCTCAGATGCACAGACACAGCAGGAACACACCAACAAGTATGCAAGCACATTTCTGCCTGAAGGCCTTGCTTGCAGCTTTGTTATCTGGGGTAGTAAAAAGCTCGGCCCTCAGGTTGTAGAGCACAAAAGATACAAGAGCACCATTTTCCTAGGGAGGCTGGGATATAGCTGCCTCCCATTCCCACCACCAGCTCTCCCAGACTTACTCTCCTGCTTCCAGCCAGGACCCTGAAAAAAAAACCACCTCTGGTTCTTGGGGGTGGATGAGGAACAGGGGCACCCAAGGGTGACTGTGCGAAGAGCATTCCTGTTTGTTTTCCCAAGACAAACCAGCAGCAACAGAAGGACTGCAGGGACATCATTTTCTTAGCTTTGACTTGCTCCAACTAACGGTTTGTTGAGGAACAAGAGGGGCACAGTTACTAAAAGAACTGAGCAACATTTGTAATCAAGAGTAATGTAGTTAACCTTCCAAGAAAGCTCAAAGTCAGTGGAAGAACACGTCAGAAAACAGATTGCATAAAACACCCAGGAGTCGACTCCAGCAAAATTCAATGTGCAGAGCCAGACCAACTGTGCTCCTGCAGGGGCTAAGCCAGAATCACTGAGTGATGCCACACAGGGAATTTCAAATTACACTGACCGTTCAGAATGACAGCTCAGGTCCCACCACCCAAAACCACAGTAAAAACGCCCTGGTGCATAAGCAGCAGCTGAATGGACCTGTAAAGGCTTTTTCCAGTTTAAAAGGAAATAGCTGAGGGGGACGAAACTCAACAGATACACAGGAGATGACCATCCCTCTCTTCCCAACCAGCAGGGTAAGAGAGCAGTCCAGCTTCTCGCCTAGTAACAGTAACATTTCTGACTTGCTGAACAGAAGCCAGTGAACAAATACATGCAGAAACCTAAGCAAAATCCATCTGTCTGGATTCAATTCCATCCTGTCGTGTGATGGGGAAGCCCCCTCTCCCCAAATCCCACACTCTGGTCTCACTCCCAGCAGGTTGGGAGCTTTGGGGAAATTCAGATGCAAAGAAGCACATGAGGAAACACAGAACTGCAAATCTCAAACGCTACATCGACAAACCAAACAAGTTTCAGAGCAGTGGTGGCTGCCCCCTCCCTGGAGGGGTTCAAGGCCAGGTTGGATGGGGCTTGGAGCCTCTGATCCAGTGGGAGGTGTCCCTGCCCTCAGCACAGGGCTGGAACTGGATGGGCTTTGGGGTCGTCTTCCAACCCAAACCATATCACGATTCTATGAAGTTCAAGTATTCACTAAAGCTGATGTCAGGTATTGAACAAGCATGTGTAAGGCTACACATATACTAATAATCCATCACTCATCTGAAAAACAAGACACACACAAAAGCCAAGGATTGCATGAGGTCTTTAACTGAAAGATCTCAAAATGCCCATTGAGGGGTGTGAATGCACAAACCATGAGCAGGTAGTTAAACTCACTCAATTTTCCCTCCAGCAAACAGCAAACTAATTTACTCACCAACTGTATGCATAAACCAAAACCGAATACCGCAATGCACAGAACCCTCCAAAATGATCACATTTAGGTTTAGATCCAGTAACACAGGATTAGGTCACCTGCTTCTTCTGAGGGAAACTCTGAAAAGCCAAGTGCGCAAGTGTCCAAGTGTATTCTTCAATGACGGAAAATAAATGATCCATAAAAGAAGAATCATAGAATCACATGTATTGGGTTGGAAGAGACCTCAAAACCCATCCACTTCCAACCCCACTGCCATGTGCAGGGACACCTCCCACTGCTAGAACTGCCTCAATGGTTTCAGGCACTGGAATTTTATGACCAAGAGAGAAAGAAAGAGAGAAAATTTGAGTCCAGCACCACAATGTCCCACCTCACAGGAACCCCAGTGGATTTACTGTTATCACACCAAGTGCAGGCTCCTGGTTGGCAGACATGACTGTTGCCTACAAGCCAGTCACTCAGCACCAGCCAGCTTTGGCTTTTGCTTTCTGGGTTGTTTTTAATTGGTTTGGTTTTAATTTGTTTGGAGGGGAAAGTGGGCACCGAAGCTTTGCATTTGCCTGTGCATATAGCTGAGGGGACCTGGGGATTTGGGGGCTTAGGGTTTTTTCAGTAGTGTTTTTTTCTGCTCCCTTTTGTTTTTTTCACACGCAGTTGTACTTCTTACCATCTTGGCACTGAAGTGGCCGTGAGCGAGCTCTCCTACAAACGTGAGCTGCTTGGGCTGGGATCTCTGAATTAGATGCTTTTTCACTCCCTCTATGGCTCTCATGTAGTCTTCCAACAGTCTGTGAATTAAAACCACTCCCGTTAGCTCCCATCCATGCAGACAGAACACATTTAATACAGCTGATGTTCAGCACAACCCTCTTGGAGACTGTGACTTCAGGCTGAGGAACAATATCTAACCAAATATAAGAACTGGCAAAACCCCTCACTGTCACCAACAACCAGACACTAGTGTTTGCTACCTCCATGTAGTGATAGTGGGTTTGCTTTTCAAGTAAACCCGAGCCTTAAATACTAAAGAAAACATTAGCCCAGCTGTGTCTGGGCAGTGACACAGTTTTATTTCAGGAATCCTTGAGGAAAGAATTGAAATCACAGAAAATCTGGGCTGGGAAGGACTTCTTGGAGGTCTCCACTTCAACTTGCTCTGAGGCAGATTCAATTCGATCAGGCTGCCTGAGGGCTTGTCTGAGCTGTTTTTCAGTATCTCCATCCAAGATGCCTCTGAGCCATCTTTTCCAATGTCCGGCCACTCATTGGGAAAAATTGTTCCACAGTATTTAACTGGAAATTTCCCTTTGTTTTAAAATGGTTTTATGTGGAAAAAAAGCCCTGCTGAGCCCCTGTTGAGGCTCACAAAATGCAATCACGGCCCAAAGACAGTGGTCCTCCACTTACAGGGAGGTATTGCTTGGCTCATACAGGGATGCCGCAAGCTTCCTTTGTGGAGGTGCATCGGTTCCAGCCTAAAGTGATGCTTTCAAGGGACTCGCTGCCACTCTGCATGCATTAAAACCCTCAACGTCAACAAGCCCAGTAGAATTTTATCTAGTTTTGGAGGAAATCTTTTCTATCATCTCTTAATTCCTCTCCTCACTGCAAACATTCTCTTCTGCTTATCCAGAGCCAAATAAGAGACCGAAAGTCAAGTTCAGAGAAAGATCAAACTTCAGTCTCTACTTCTTTCTAAGAAAAGTCGTTCCGTATAGACTACATCTCTCACCTCAGCTATCCCGTAGTACTCGCCTTTCCCTTACAAGCCCAGAGAAAACATTTCATTTCACCAGTGCAGCCCGTACCCTCCGTATTTGGGGTGTGTCGAGTTATGCTCCACTGCAAAGACTCAATTCCCTTCTCCTGTCTGTAACACACCTCACACCTAATGTGTTCAGGGAGAAAATCTCTCTGAGGAAGAGAAGTTTTGAGCCTGAGCCTAACTTTTGTGTGGTTTTTACATCCTACCCAGCTCCCTCTTGCTCACTCAGCTTGCTGATAAAACCAGCGACACCTTCAGCTGACTGCTGGGCACACGCATCTTTTTTCTTCAAGCAGCAAACTACAACAGAAGTTTTTACAGCTCATAATTCTTATGTCAATACGAGAAGAACGAAGAACTTACTCATTTTCTTTCTTCCCCCCCTGAATCCACTGCTTGAGCAGATACTCATAGTAGCTGTCAGCTCTGGCTCCCAGCGTGTAGACCCCAAGGTGGGTGAACTGCCCACTGTTGGTGTTGATGAACATGGGCACCAGCCCATCATTCTTCCCTGAGAGGGCATGAACTTGCTTCGTCACTTCATCCACAGCTTTCTAAAAGAAAGCAAAGAGCAGACACAGATTCCAGGTATAAATGAGAAACAAACTTCAGGCATCTAACAATTTTTGACCATCCTTCCTCAAATCAGTGCCAGAAGTACCAAGTTCAGTGCATGCAATACATTAACTCCAGGATTTCAAACCTTCTGACCCTCCAAACTTGATGTTCTGGTTACCTTGAAGTGATTTCACCGCCTGAAAGGAGGCTGTGGCAAGGTGGGTGTTGATCTCTTCTCTGAAACAACACCTGATATGATGAGAGGGAATGGGCTCAAGCTGCACCAGGGCAGGCTCAGATTAGACATCAGGGAAATCTCTTCACCGAAAGGGTTCTCCAGCACTGGCAGAGGTTGCTCAGGGAGGTGGTGGAGTCCCCGTCCCCAGAGGTCTTTAAAAGATGGGCAGATGAAGTGCTCAGGGATCTGGTTTAGCAGGGTACAGGCATGGATCTCGAAGGTCTTTTCCAACCAAGTGATTCTATGATTCTCTGATCATTGCTATTTCCTGCCCTTGAAGCAGCCCACTCGAAAGCCAGTGCTGTGGCATGGGACAACGACCTGTACTCGCTCAAACTCCAGCTCAAATCACAATTATATGAGCCACGCAATAGCTAAAACTTCTTAAAAGAACTGCACTCTCAATCCTTCAACTGTGGATCCAAGTTAAAATAATAAAAAACATCACTAACTAAAAAAAAAGGGCAGTGGAAATATTCGTTTCTCTGGAATTATTTCACCCCACTGTTCCTTATGCTGTGCCAGCTGTCAGGCCCTGAGCTGGTGAGCCACAAGGGATGCAACACCACTGTTTTCTCTTTGCATTTAGATAATCGCATCAAGAAACCACATGTGGGACTTCAGCAACAGCCCCTGTTCTTCTCAGTATCTTTTCCAAATCTGATAACCCAGCATCAAACGAAAATGTCACTGATATGAACAAAGGGTCTGGGGGAGGTGGGGTTTGGGCCGATTTTGTTGTAGTTTGGGTTTGCCGTTTGTTGTGAGATGTTTGGTTTTTTTTTTTAATCAAAAGCTCCTTCTGAGACAGAAAAATAATTCATCTCCACTGCTTCTTTTTGGTATTTAATAATTGGAATTATTTTCATTTCTTTTCCTTTCCTCATCTGCAGCAAGACTGAGCGAACTCTCAGCAAGTTTGCTGATGAAACCAAGCTGAGTGCAAGTGCCAGGCCCTGCGCCTGGGCTGGGGCAATCTGGGGTTTCAGTACAGGCCGGGGGACAACGTGACTGCAGAGGAGACTTGGGGAGCTGATCAATGAGAAGCCTGACACAAGCTGGCAACTTGCACTCACAGCCCAGAAAGGCAACAGTGTCCTGGGCTGCATCAAAAGAAGCATGGCCAGCAGGGCAAGGGAGGGGATTCTGCCTCTCTGCTCTCATGAGACACTACCTGGAGTCCTGTGTCCAGTTCTGGAATCCCCAGCATAAGAAGGAGAGGGAACAAGGTCCAGAGGAGGCCACAGAGATGATCTAAGGGCTGGAGCACATTTGACAAGGGCATGCAATGAGAGGATGTGGGGAGATAGCTTTAAATTGGAAGGATGAAGATTTAGACTAGACATTAGGAAGAAATTCTTCGTGGTGAGGGTGGGGAGGCCCTGGCCCAGGTCGCCCAGAGCAGTGGTGCCTGCCCCATCCCTGGAGGTGTCCAAGGCCAGGTTGGATGGGGCTCTGAGCAACCTGATCGAGTGGGAGGTGTCCCTGTACATGGCAGGAGGATGGAACTGGATGATCTTTGAGGTCCCTTCGAACTCTAACTATCCTGCGATTCTACAATTAACCAGCCCTCAGAGACCCTAGAGACCCCAGGTACTGATGGAAAGCCAGCACTGTTGCTGCACACAGGTGGAAAAAACAGAGTATAACATCAGCTGGTTCTTCCATACCTGGAATTTCTCATCTCCAGTGAGACGAGAGAGCTCCCTGAACTCCAGCTGAATACTGGTCACCTCAGCCACAGTGCTGTCAGATGTCCAGCGAGGTGGGTGTGCGGTGCCCCGGCCAATGTTGACATCAGAATATGGGATCTTGGAGGGGGTCTTGAAGGCTGGCATGAGCCTGTTCCCAATGTCTTTCTAAAGAGAACCCAAGAGCACAGTGAAAACAACAAAGCAAAAATTAAACGCACACACACTCTCCTTTTGATTTTCTTTCACCAAGTGGACAGAAAAAGAAATAACAGCAGCTTAGTTTTAGATAAAGAGGGTCATGAACTTATTCCCAGTGATGACCACAGTATTTCTCCGTGTCTCTAGCTTTGCACACCTTGTTTGAGTCTGCAGTCCCTGTGCAATGTGATGTGAAGTCAGTGACTGCACCTCCCTGATCTAAAGAGGTGGTTGACGCTGGAAGGGAACAGAGGACAACTGTCATTCTTTTCCAGCCATTTATTTCCCCTTTTGTTGCATAAACTTTACTCTGGTGAGCTCTGCATTGACAGAAGAACAGGCACAGAACACTTGACAGGACACAGCAGGGCGCTGAGGTTGGCTGAGAGCAAACAGCAGTGTTGGCCTCAAAGATTTAATATTAATCTCTTTCCCAACACTCCGAATACGAACTGTTAAAACCTGCTAACGTTTCACTGTCTGATGAACCCTCCCTCAGTGTTGTCCAACATGGACACATCACCCAGTTCCATTTGTAAGAGGAGCCACTCACAGCTTTTTCCAGGAAGAGGCTGTCTCCAGAGAGATGGTAGGTGCTCAGCAAGCCCCCCAGGATACGAATAGTGCTCTCAAAGAGGTTCACATCCACATTTTTATCAAATACCAACTCGTTTGCTACCCATTTTCTTGCTTCTTCAAACTCTGCAAAGTATAAAGAGCACTTCGGTTATGAACTTGGGCCACATCCCAACAACCAGAGACACTGGTATTTCATAGACCCAGGACAGTCACTTGGTCCACAGAGATAAGACGATAGGTGGAAAACTGAAATGAAGAGCACATGAGGGGAGATGTTTGATTGCCATCAAGTTCATTCTTACTCAGCACACACCCTGGATGCACAAAGACAGAAACATCTAAAATAAAAAAATCCCCGCGGTCTACAAAAGAATTCCTCAATTTCTTCTTTTATTAGAACAGTCCAGAAAAGATCTTTCAGAGCCCATCCCTTGGACTTGTCAGACAACAACTTACACTTACATAGGAGTCTTCTATTTTAATTAAATCTTTTCAGACCAAAGCTGTTATCCACCACAATAACAGACAGCATTTCCATGAATAGCCTGCAAGGAGACACCTCCTACCTCAGCAGCTCACACACAAAGTCCTAACAGGCTGCAATTCATCCCCAGAAACAAAGTTGATAGCTTATCACACCACTGATTCAAAAGGAATGTAAAAAAACCCATTTTAGATTCAAGTCAGCTCCGCAGCAGCATCAGTGACTGCTCTGGCACAGGGTCTCACTCCACAGTGCACGTGCATAGGCTGAGCCCTCCCTGCCAGAGGCAGGAGCTACTCCAGACTCTCTCTCACACCTACCCAAAATTTCTGGTGGTGAACAGAACAACTGATTTCGCAGCAAGGGAAGGTAATTCCACAGATCACTCGACAGCAGAACGAAGCCTCTCTGTCCTCACAGTAAAAAACATCCTGGCTGTTGGGTAGACTGAGAGGAAGCACAGAACCATCTGCTGTCAGGTGAAACAACAGGAAACGCAGCTCCTCTGCTGCAGAGACATTCACACCCACCAGCTCATGAGAACAACCAGCAACCTCACACAAAGCCTTCATTTCCACAGTGTTTGTTACACAGAGGAAACTCCAGGAGCTTTCTAGGGCAATAAACAAAAGAACCCCTATCAAATATGAAGGAGCCTTTACCAAGAACCCACCTCAATCATCAGGCACTCCTTTTAAAAGTTCACAATTAAATATTTATTAAAAAAAAAAAAAAAAGCAGTACACTGTCAACTTGATGGAACTTCAAGAGCACCTCCTCAGGTGTCGAGCACAAACACATGTTAAGGAGTTGTCATTAATGACTGTAAATTTAGAATCATAGAACAACCAAGTTGGAAGAGACCCACCAGATCATTGAGTCCAACCATTCCCATCAAACACTAACCCATGTCCCTCAGCACCTCGTCCACCTGCCCCTTAAACCAACCCCTCCAGGGAAGGGGAATCAACCCACTCCCTGGGCAGCCTCTGACACTGACCAATGACCCTTTCTGGGAAAAACTTCCTCCTGATGTTCAGCCTGAATCTCCCCTGGTGGAGCCTGAGGCCATTCCCTCTTGTCCTGTCCCCTGTCCCTTGGGAGAAGAGCCCAGCTCCCTCCTCTCTCCACAACCTCCTCTCAGGTAGTTGCAGAGAGCAATGAGGTCTCCTCTCAGCCTCCTCTTCTCCAGGATAAACACCCCCAGCTCTCTCAGCCGCTCCTCATAAGGCCTGCTCTCCAGACCCCTCACCAGCTTCGTTGCTCTTCTCTGGACTCGCTCCAGAGCCTCAACATCCTTCTTACACAAACTCCAATAGCAGAAGAGACACAACCACGGGAGACTTGTACTGTTCACTGTCCCCTTCCCAGCAGCTCCATTCTTTTTAGCTCAACACAAAACACTGCTCAACGCATGAGTTCACTAAGTGCTACCAAGGTTAAACAGGTACAGTTCCAGAAATTCCTAAATGCCACTAAAACAAATGCTGCACCACAAAAAAAACCCAAAAAAACAACAAACCACCGAACAAAAACTCTGCAATATTTGAGTAAGTGAGGTTTTTGCAGCAGAACTGCAGTATTTTTGGCTTTGCTTTTAAAATCGGTTTGAAAGTTTTCTAACACAGTCACTTCCAGAAAAAGCGTGTGTGAAAACACACCGCAAACAGAGCAGGTCAGGGAGATGGCATCAAACGTTCCCTTCTCCATCCATCAGTTCCTTACAGATACCTGCTCAAATCAAGATGCGAAATATCAATGTTAGGTGTGATAGAGGGGAAGCCACATGAGGAGCAGCTGAAGTCACTTGGTGTTCAGCCTGGAGAAAATGAGACTGAGGGGCCTCCTCACAGCATTTCACTGCTTCCTTACAAGGCAGGGAGGAGTAGCAGGCACTGATCTCTTCTCTCTGGCAACCAAAGACAAGACCCCAGGGAAGGCAGGGGAGGGTCAGGTTGGACATTAGGAGAAGGTTCACCCAGAAGGTGGAGCACTGGAACTGCTCCCAGGGAAGCAGTGACGGCACTAAGCTTAACAATATTCCAGAAGCATCTGGCCAACACCCTGAGCCCTACGGTGTGAATGCTGGGGGTGTCCTGCTCAGGGACAGGAGCTGGACCCAATGATCCTTGTGGATCCCTTCCAACTCAGGTCATCCTGTAATAAAACACAGCCAGAGAGCTCTCAGGCTGATGACCCAAGATTGACAGGCAGAGAGCACTTGGGATTTGGGACAGACACAAAAACCAAGAGGTTCTGCAATGGCTCTATTCTATTCCTGTCCTTTAATAGCGTTGGTAGGGAAATTATTTTCACCCATACTGTTTATGTGTACATGTGTTTATCCTCGCAGGAAAACTAAACTTACTGGCTTTACGTAGGAAGTGCTCCCCTCAACAACTCTGACCAGCTGGTTTGTATGTTTAATTATCTTGTCATATAAATCTGTCTTGTACCAAGAGATAATATGCAGACAAATCTCCAGACATGACGCTTAGTTGTCTGGCAAGATGTAGCCACCTTAGGTCAAGAGATAACCTGAAAGAAGTGTCCGGATATGGCTGAATACTCAAAAAAAAAAAAAGAGCATTCTTTAAAGATTTATTTGGTTCTTTGTCTGAAACTAGTATAAATACCCATTGCTATTGTAAGATGTTATGCCATTTTTAGAAGGGCATCCATTTCAGCACTGAATTGTAAAATAAAAATATCATTGCCTTTGCTTCCAAGAATTTGTCCTTTTCAATATTTTACCAGTGAATGAGCATTTCTCACATTCCTGAACAGAAAGTAAGGAATTGGTTTAGAGGGGAGTAAATGGAGGAGGAAACAAAATTACCTTCTTTTAAGCCTAAAATCCACATGGTGTCCAAGGCGTCGACCAAGGTAAGCCCAAGCCCAAACCATTCGCTGTAGGACTTGGACAAAGGCTTCAGCTCATCGTGGCCCCAAGCAAACTCCTTGTACCCTTTCCAGGCATGGCGGAAAGCTTCAATCACAGCCATCTGACGGTCATTTAGGGGCACTGCAAAAGGACAACAGCACCTGGCTGAGGACTTCTGCACAGCAGCTGTGCAGAGACACCCAACACCATTTTGCTGCATTCTCACTACTCTTGTAAAAAGTCCCTCCCCAGCTTTCCTGGAGCCCCTTTCGCTGCTGGAATCTGCTCTAAGGTCTCCCTACAGCCTTCTCTTCTCCAGGTTGAACAACCCCAACTCTCTCAGCCTGTCCTCATATAGGAAATGCTCCAGTCCTCGCATCATCTTCATGGCCTCCTCTGGACCAGTCTCAACAGATCCGTGTCCTTCTTATGTTGGGGATTCCAGAACTGAACGCAAGACTCCAGCAGGTCTCATTAACTCTACTATTTACCTGGTTCTTTCTGGTCCTCGGCTTCCACAGAGGAAGGTTTTTCCAATTCCTTTACTTTATTAGACGGAGGCTCTGTGTTTTGGTCAGGTTCTATCACTGCTCCTCGCCAGCTGCAAATACAACGGATTGTAATTAAGACTAAACTTGATCACAGAAAGTCATGAAAATGAACAAGACTTATAGCTGCATTTCCTTTTTCTCACAATATTTGATAAAACAAGAGTTGGATTTTGTACCAAGGATCAAAATAATTGTTGTCTCCTAGATGATTTCTCTGTTCAAAGATGGTGATTTATACAAGAGAAACTCAACTGTATTAAGAAACGTGTCTTACAAGCTCTTGGAATTTCCTTAAATATTTTGGCACTGGAATTTAATAAATGACTTCTAAAAAGCATTAAAACATTTGAGAATGCTGCATTAAAAGCATTCTGCTCTTTACTGATTCTGAAATGATCACAAGAGCCACTAACCCTGACTGGCGCCACACAAGTGATGATCATCAGAAAACACAGACAAGCACACAAGGCCCAGCCACTTCTTCACCACCAGGGTTTCGAAGACCCTCCTGTTGCCACAGGTGCATAAATGAGTTTGTACAGGTTTTTACTAAGAGTGTCCTGAAGGAGAAGTCTTTCAGAATGAACTTCAAGTCAAGTCAAGTTTGTATCCAGACCAAACAATCTCGGCCATGCTGTCTGATACATCAGTCTGGTGCCTGAGACCTCGTGATCTGCCTCCCAAGGCACAAGGGCGTTAATGTCAGTAAACCTGATGACCTACAGATATCCCAGCATTCCATTCCTTACCTCCATTCCTTAAACTCTTGACTAGTCCTCACGCTAGTCCTTCATTGCTCTCCTCAGATTTCCTCTTCCCACCCATTTAACTGTACAAACTCTAACATCCACCCCTGGAGGGGTTCAAGGCCAGGCTGGATGGAGCTTGCAACAACTTGATCCAGTGGGAGGTGTCCCTGTCCTCAGCAGGGGAGTGGAACTGAGTGGGCTCTGAGGTCCCTTCCAACCGAAACCATCCTCTGACTCTATGATTCTATGGTGGAAGAGCAGGACTAAAACACACCAGGTCATTCTGAGAGATTTCAAACAACACCAGCAGGCACAAAGCTGCTGCAGACACAGTTCTGATGCTGCAATCAGCTCTGCTGCACCAGGCCTGAAAAAGACATAACCATATAAAACCCAAGCCTCATATTCCAGATTAAGAACCTCTGCTGAACTGGGAACAGTCTTTTCTGTATGCAAGTTACATCCCTTCAGTTGTTCTCAAATCAAAATATTTCAATTAACAATATCCTAAGGAATAATTCAGTACAAATAAAATCTTGGTAGCACAGACCCTCTACAGGTCTCTGATGCAAACAGTAAAAACAGAAAAGCTGCACATTCACTGAAATTAAATCTGCTGAGCCACACCAGCCGCTGCCAGGCCAGAGCTGAGAACAAAGGTCTGCAAGGAAGAAAATCAACCTCAGGCACAGACAACAAAAAGCCCTCACAATTTTCACTCCAACATCACATGGACTGCGGCAGGGTCAAGAGAAGAGCACTCTAATGTGTTGGGAACACTTCTACCTGATAACAGTTTTCTCAGTTTTCTCTTCTTTATCAGCCTGGACTGGCTCATCTACAGCCTTGCTGGGATCCTGCCGGGGCTTCAGCCTCCGTGGTGGCTTGATCTGAAGGTTGGAAAGGCCGCGCCGGACAGGAGGTGGTTTTGGAGGCTTCTGAGAAAATAAAGAAAAATAAAATACGCTTGGTATGTTTAAGAGTTGGTAAAATTCCATATCATAAACAAACAGCATTCCCATGTTAAACACAACCTCGCATAATTGCAAAGAAAGTTGTTCTATCAGTGTACAAACCCCGGAACTAGAGGAGAAAAATGAGGCTCCCATGGTCCAAGAGGAGGTGGTCAGAGCCTTGCTTGCCCAACTAGACACCTATAAGTCTATGGGGCTGGACGGGATTCACCCTAGGGTATTGAGGGAGCTGGCGGGTGTGCTGGCCAAACCCCTTTCCATCATCTTCCAGCAGTCCTAGAAGACTAGGGAGGTTCCACTGGACTGGAGGCTGATGTTGTGCCCATCTACAAGAAGGGTCGCAGGGAGGATCCAGGCAACTCCAGGCCTGTCAGTCTGACCTCAGTGCCAGGGAAAGTCATGGAGCAGGTGATCCTGAGTGCGATCATGAAGCACATGCAAGAGAATCAGGTGATCAGGCCCAGTCAACACGGGTTCACAAAAGGCAGGTCCTGCCAAACCAACCTGATCGCCTTCTATGACTAAGTGACTTGGCTGCTGGATGAGGGAAAGGCTGTGGATGGATCTTCCTGGACTTCAGCAAAGCCTTTGACACAGTTTCTCCCAGCATTCTGCTATGGAAACTGTCACCTCTGGCCTGGACAGGCACACACTCTCCTGGGTGGAAAACTGGTTGGCTGGAGGGCCCAGAGAGTGCTGGGAAATGGAGTTAACTCCAGCTGGAGGCCAGTGACAAGTGGTGTCCCCAGGGCTCAGTGTTGGGTCCAGCCCTGTTCAATGTCTTTATCAAATGCACCGAGTGCTCCCTTAGCAAGTTTGCAGATGACACTAAGCTGGGTGGGAGCTGGATCCGCTGGAGGGTTGGGAGGCTCCAAAGGGATCTGAACAGGCTGGATCCAGGGGCTGAGACCAATGGGATGAGGTTTAACAAGGCCAAATGGTGGATCCTGCACTTGGGGCACAACAACCCTGAGCAGCTTCAGACTAGGAGAAGTCTGTCTGGAAATGGTTGGACTCGATGATCCAGTGGGTCTCTTCCAACCTGGTTGTTCTTTGATTTTTGTTCAGTTTAAACTTTTGGTAAAATTATCCAGTTCTTAGGTTTCCATGGATAAATTTCTTTTAACTTCCCTCTACTGCTACCAGGTATTAATTTAAAAAAGGGCCCTTCCAAAGCATTGCAGAGCTGTTTGATTCCATTTTACACAGCACCGTAAATTTTTACTAGAATTTCGAAAAGCACACAAACAAAAATACCCAGTCAGCGCCAGCACTGGGGAACAGCAAGAATTACTGATCAGTAGCACAGATATATTTATGCATAATGGTTTAATATAAACATTTCCTATTCATTAAGTGGAAATGCCAGAACTCATGAGGTGAATACATAAACAGCAGCACAAGAATCAGTGTTTCTCTACTCCCTAATCCACTCAGTTCCTGTGCTTTCCCCTTACTTCCGCTCAAACGCAGCTCTGCGAGACCACTGCCAGTTGATCCGTTTACTGTCATTTTTTTGAGAAAATGACAGAAAAAGTCCAGAAAAGCTCTCCCCACGCAGTGAGACACTGGCACTCCAAGCCCAAACAAACTAGCCCCAGCAGGATGGCACCACCTCAAGTGAGTGGCCACTGTGACCTGAAGCCCCCGCACTCCAAGGCATGTCAGGGAGTAAGGAATAGTGCACTCCACACTTCAATAAAAAAGGTAAAACCAAGAAATCATACACCAAAGCCCTTCCCAGAGAGGAGAGCATCCCACCCAGAGCAGATTTACACTGCAGCTTACAGCTCCTTTCCCCTCAACATCACTTGGAACCCAGCACTATCTGCCGCTTCTACAAACCCTCTGGTAGCTTTGTAACACTCATTTCTTCCCACAATACCTGCGGGGAAAGCTCTGGGTGGTCTCCGAGGTTGGCATTGGCTTTCTGGGGTGCTGGCAGAACAGCCGGATTTGCCAGCTTTGGTCCAGGAGCTTCTGCTTCTGCTCTTGGATCATCCAGAGCTTTGCTTGTTAGACCTGGACAGAGAACACAGCTCAGCACAGCAATCAGCAACTTCAGCTCCACATTGATTCTGATAAAAGTTTGCTGTGCTCACACACCTGATGCACCTCCAAGAAATGTTTCCATGCACAAAACAGATAAACACACAAACTGTTAGATCCAGTGTGTTGCCTGATATTAACATTCTACCTAATATGTAAGGAAGCTGCTAAGAGGCACACACTCCATTCTGTTTTCTATGATTTTAGCTTCTCAGTACAGGCAGTAAAGTAATATCACAGGTAAACGTGCCTTTCTATTCTCAGAAAGCTTGGAATTTCTAGTCTGATGGACAATCAAGAGAGTATTATCTTCTTACGCTGTTTAGGTTTGGGTTATCAATATCCACATAAAAATGAAATTAAAAAAATACTCATAGACTCCAAATCTTGATCAACTAAACCAAAATGTTGCTCCAGTCTAGATAAAACAATGCGATGGCCTATGACAAATATTTCTGATTAAGCAGAAATGAGTCACTGGAACACGACACAGAAAATCAGGTCACAGCTGAGCTGTAATGGATACACTCAGCCACTCCCAGTAACAACCACCACTAGTTCTCCGAGAGAAATGTTTTGCCGTGAGGGAGGGGAGGCCCTGGCCCAGGTTGCCCAGAGCAGTGGTGGCTGCCCCATCCCTGGAGGGGTTCTAGGCCAGGCTGGATGGGGCTTGGAGCCCCTGATCCAGTGGGAGGTGTCCCTGCCCATGGCAGGGGGCGGAATTTGATGAACTTTGAGGTCCTGTCCAGTCCAAACCATTCCACGATTCTATGACACCAAACACCTACCTTTCCATGGTTCCTCAATGCTCGTGTAGGAAATTACGCCGCAGACTGCCAAGAAGGCAAACAGGAAGAGAATCACACTCCGCTGCAGTCGGGACAGCTGCTTCCATTTCTTTAGAAGAGAAAATAAGTAAGACGAAACAGAGGAAGATGAGTTAGCACGACACTAGGAGCTTACTCAGACAAAACCAAATTCTTATCGGTTCATTCTGAGCAAGAAACACAAAACTTAAAAGTTTAATTTTATCCTTCATTCCAGCTGCAGACACCCATTGTTTAACATGGCCAAATGCCGCATCCTGCACTTGGGGCACAACAACCCTGTGCAGAGTTCCAGACTAGGAGAAGTCTGTCTAGAAAGCTGCCTGGAGGAGAAGGACCTGGGGGTGTTGGTTGACAGTGACTGAACGTGAGCCAGCAGTGGCCAAGAAGGCCAATAGCACCCTGGCTTGGATCAGAAATGGTGTGACCAGCAGGGCCAGGGAGGTTCTCCCTCTGGACTCAGCACTGGTGAGACTGATCACTCGAATCCTGTGTTCAGTTGTGGGCCCCTCAGCACAAGAAGGGTGTTGAGGCTCTGGAGCGAGTCCAGAGAAGAGCAACAAAGCTGGTGAAGGGGCTGGAGAACAGGCCTGATGAGGAATGGCTGAGAGAGCTGGGGGTGGTTATCCTGGAGAAGAGGAGGCTGAAGGGAGACCTCATTGCTCTCTCCAACTCCCTGAAAGGAGGTTGTGGAGAGGAGGGAGCTGGGCTCTTCTCCCAAGGGACAGGGGACAGGACAAGCGGGAATGGCCTCAAGCTCCACCAGGGGAGATTTAGGCTGGAGATTAGGAGGAGGTTTTTCACACAGAGGGTCATTGGGCATTGGAATAGGCTGCCCAGGGAGGTGGTTGATTCACCTTCCCTGGAGGTGTTTAAGGGATGGGTGGACAAGGTCCTGAGGGACATGGTTTAGAGATTGGTAGGAATGGTTGGACTCGATGATCCTGGCGGGTCTCTTCCAACCTGGTGTTTCTGTGATTGCTTGCTTACTTCGCTGGTAGAGAAAATAGCAATACCACAGACTGACCCATTGCACAGCAGCTCAGAGAGACCTCAGAGCCTGTCACGAGCTCAGATTCCCTGGGAGCATCCTGCGCATCCGCCAATGACTGACCTGCACGTCTGCCCAGATAAGCCAAAGGCTCCTCCCTGCTGCCTGGGGAGGTGCTGCGGAGCACACATGCAAGACAACATGAAAACAACTAGAAAAATAGTTGTAGGGAAACTGAAACCGCTACTGCAGTAGAGAAGAAAGACTCAAAAATAAGAAAAGCCAAGCAGCGACACTGGAGCTGCCACCTGGAGCAGATCTTGCCACCACCCCACTGCAATGTGAGAACAAAGCCAGCCAACACAACAACCAACAGGACAAAACCACAATTTTTTCAACTTTAGTCCTGAGTAAAAATGCATTTTTAGAAGTGAAGTCTATAAAACAAAACTACTAAAGGTCAGACAGCAAATGCTCCATCAGCCTGAGTGAGAGGTTTCCTCCACCTGGAAAGTGAGCACTTGGAGTTAAACATTAACTGCTGAATTACCAGTTTGTTTTCACCAGAGCTGCATTTTGTTCCCAATGACTGGGCTTTGGCACACAGAGAGTATGCTACCAGCCTGGTGTGACACTGAGGAACAACCTGCAGATTCCTACAAACACCTCCAAATGCCACAACACTTCCCACTGACTCACCACCTTCACCACAACCAGAGGCTGTAGACGTTCCAGTCAAGAACCATCAATGTCTTCACACGGCTGAGCTACCCAGCACGTAGCTCTGATTCTCCTCCCACACCACCGTCAGCACAGCAATCCCACACATCTCTACCAGCATGGCCAAGTGGATCATCACCTCCCAGCTGCAGAGGTGTTTGAAACCAGCCCCATGTTCCCTCAGGGGAGGGTGGGAATACAGACACTGCCTGTGGTTTCTTGGTGTCAATCACAGAATCACCAGGTTGGAAAAGACCCACTGGATCATCGAGTCCAACCATTCCCATCCATCACTAACCCATGTCCCTCAGCACCTCATCCATCCGTCCTTTAAACCCCTCCAGGGAAGGTGAATCAACCCCCTCCCTGGGTATGGGCTGGAATGAAGCACAACGATACATGAGGGCATTCCTCATCACCTTACTTTTTTTTGCTGATAAAGGAAGGATTAAAGGAAAGATGAAACTCCACATACCCCTAGCTGCTAAAAGAGAGAAACCGCCACACTGTGTCCCTAAACAAGGCCTTCATACACTTCATCTGCTCACCTGTACAGCCTCCAGGGGTGACCAGAACTCCTCTGGTCCAAGACTTCCACCCTCAGTAAAGCCACCTGCCCACTCCCTACACCCACACAGGCAGGAAAGTTGCTTCCACACAACTCTGTGAGAGACCTCTCTTCTCAAACTCAGCCTTCGCACAGAAAACAGCGTCGTGCCCATTAATCTTCCAGGGCAGGGAAAGAGGCTCCCCTTTTGAGCCCTACAACCAAGGGCAAAAGCACCAAGAACAAACCTCACCTCTGCCTCATCAAAGAGTGCAGCCTTGTCTCCAGACACTCGATAGAGAGAATCATAGAATCACCAGGTTGGAAGAGACCCACTGGATCATCGAGTCCAACCATTCCTATCAAACACTAACCCATGTCCCTTATCACCTCGTCCACCCGTCCCTTAAACACCTTCAGGGAAGGTGACTCAAGCCCCTCCCTGGGCAGCCTATTCCAATGCCCAGTCACCCTTCTGGGAAACATTTTTTCCTAATGTCCAGCCTGAACCTCCCCTGGTGGAGCTTGAGGCCATTCCCTCTTGTCCTGTCCCCTGTCTGTCGGGAGAAGAGCCCAGCTCCCTCCTCTCTACAATCTCAGGGAGTTGGAGAGAGCAAGGAGGCTCCCGCACGGACAGGGTCCCCGCTCCCGGCCCCACTGCCCCCCCCCCCGCGCTCACCCGCCAGAAGGAGCGCCGTCTCCAGGCCTTGCTGTTGTCGTAGCCGCCAACCCCAGCCGCCTCGTCCGGGCTGAGGGTGACGGAGATGAAGTCCCGTCGCGGCGGGGCGGCGGCGGCGGCGGCGGCGGCCGAGTACATGGCGGCGCCTCCGAGCCCACTGCCCGCCCGCCCACCGGCCGCCATCACTGCGGCGCGCGGCGGCCACTTCCGGGAGCCGCTCTGCCCAGCGCTTCCGGGTCTCGGTGGCGCCCCTGGCAGCGGCGGATCCTCCCGTGGCTGCTGCCCTGCGGGAGCGGCCGCGCCGAGCCTCTGCTGGAAAAGATCATCAGATTGTGAAATCAGGAACTTATAAGGCCAGCCGAGTCCTGGTCTGCATGCAGAGCAGTTCGACAGCAGGGCAGGGAGGGGATTCTGCCCCTCTGCGGAGCCCTGCCCCACCTGGAGCCCTGCGCCCAGTTCTGGACTTCTCGGCCCAGGAGGGACACGGAGCTGCTGGAGCGAGTCCAGAGGAGCCACGGAGATGATGGGAGGGCTGGAGCACCTTCTGTGCGAGGAGAGACTGAGAGAGTTGGGGTTGTTCAGCCTGGAGGAAAGAAGGCTGTGGGGAGAGCAGCTTCTGGAGCTGAGAGAAGCTCGAGGAAAGCTGTGGAGGGGCTCTGGATCAGGGAGTGCAGGGATAGCATGAGGGAAACAGTTTTGAACTGTGTGAGATCAGGTGGGATCTTTAGGCAGAAATGTTTTGCTGTGAGGGTGAGGAGGCCCTGGCCCAGGTTGCCCAGAGCAGGGGTGGCTGCCCCATCCCTGGAGGGGTTCAAGGCCAGGTTGGATGGGACTTGGAGCCCCTGATCCAGTGGGAGTTTTCCCTGCTCATGGCAGGGGTGGAACTGGATGGGCTTTGGGGTTCTTTCCAACCCAAACCATTCCATGATTCTGCAATTCTATAAAACTGCAAGAAGGCCCTAAAGTTAGAGGGATTTTACGAAGTACTAAACGTTGGATTGCAGATGGTTCCGTTATCACTAAATTTGTTACAACAAAAGGAGACGTGATTAGAGGCACTGTCTTTATAGTAAAAAAAACCAGTGACTGTGTGCCATGGGGCAAATATAAGATGAGAAACTCTGTGGTAAACATTAACCTGAGTGAGGGTGTGATAACTGCAAAATGCATGGATGAATGATTGAACTTTTAATGTTTTGTTACCAAAACCCAGCGAGAGGTCCTTAGTGACAGACTGCAGAGCCACAGAACCACGGAATCATAGAACAATCAGGTTGGAAGAGACCCACCAGATCATCAAGTCCAACCATTCCTATCAAACACTAAACCATGTCCCTCAGCACCTCATCCACCCAGGGAAGGGGAATCAACCACCTCCCTGGGCAGCCTCTGCCACTGCCCAATTACACTTTCTGTTAAAAACTTCCTCCTAATGTCTAAGCTGAACCTCCTCTGGTGGAGCTTGAGGCCATTCCCTCTTGTCCTGTCCCCTGTCACTTGGGAGAAGAGCCCAGATCCCTCCTCTCCACAACCTCCTTTCAGGGAACTGGAGACAGCAATGAGGTCTCCTCTCAGCCTCCTCTTCTCCAGGATAAACACCCCCAGCTCTCTCAGTCGTTCCTCATCAGGCCTGTTCTCCAGACCCTTCACCAGCTATACTGCTCTTCTCTGGACTCGCTCCAGAGCCTCAACATCCTTCTTGTGCTGAGGGGCCCACAACTGAACACAGGATTCGAGGAGCAGTCTCACCAGTGCCAAGTCCAGAGGGAGAAGAATCTCCCTGGCCCTGCTGGTCACACCGTTTCTGATCCAAGCCAAGATGCCATTGGCCTTCTTGGCCACCTGGGCCACTGCTGCCTCATGTTCAGTCGCTGTCAACCAGCACCCGTAGGTCCTTCTCCTCCAGGCAGCTTTCTAGACAGACCTCTCCTAGATGATCATGTGAGCAGCACCAGAGCTCTTGGTAGGAACATCAGTTCCAATGGGCGTGTTTGAGTTCATCGGGAAAAACACCAGTGACCCACGGCAGGCTTGGGATTTGTAATCTGGTCTGTGTCCTGCAGCTGCGGTGACAACATCCAGGGGGGTGTGGGCAAGACAAGAAGTGTGTTCTTCCTCATGAACAAGAGACACAACACACAGGAATCACAGTAACATCTTTATTATAAAAATGCTTAGGAGTCCAAAAGTTTCTGGAGTATTATGGGACTTCCCTTTGTTTCTGGCACTTTTCATTTCAAAATGCACATTACAGTAGCTTGACTACACGCAGGACAAACGTTTTTTAAACTTCTCTCAGAATTCTATGTTCCAGTTTAAAATGTGAGGAGAAAAAAAATATAAAAAAGGCAACAGACAAAGCATTCTGCATCCCAACCCTGCTTCTCAAAAACTTCTAAAACCCCTGTCAGCAGCTCAGCATGCACATGCTGAAAGCACACCAGAGCTGAAGCTTCAAGAGAGAAAGCACTTTAGAAAGAGCCAAAGAAAGATCCTTTCTTTATAGCACAGCCCGGTTTCAAATGACCATGGGCCTGAACCAGCAAGCAATGCCCACAAAGGTACAATATGATTCTCATGTGTAAAACTTGACTAACAGGAATGGAATGACTCATAGAAACAAACCACAGCAATAAGCGTTGCAGACAAATGCTTCATTTATACTGGAAATGGGAACTACTGACTGCACATGGAAATTGAGGTGATGGGAGCTGTCAGGAGCTGGTCTGCATGTGCACAGGGATCGTTACTGAAGTGTCTGCAGATTCACTCTATACCTGAGGATGCTGCTATGGATGTTTAGGTGCTTCCTTCAGAAAACCTGAGTCTACCTACAACCTGTTTTACTGTCAGAGCCATTCTCTTACTTCCCCAACATTTAGCTTTGTGTCAGGAATCACAGAAAGTCACCTCAGTTTTATTAAAGATTTATGCTTAGAAAAATACCATCAGCAATTCCTCAGCAGAAGCAGATGCAGAAAATAACATGTGAGATCACAGAATCATGGAATGGTTTGAGTTAAAAGGGACCTTAAAGATCATCTAATTCCAACCCCCCTGCTCTGGTGTCTCTCAGCCAAGGCTGACTTCACGTGCTACACATGTTCTGAAAATTAGTGTCCTTCATTAGGTGAGGCTTATCTTGCTTTACAGTTAGTAACATATTTGAAAGGAAGGCATCTTAAAGGATTATTTCAGAGGTGAAAGAGTGCTGGAAAGTGACCTGGCCAGAAGCTGCAGTCCTTGCTGCTGCAGCACACTAGTTCTGCTGGGATTAAGGCACTTCTGGTTTTCATTTAGCATTCAATTCCACCATCGGGATTTCTTGTTCTTATTACTTCCAGGTACTTGAGGAGATTCCCCTTAAGGGGATGTGGTAAATAGAGAAATCAAAGGTACAACAACTCTATTAGAGACAGAAAGAGCAGAGGGCATGGTGAGAAAAATTCTCATCATCTTTTTCTTTTTTAATTAAAAGCCCAGGTCACAGCTGCTATAAGGAATAATCAGTCTTAACTGTGCATTTCCTTATGTTGTCTTGGAGTGGCACTGGTGGGCCCAGCTCTGCAACCAAGTCTATCCTGCTTTGTGGTCCAGACCTCAAGCAATACTCACATGCAGCAGCATCCCCCACTGACCGCAGCCTTCTCTGTGTGACCTTCTCACAGGAATCAGCTGCTGAACTGGATCTTTGAACCAGCACAGGGTTAGGGACAAGATGGTTCTCTGGAGGGAACATAAAGTTGTTCCATATTTTTCAGCCTTGAGCTGATTCTTCAGTTGGGCACTGGTCAAAACCCAAACCAAACGCCAACCCCACCAGCACAATTGGGATACATAACAAGGCCCTGAGGAGAATTAATCTTCTTAAAGGTAAAGCTAATTTATGAACCCCTGACCGGCTCTTTTACATATT
This sequence comes from Coccyzus lansbergi, assembly GCA_033558105.1. Lineage (NCBI taxonomy): Eukaryota > Metazoa > Chordata > Aves > Cuculiformes > Coccyzidae > Coccyzus > Coccyzus lansbergi. The sequence continues at coordinate 1,136,217 of JAUMJK010000851.1, forward strand.
CATATGCAGAGCAAATAAGAACTATAAAATCTGTTTGGTACCCAGAAGGCATTTATCTTGATTCACATCCAAGGTTACGGATCAGACTGAGGTAAAAGGCACAGCCTTCGGTTATCAAACAGCTGGAGAGCACGTGGGTGTGTAAACATGACTGCTGTGAGCATTTGGCATCAATCTGATACTGCAAAGCAATTTTTTTTTATAATGCACTTCATACTGAGCCTCCAGCACTGTCAGTCCTGGCAATGGGTCTGACTGACAGAGACTGGATTTAAGGGGGAAAGACCTTCCTCTTCAAGAGTCTCCTGGCATTTCCACTTTGTTTTCATCCAGTACAAAGGGAGAAGGGAAGTCTTTGTTCTTCATATATGTTTCCAGACCCTGAGAACGTGTGAAAACAGAACTGTCAGGTGATAAATGCATCAGACTGGTTCCCCACACTGCTTTTAAGCCTGTAAAGAAGGGACTACACAAAGTTAAAAGGGCACCAGAAAGACAGCAGCAGCAGCTTCCCCAGTGACACAGACGGAAAGCGTTTCAGAAGGAGAGGCACTGATGGACCACAAACCAACAGATCCCAGACCCAAGCTCGTGGGGAGGGGCAGCCTGCAGTGTGTCCTTAACTCACACTGGAATAATTCTAGGAAAGAAAAGTCAACTCCAATTGCCTTGTTTTCATTTTGTTCTTAGAACGCATCAGTTGTGATGAGTTCACTATCTGTGTGCAGAAATATAGTGAAGGCAGTTTGCTGAATGTCATTCCCCCACAGTGCCTACAAATCCTCCAGCAACCCCACTACTTCTTGCTGGGGCTGCCGACCACGGGGCAGCTGCTCTTCTCACAACTACATGGCAGCATCTCTGCCAGGACCAGGCACTTTGAGAGGGACAGACTTGAGAAATCTGTTCTAGTATGTGGATTCTCTGACATACACATCACAGCTCTCAGTGGGAGACAGGCAAAAAGCAGCATCCAGCTCACTATGGGGACCCTATGGATTTGGGGATTTGAATATTCTGCAATTCTCATTCAGAAGACCTCAAAGTGCTGGTGAGTCTTAATGAAACTGTGTCTTTGCAAACTCATTCTACAGACGGCTGAAACTGAGAGTGCATGAACTGCTGAAGAGTAAGCCACGGTGGAACCAGGACTGTAATCATAGAGTGGTTTGGGTTGGAAGGGACCTTTAAAGATCATCCAGTCCCACCCCTGCCATGGACACATCCCACTGGATCAGGGGCTCCAAGCCCCATCCAACCTGGCCTGGAACCCCTCCAGGGATGGGGCAGCCACCACTGCTCTGGGCAGCCTGGCCCAGGGCCTCCTCACCCTCATGGTGAAGAATTGCTTCCTAATGTCCAGTCTAAATCCTCCCCCTTCCAATTTAAAGCCATTCAACTTAATCCTATCACTTCGTGCCCTTGCAAAAAGTCCATCTGCAGCTTTCCTGGAGCCCCTTTCAGGACTGGAAGCTGCTCTGAGATCTCCCCACAGCCTTCTCTTCTCCAGGCTGAACAACCTCAACTCTCTCAGCCTGTCCTCGTACAGGAGGTGCTCCAGCCCTCGGATCATCTCTGTAGCCTCCTCTGAACCCATTCCAATAGTTCCATCTCCTTCTTATGTTGGGGATTGTCACTGCAATAACTTTGGGAGTTTTGATAATGGGATGGCCTATAAGGCACAGGGACTACAGGCTTCAGGTGGGAGGCACCTTTCTCAGAGGGGGAGGAGGGTCTTTGCCCAGAAGCTTGCAGGGCTTGTAGACAGGGCTTTAAATTAGATATGAAGCGGGAGGGGGACAACATCAAGCTAGCCTGTAAGAAGCGGTGGGAAGATGGGTGTCAGGGGTCAGGTGTTAGGGAGGACACTTCTCTAAAACACTTTGTAGGTAATAAAGAGTCCGCTGGGAAGGTGACGCAACCGGCAGCCCGGCTGAAGTGCCTTTACCTTAACACACAAAGCTTGGATAACGAGCTGGAAGGTACCGTGTTACTAGAAAGCTATGATCTAGTTGCCATCACGGAAACCATGCTCTTACCATTTGTCAGCAAGGCCAGGCTAAAGAAATCCCTGATGTTTAGAAGGAAATCAGATGTGTACCAGCATACTCCTAAAAACATCTCCACAGGTAATTATCCTCACCTCTCCAAAGTAAGAAACTAACGGAGAAATCTCACACACAGCCGGAGGATCTTCAGTTCCTGAAAGACTAGAGAAGGGAACACAGAATTAACTTTTTTCTTGCCTTAAAAAAACTAAAAGGGCATCTTCTTAGATAGATCATTGAGAGGAGGATATCCAGAAGGACACAACACTCGTATTCACATGCACCAGGCATTATTTGAGCAAAAAGTGTGAACACAAAAGGGCATAAGCAGGTCCCAGGTATTTCTCATCCAAACAAGAACACTGCATTTATAGAGGTGCTTTATCAAGTACAATGAGCAGCTCATGGGTTTCTTAAACTATGAGTTGAGGAAGCAGTAGACCCACAGAGTGAAAGCACTTTTCCACTCAACATGATGCAGGAAGCACCAGAATCGGTACCTGCTGTCATAGCTGATCCTTAAGCCCACCTGAGCATCTCCCTGGGCTTTAAGCACTGGGGCTGTATTGAGAAAAGCTGTTGAGGGCTACAAATTACATTTCCTTGCAGTGCCTAAATCCTAAATGATGGAAAAGGTTACCCTCACCTAACAAGCTGCTACAGAAGGAGTCACCTCGGGAGCTCTGTGCCAGAGATGTAGCCCAGCACACTGTGCGTTACTGTCTGCATCACTTGGACACCAGTGCTGCTTGAACTGTAACAGACACCACTGTGTGTTCAGGAAAAAAGAGCTGAACCAAACCCACACCAAGTGACCCCAGGATCAAACTGATGCCTGCTTTGTAGAGACCACTAACTACATGCCATTAGCCAGCTGGCATTGCTGGGCAGCCACAGGCAGTGAAGGTTGCAGACTTGTACCTGAGTTTCTCTGGAATCCTGCAACCGTTGTCATCCAGAAACCTGGCCCCAGCCTTGAGAGCCCAGCGGTAATGCTGCGCCAGGAGCGCTCGCCGAGCAGTGCTCGGGGTGTCTTTGTCAGCTGTGTCTGCATTTTTTAGTGGTGAGAACTCCTCTTCTCTCAAAACTTCAAATGCCACAAAATTCCTACCAGTGAAAAACAATGGTTATGAAAAACACAGCTCAGCAACAGCCCCACTGATTCAACAACAGCTTTGCAGGGGGAAAGGCTCACATCCATTTTAAGAAGAAGTGGTGTGTGCAGCCTGGGACAAGACGCTGCGGAAAGCCCTCCTCCCATCTGAGGAGCAAAGAAGTCTCAGAGCTGCGTGATGGGAGAACACGACAAGCAACCCAGTCTCTTTGGGAACACAACAGCAGCCCCATGACCCCTTCCAAGCTGTGCAGAGGTGATGGGGAAAGCATCAGCTCTGCAGAGATTCCACAGAAACCTCTCCAGACACTGGGAAACTCATAGACAGAAAGGCTCAGCAAGGAGTATAGTGGGATGGAGAGAGCAGTGGTGCCTGAAGCTCAGACCCAGCACCCCACCCCAGCAAGGAATGGCCACTCCACTTGGAGCCTGTGGGCAAGGATCAAAAAGGAACATAGGAGGATTTACAGCTGAACGTTAAGTAAAGCTGTTTACAGAAATGGGACTACAAATTAAATCCCACAGCAGCACTTGTGCCTTTCTGCATCTCAGAAAAGCAGATGCCAACTTGGTTTTGTAGCTTTATTAAAAAAGCAGAAGGAATCACTGCTTGCAAATGGGTCCTTTCAGAGCTCACAGCTCAGCACTGGTCCCTTCACACTGGTTGAGCCTTTGGTGTGACACATCTTGACTGGACGAGTGCCATGAAACAGAAACGAGTTCAAATCTTGAACCCTGTTTCCTAAAGTAAACCCTCTAGAAACAAAACCGCTATCAGCAAACAAAGGTAACTCAGTTAGTCTGAAGTCTCTTTTTGCCATTTATTTAAGCCTAAACCAGAACATTTACTGCTGAAATTGAAGACCTTAGAAAAAAATTCCTACATTATTGAAGTCCGACATTCCCTAAATACAAAGGGCCCCCAGCTGCGCTGATAAAGGGTGCAGTGATCTCAGCTGTGGTTTAGCGCTTGGCAGGCCAACATCAACAGTTCCACAGCAACAGTAACTTGGCCCCATGTTGCTGAAGGAACCTGTTCTCCCAGCACAGAGGTGTAAGCTGAGCCCTGAATACACATCGAGTCTGCAACCAGAGCTGTCGTTGCCATGGAAGCCACAATCCTGAAAGACCCAATTTCCACAAGTCTGAATACTTCAACATGGACTTGGATTCAGTGCTAGCTTTGCACTCGTTTTCCCTTTTTTTTGTTTCATTTGCCAGGCTGGCAGTGTCTGGGCCACCCAACCCATCCTCGGTGGAAAAACTGTTCTGGAAGCCTGGCTGCTGCCAAGCGCCCTGGGAATGCCCCTTTCAGAGCCTGTGGCATTCCCGGTGCATTGGAGTGAGGTGTAGATCCCACAGCCTCCTTAACAAGCCACCCACACACCACATGCTCCCTAGCAGGGTCTGTTGGCACCTACAGGCATCCAAACACACGTTGGGAATTAAAAAAATAAAATCACGTCTGCCACTAACTTAGAGAACTGGAACACGTCAAACACAAACTTCTCCAGCTTTATCCCATTTGGTTTTAGCGGCTTTACCAGATTTCCCTCTTCGTCAATGTAGGGCACCTTCTTTACAGCTACATGATACCTCAGCCGCGGCTCATATTGCCTGCAAAAGGAGAAGAAACAAATTAATTCACTTCATGTCCACTTAGAAAAAAGCAGGAGACTTCCAGGAAGCAGATGGTTCACTACTGCTCTGGGTTGTCTCACAACTGTTGTGGGTCTTGCTGTCTTCAGACTGACCCAAGTGACGTCCAGGAAACACTGAGCAGAGCAGCCCAGCCAGCAACACTCCCCACATCAGTGGAATGTGATGGGGGAACACAAGAGGAGAGGGAGGACCCAGCACCCAGCTGAAATGGCAGAGATAAGAGAAGGTAACCTAGAGTGTTATCTGACTGGGATGACAATGGGGCCAAGAAGATCCTTCACACAATAGTGGATCAAGTTCTTCAGGAAGGTTGTGTGGCTGCTTATGAACACCCGGCATCACATCCTGATCTTCCAACCCCGAGGAAGCTTCACCCTCTCCCTCAATCTCTGTTGTCCCAAGAGATGGTATGGGTGACATTCTCATTGAAAATCCTCAGTGTGGGACTGCATCACTGACCACACCATGGACCACAGAGCTGCCCACGTGCCTGCACCCTTGGAAGCCCAGGAAGGTTGCACACTGCTCTATCTCTGTTGATTTAGTCACAGTAAAGCATTCAACCTCTGCACTGGGTAAGGCCTTGAAGAGCACACTGAGGCTGTAGGAAACCAGACACTCGTTTTGAATTGTTTAGAGGAAAGAGATGAAGAGCAGAGCAGGAGGTGCCCATAACTGGAATTACAGAGTGAGAAACAGGAATGCCCACTCTTGAGGGCATTTTTAGGCTGCATGACTGCCTAGCAGGTCTGCTGGAACTTACTGGGCCACCGTCTCCAGGAATTCGGTGGTGAAGAAGTGGTTGCAGATGTTGCCGGCGCTGTACACCAGTCGCCCATCCGGTCCCTGCTGCTGCGCAGTCTCCAGGCTGATCTCACTGTACTCCACAACCTGGCAGACCCCGTCCACGCAGCACACCACCCCGACAGGCTCCGTGGGGTACGCCTTCTCCACCACCTGCAGCCACAGGACACGGGGCTGTGACAAGGAGCAAGAAAATCCCAGCACTATCCCAACTCCCACATACACCCAGTACTGCAGCACACGGATCCTCCAGTGCATCGGCAGCACAGGCAAGGCTGAGCTGCGTGTCCAGAGCAGCCTGAAGGGACATTTTGCCCAACAACTGGGCATAAAACACAGCTCTCGACTGCTTAACTGCACAGTTGCTCCACAGTGAGCAGAGACCAGCACACTGCAGGGCATTGCTTTTAGCAAGGATGAGGAGTAGGAATCAAATGAAAAGTGCCTGCAGCTGTTAGACTTCGGCTACCTGTTCACACACACAGAGTGATGGATTCAATATAGAATCACAGAATCATAGAATCACCAGGTTGGAAGAGACCCACCCGATTATCAAATCCAACCATTCCTATCAAACCCATGTCCCTCAGCACCTTGTCCACCCGTCCCTTAAACACCTCCAGGGAAGGTGAATCAACCCCCTCCCTGGGCAGCCTCTGCCAGTGACCAATCACCCTTTCTGGGAAAAACTTCCTCCTAATGTCTAGCCTAAATCTCCCCTGGTGGAGCTTGAGGCCATTCCCTCTTGTCCTGTCCCTTGGGAGAAGAGCCCAGCTCCCACCTCTCCGCAATCCCCTTTCAGGGAATTGTAGAGAGCAATGAGGTCTCCCCTCATATAAATCTCTCTTCAGGCATCTGCTGCTTTAGGGTGACAAAACCAGGCTGGTCTGGCTTTCCCCATCTTCTGCAGTGAGCCATAAGGAATGCCTGCAGTAGAATCATGGAATCATGAAGGTTGGAAAAGATCTCTAAGCTCATCCAGTCCAACCATCAGCCCAGCCCCACTGTGCTGACTAAGCCATGTATCCAAATGCCACAGCCACATGCCTTTTGAACCCCTCCAGGGATGGAGACTCCACCACCGCCCTGGGCAGACTCTGCCAGGGCTTCACCACTGTCAGTAAAGAAAGGTTTCCTGATATCCAATCTAAACCTTACACAACTTGAGGCCATTTCCTCTCATTCTGTCCCTTGTTACTTGGGAGAAGAGACTTAAAGGTGCATTTATAAACCACAAGCCAGCCCAACACAGCATCTAGCATCCCCGAATGCATTTGTAGAAAGGGCACGGCATAAAGAGGAAGCAATTCCAATTCGTAGTTCCCTGTGCGGTTCCAGTCCCTGCTCCAACTAAAGTTTGTTTCCCACAAGGCATCAGGAGAGCGGAAGAAGACACCCACTCACAGGGAGGGATTCAGAATGCAATGCAGGCAGCAAGCAGATGCTCTAAATCTGTTTGGAGTGAGCTGTTTTTGGACAAATATCTGAACACCCCAGTTCATTCCCGCTCACCCGAGCCAGCAGCTTCCAAGAGCAATCGGACCTCAGCTCCCAGAGGGAAAACAATCCAGCTATCAGCATCATCTCACCTTTGCACCACAATCTGCCCCTTTGGAAACGCAGAAGCCTATAAAGACCGGATCTGCCATTTTCACAAGGATGTTGTCCACACAGTAGACATGGACATACTGGATTCCACGCTGCTTCATGTCATCCAGAATCTTATTATCCACCAGAGCACGATATAAGCCACCATTGCCATCTACAATGCAAGAGAAAAGAGAAAAGAGAAAGCCCTGGTTAATTAGAGACTTTCCTGTCTTTTTGCAGCTGGCAGAGCAAAAGCTGAAAAGTCCTTTAAAGGTAGAGCAGGGCACGCCAAGAGTCAGCACGACCAGACTGGATTCCCAGCTCTGCCAACACAGTTCAGTCTGTTCCCCTCCACAGCCCAGCTCCCTCGCCTGCAAAGTGGGACCAGCCTCCCAAGGAAGTGTTATGAGACTATGAAACTTTGTAAGATCCTCGGAGGGAAAATACTAAAGGGCAAAACATTCTGGAGAGAGTGGGAAAACCCTGGAATGTTTCTTCTCTTTCAATGAAGAGTAGAAGCATATTGGAGGAAAAGACTAAAATAAATCTTTCTCTGTCTACTCCCCACAACCTCCCAATGCCTTTTTAAAGGCTTGAACTGCAGCTGCACAAAAGGCACCTGCATGTTTGTTCATCTGAGCGCACCCTTTCGCAGTTCCCCCTTTCATTCCCCTGTCAGATTAGGAAAACTGTGCTGCAACTGTGGAACCAGCTCAGTGCAACGCGGCCCCAGCCAGGCTGCCCTCACCAACTCTTCTGCCATGTCCAGGTGCAGAGAAGTGGGGAACTCTACTAGGTGAGACATGGCAATCATTCTGGAAAGACTTCATCTTCTTGCTACTTTTCCCCCCTTTTTCAGCTCTCAGACATGAACAGGAGCACATTCCTGACAGCATCACCCATGAAGGCAACATCCAAGGACCTCACGCACAGCCCCACTGAGGCATCGTGTTCTGAACCTGCCCCTGCACCACTCCTAACCATGCCAGAGATCCCAGGCTTGGATAAGAAACACGTGCTGTGGGCAGACCTCTAGTAGGAACTGAATAGAGATTGCTACACTTTTGATTAGCTGCCTGAAACGTCGAACAGGACCCTCCCATACTGATCAGAAGCATCAATACCAACGGTTTTGTGTGCCGAGGCTGCTGCTAGCTGGCAAGAGCTATCAACACCCACCGCATCACTGTCCCACATAAGAGTGACCAGTGGGGTACCTGGAGCCATAGCAAGTTTCCACTTCTCCTCCAAGATGGCCTTCCCATCAAAGGTGACAGCAGGCAGCATCCTCTGCTCAAACATGACCACGTTGGATCTATCCAGGTTGAAGTAGTCATGTTCTGCAAAGAACTCCTCTGTTGGCCCCAGCGTGAACTCACTTGTCATGATGTACCTGGGTAGGAGTGGGTGCAGAGCAATAAGCAACAACAGCAGAAGTGAAACTACAAGTGGAATACAAGAGGAAAGAAACCCAGCAGTGTTAAATGAAAGACACTAGAACCTCCCGTAGAGCAATGGAGCAGGACAGCTCTCCTCTGGAACTCATCCCATAGGAAGGCTGCACATCTTGTGCATGACTGAACCCACAGGCTTGGCTCCGTTCAGGATGGAAGAGCCTTTCCCTAAATGTGAATGATATAGAATAACTTGAATTGGTAGGGATGTTAAAGATCAACAAATTCCAACTCCCCTGCGATGGGCAGGGGCACCTCCCACTGGATTAGGGGGTTCAAGGCCCCATCCAACCTGGCCTTGAACACCTTTAGGGATGGGGCAGCCACCATTGCTCTGGGCACCCTGGACCAGGGCCTCCCTATCCGCATTATGAAGAATTTCCTCCTTATGTCTAGACATCTGGATACCTGTGTGAGCTGGGGAACAAGGCAAAGAACAGTACAACAGCCTTGTTCACCTTCCATTCAAACTGATGTTAAGTGTCTGAAAAAGCATTGACCAGCATGAGGTGCTGAGAATAAGCTGCAAAACCCCAGCAGCTCCATGTGCCAGTGCTTTGTCTGTGCCAGGACAAACAGCAGTGCTTTCCAATGTCAGCTGCCTGATCTGTTTTTCTCTTAAGTTTCTTGATTTCCTCTCTCCTTCCAGCTCCACATTCTTCCTTCTTCAACAGCAGCTGAGAGCTTGCTCCCTCACCTCCCTGTCAAGCACTTCAATGATTGCAATTGCTGGCACCAGGATACTGGTTCCGCTGCCAGCAGGCCAGGGGGATCAGTCCCTCTTGCAGGAGAGCTCAGACCTCACCCCCCCACATTTCCACCTCTGCAGCCCAGCCTGACCTCCGGTGCACTGGGTCAGCCAATGGCCTCCTCAGCCCAGGGAGAGGGGCTGGAGTCTTATCTGCAGATGTTGCACGCTGCAAATAACCAGGGATGGTGCATTTGCATGGTCAGGCAGGCTTGGCTTCAGAAAGAAACACAATACTGACTGAATCACCTTTGATCTCAAATTTGTCACATGACTTTTTACCCTGAAGGCCTCAGACACCTGCTCTTTCACTCTTCCCACACCGTGGTGCAGAGCAATGGTTTCATAAAGGCATCTAAGGAAGAACAGACAGCAGAAAACATCCCCAGAGGCTGCAGCATTTTCCAACTCACGCATCCCATGGGGAATTGATGTTTTGCGCCTTCCACAGAGCCAGTCTCTTTTGAAGGCTCTGAAAGCCACGAGCAGCCAGGAAAGACAGCAGCCAGCTGAAACTGGAGCACAATGAGCACTCACTGCTGTGAAGGGAAGAGGTTTTTTCACTGTGGTAAAAATTGTGGGCAAGGGGAGGTGGAAAGTCTTGGAAAGTGAGCTCTAGGCATCACCTCCTAGAATTCCTTCCACCTAGGCAGGAACCTGAGCCAGCACGGTGCAAACAGATGGAAACTTCTGCAAACGACTGGAAACGGGCACTGAGAGGTGCTTTTTGTAGTGCTGTCTGGAACTGCGCTTGGAAGGACAGCACATGCAGCTGTCAGTGACACCAGGGCAGTGCTCGGTCCCTCAGCTCTGTAAAGAGGGCCATGCCACTTCTCCTCATCCCTGCACACTCTTCTCCAGCTGTTCACTGTCAGATCCTGCCAACAAAAGGTTCTCCCTGCTGTGTCTGTGTAGAGCACCCAGCAAAGCCCTTCCAGAAGACAGTGTCAGCAGGACTGCAACGCAAAGAACCCCACACAGCAGGTCTGTGGCTCCAGGTCACCTACCAGGGGATGGCACACTTGCAGTGGTGTCTCTGGCCAGCAAGCTGCTCCACTTTGCGGATCCTTTCTGCTTGGATCTGATACAAGGTCTTGCCGCTGGGCAGCCCCACATCGTACATGCCCTTGGGGTAGCTCACGCCAAGGCGAGTTCCTTGTCCTCCAGCCAGGAGCAGCACTGCCACCTTGTTCTGTGAGATCTGCTGCAAGCCTGAGCAAAGAGAAAGAAGTCCAAGGGAATAGAAGAATCACAAAGGCATTCAACACCCCGTGCTCTTATCCCAAGCCTCTCTGCAGAGCTTCAGGCACCAGCAGAAGCTGCCAGTCCAACGCCGCTGCTGGCAGCACAGAGATGCTGCAACAACCCTACAGAATCCATTCCACCTCTTCAAGGCAGCAGTTTCCCCACCTAAAACAGCAGATGCTGTAACAAAAGGGAACAGCCGTGAGCTGCGGCTCAGGGTTCAAACTGGACATCAGGACAAAACTTCTTTCCAGGAAGACACTGGTACCATACCCGTCCACTTCCAAATCATATCCCTGAGCACTTCATCTTTTAAACACCTCCAGGGATGGAGACCTCCCTGGGCAGCCACTGCCAGCACTTGACAACCCTTTCTGTGAAGAAATTTTTCCTTTTGTCCAATCTGAACCTGCCCTGGTGCAGCTTGAGGCCATTCCCTCTCGTCCTATCATCTATCACTTGGGAGAAGAGACCAACATCCACCTCTCTACAACCTCCTTCTAGGCAGTTGCAGAGGGCAATGAGGTCTCCCCTCAGTCTCCTGTTCTCCAGGCTAAACAACCTCAGGTCTCTCAGCCACTTCTTGGAAGACTTGTTCTCCAGCCTGTTCAGGGGAAGATCTGTTCTTCCTCTGAACTTCGGGAAGGACAACATAACAAACACCAGCTCATCCACAGTCTTTGTTCTCCGCCTTCTCTCAAGCCAGCATCACAGCAACAACTGACAACTGTAACCAGGGCTTTTCCTTAGGGGATGCTCTGCATTCCTCCAGGATTCACAGAAGTCTGGGACTGCCCAAGTCACAACCACAGCTCAGCTACTATCAGAGCCTTTTCAACCCAACACAAGGAGTCTGTTGTGGATCACTAGTTTCTGCCACTGCTCCCCAGCATCCAAGGCAGCTCAAGCTTCACCCTAGTGTCCCAGAAGAGAAATATCGAACTATCTTCTAAATCTGGGACTAAAAAATTCCTCACTTGGACTGAAAGACACGTGGACCAAAGATACTGAATGAGAACAACAGAATTGTTTTTAATCTTATCCTTAAATAACTGGCTGCCTAAATGAACACCAGAGGGGGTTTGCTTTGGTTTCATTCTGCTCAAATATACATCTTTCAGCAATGAAACAAGACATGGCATTGTGGCAACACTACTGACCTCCCTGTGCTTCTCAGTTTCAGTCCCACCACAGCACCAACCCCACGCTTCTTGTCTAACTCTGGGCTTTCCAACACGGCTGGTGCTGCCCCTCAGGCAGAGTACAGAGAGCTGCTTACACAGCCCTGCACAGAGCAAACCTTTGTGTTCTGAAAGAGGGGAGATTGAGGGGAGCTTTCATGATCCAGAGGAGCCATAAAGGTGATGTGACGGATGGAACATCTCCCGTATGAGGACAGGCTGAAAGAGTTGGGGTTGTTCAGCCTGGAGAAGAGAAGGCTATGGGGAAACCTTAGAGCAGCCTCCAGTGCTGAAAGGGGCTCCAGGAAAGCTGGAGCCAAAACAGCAACCAGCAAGGAGCATCTCCTTCCCATCATTTCGGGTATTCCCAGTATTTATGGTGAAACCCTACAACTACAGGACAATTTTTCCAAGGTTCTGATCTTAGGTTGCCATGAAAACAAAAGTCCTGAAAATCTTAGTCAGTAGGTCTGCTCCGACTTCCCAGCTGTAAAACTGCTGATACACCCAACTAAAGTCCAGAACTGACTCCACCTACTGCACATTCCTGCAGTAAATGGAAATATTTATCTCATAAAAAACATCTGTATTATTTTCTGCTCTGCCTTTGGTTCTATGTGCTGAACCACATGGAAAAGGGAAGCTGCGTTGGCTCAGTACCAGCCAGGCTGCAGTACCCCCTTCTGCATAGGAAGTAAAAACAAAATTAGAGTTTGCAGGAAGGAGAGACTGATCTTGCAAGAACAGATTTAATTTACCCTCTCAGCCAGCAGGTGCATCAGCCCAATTACACAGCAGTCAGCAAGGGGCAAATAAAGCGAAAAAAACTACAGCCTTAATCCTGCAGAGAACCAGCAGGGCTTATCCCACCCTCAGATGGAAGAGGAGTTGCGCTGCTGCCCCATCCCAGAACTGTAATTACATTAATACAACACTTACAGAATGTAAAAATTTAAGCCATCAGCCCTGAGGCTGCCTAGAAAACATGAGTGCTTAATGCTTGTGTTTGACATCCAAAAGCGGATCTGGCCAGGCTGAGATGATAACAATGGTATTTTTTTCTTAACCATTAAAAATTCCTTGGCTGCTCCAAAGACAAAGTTTTGAGTTGCCTGGTTCTTGTATAAATCATTTTATTTATAACAAAAAAGTGTGAAGGGGAAAGGAAGCGACATCCTTTGAGCTGTTGAGTCTTTTCTTGCAGGTGGAGCTGCTGGAAACTCATAGAATGGTTTAGGCTGGAAGGGACCTCAAAGCCCATCCAGTCCCACCCCTGCCATGGGCAGGGACACCTCCCACTGGATCAGGGGCTCCAAGCCCCATCAAACCTGGCCTGGAACCTCTCCAGGGATGGGGCAGCCACCACTTCTCTGGGCAGCCTGGGCCAGGGTCTCCCCACCTGCATCGTGAAGAATTTCCCCCGATGTCTAATCTAAATCCTTGCCCTTCCAGTTTGTCCTCATAGAGGTGCTCCCGGCCCTGGATCATCTCCATGGCCTCCTCTAAACCCATTAATATAAGAGAGACACCACTCGGGCACCTGTGGACAGGGGTGCAGCTCAGGGGTGACCCTGACCCTGCGACCCAAGGCTGTGTCGGCCAAGCAGCCAGTCAGGACTGTGCACTCTGACCTCCTCCAGCTGAACACCACCAGCGGCTCACTGGAAAGAGCATTTGGGAACCCATATCCCTTCCAGGACCTACAAACTCTACCAACAATGCTGGCTCTAGTGGGAAATGACTTACAGGGCCATGTGGATGCTCCTAGGGATGAGGCCACGTCAGCAGGGACATGCAAACACACCACCACTGCCCAGGTTCAGCAGCACAAAGTCTCACTCCTGATTGCCCTCCTCCAGGAAATAAAACCAAGGTTTGATTCCCATCTCCAGCCAAACTGGATTGCAAAAACAAGCACAAGGGAAACAGGAAAACCACATTCCCCTCTCCTGGCAGACACCAACAGATGCTGCCGGTAGGACTGGTGTGGCTCAGAGCTGCCCGGACCTCAAGGCCAGGTTACTTGTACAGCCCCAAACACATGAGCCCTTCAGTCTCCTGCAAGCACTGCTTGCAGCAAAGTTAGCCCAGCGCTTTGCCTGCCCTCTGACACCAGGCAGATCCAGTGGCTCCTAAACGGCTTGGCCAGGCAGAGCGACCCAGTCTGGCAAAACCATTAATTCAACCGCACAGCCCTGAGACCCGGCTGCCACAAGGAGATCCCCTGCCAAACCCAGCGGGTACCCCGGGGCAGCGGTGCTGGTGCTGACGCTCCCCTCTGCTCGGTGTGGGTGCCAGCACTGCTGATGGAAACTGTGGGACAAAAGCACGTGGGTCACCAGTTTCCTTCCACTCCCTCCACAACCGCTCAGCCCCATCATTGCAGTCTGATTTGGCGGAAGAGTTCCTCTGCCCTGTGACCCTGCTGCTTCTATTTTTGCTTTGGTTTGGAAACTTCTGCTCCCCTGCCCATGCATTCTCACCTCATCTCTGCCTTAGGTCAAGGCTGTGCAGACACACAAACAAGTGTCTTCAACCACAGACTTTTTTTTTTTCCTGGCTTCCTTTCTTATTACAATCCTTTTTTAACAATGCTGTATTATTTTCATAGAATCATGAAATGGTTTGGATTGGCAGGGACCTCAAAGGCCATCCAGTGCCACCCCTGCCATGGGCAGAGACACGTCCCACTGGATCAGGGGCTCCAAGCCCCATCCAACCTGCCCTTTGAACCCCTCCAGGGATGGGGCAGCCACCCCTGCTCTGGGCAACCTGGGCCAGGGCCTCCCCACTCCTCCTTGTGAATAATTTCTTCCTAACATCTAATCTAAATCTTTCCCCTTCTAATTTAAAGCCATTCTATCTCGTCCTGTCACTTCATGCCCTTGCAAAAAGTCCCTCCCCAGCTTTCCAGGAGCCCCTTTCAGTCCTGGAAGCTGTTCTAAGGTCTCCCCCACCCTTCTTTTCTCTCCTCTAGGCTGAAGAACACCAGCTCTCTCAGCTCATCCTTAGAGCAGAGGTGCTGCAGCCCTCAGATCATCCTCGTGATCTCTGGATCCATTCTAACAAATCCATGGTTTTTATCAAGAAAGAGGGCAGCCTCACGTGGAACTTTAAAAACAGAGTAAACAATTAGGAGAAAGCTCAGCATCCACAGGGGAACAGTCCAGGGGATCCATAGGGGAACGGCCCCGGAATTCATCGAATCATAGAATCATAGAACAACCAGGTTGGAAGAGACCCATCGGATCATCGAGTCCAACCATTCCTATCAAACACTAAACCATGTCCCTCAGCACCTCATCTACCTGTCACTTAAACACCTCCAGGGAAGGTGAATCAACCACCTCCCTGGGCAGCCTCTGCCACTGCCCAATCACCTTTTGTGTGAAAAACTTCCTCCTAATCTCCAGCCTAAATCTCCCCTGGTGGAGCTTGAGGCCATTCCCTCTCATCCTGTCCCCTGTCCCTTGGGAGAAGAGCCCAGCTCCCTCCTCTCCACAACCTCCGCTCAGGGAGTTGCAGAGAGCAATGAGGTCTCCCCTCAGCCTCCTCTTCTCCAGGATAAACACCCCCAGCTCTCTCAGCCGCTCCTCATCAGGCCTGTTCTCCAGCCCCTTCACCAACTTCGTTGCTCTTCTCTGGACTCGCTCCAGAGCCTCAACATCCTTCTTGTGCTGAGGGGCCCACAACTGAACACAGGATTCAAGGAGCGGCCTCACCAGTGCTGAGTCCAGAGGGAGAAGAACCTCCCTGGCCCTGCTGGTCACACCGTTTGTGATCCAAGCCAAGATGCCATTGGCCTTCTTGGCCACCGGCCCCGGGAATCTATAAGCAATCAGCCCCTCGCTCTCTGGCTTTCGCAGTGACGCTCGCGGTGTCGGCTCCTCACCTGCCTCCTCCCATCGCTGTAGCTCAGTGGGGCCGCAGCGTCGGGCGCTGCCCAGTGCCCCCTCGGGGAGCGGCTCCAGCCGCCCTGCCCGGAGCTCCGGGGCCGCCGCTCGCGCGGCCGCGGCCGCCGCCAGGCAGTGCTCGCCCAGCTGCGGGGGCAGCGCGGCCAGCAGCTCCCCGCGCCGCTCCGCGCTCAGCTCGGGCCAGAACCGCAGCAGGTGGCTCTGCCCGCACCGCCACAGCCGCTCCCGAGCCTCCTCGGGCGGCGACATGGCCCCGGGACCCGCCGCACCGACCGGGAAACGCGGACACGGCGGCTCCGCCCCCGCCCAACGCGCCCGAGCGCCCCGAGCGCCCCGGGCTGCCTCACTGCGGGCCCTGCTTGCCCCTCGATGGCTCCTGCCTGCCCCTTGCCAGCCCCTGCTTTCCCCACGCTGGCCCCTGCGTTTTCCCTTTGCCAGCCCCTCCTTGCCCCTCACCAGTCCCTGCTTGCCACTCGCTGGCCCCTGCTTGCCCCTCTCCTGACCCTGCTTGCCCCTCGCCGGCCCCTGCTTGCCCCTCAATGGCTCCTGCTTGCTCCTTGCCAGCCCCTGCTTTCCCCACACTGGCCTCTGCTTGCTCCTCTCCAGCCCTTGCTTGCCTTTCGCCTGCTCCTGCTTGCCACTCACTGGCCCCTGCTTGCCTGCTGCCCTGTGCCTGCTTGCCCTTCATCTGTGCCTGCTTGCCCCTCTCCTGCCCCTGCTTGCCCTTCGCCAGCCCCTGCTTGCCCCCTTGCCTGCTGCCCTGCCCCTGCTTGCCCTTTGCCAGCCCCTACTTGCCCACTTGCCCCCTTGCCGGTTGCCCTCCAGCAGGGCAGCATTTCACCCGTGGCCAAGCTCACAGCCTGGCCTGGGCACCTTCGGGCTGTGCTGGCTGACGTGAGATGTGTTTGGCTCCTGAGCTGAACCCAGTTGGGCCCCAGGGGTGTTTGTGCTGGGACCTTTGTACCCAGGACAGTCTCAGGCCCCTCTTGGCACCCAAATTGAAAAGCTCTGGGGGTCAATTAAAAGCAGCAGGATCTCCCCTCCAAGCTGTGGCTGCTGGAGGGTCAGGGCCCTGGCTCACACATCCCAATCCCTGTCAGAGGGATCCCGCTCCAGCATTGGTGAGGTGACCAGACCAAAGCCAGGACTGGGCCCACCACAAGGTGATGGAAGGCAAGTTGCTGAGCACGGGGACAGCACAATGTCCTGTGCTTCTGCCCTCCAGCCCCTGGTGAAGTCCCTCCAGTCTCACACTGGCAGCCTAGCCCGTGCCCATTCCCTGTGCCCGTGGCACCCTGCCTGCCAGCACGGAACAAACCAATGTGCAGCCACAACTGCTTCTCTGCATCTGACCAGAGTCAGGGGACCTGGAGCCCGTCTGGCTGGGACTGTCAGGTGGGGAAGAATTCCTGAGAGTTGTCAAAGCTTCTGTTTCACTGCACACAGCTCCTGCTTGGGCAGAATGGGGGGTTCCAAACATTCACTGCTCCCATTCACACAAACTCTCCTTGCACCATGGTGGCATTCAGTGTTTGGTTGGTGTGTGAATCATAAAGTCATAGAATGGTTTGGATTGGAGAAGACCTCAAAGCTCATCCAGTTCCACCCCTGCCATGGGCAGGGACACCTCCCATTGGATCAGGGGCTCCAAGCCCCATCCAACCTGGCCTGGAACCCCTCCAGGGATGGGGCAGCCACCACTGCTCTGGGCAGCCTGGGCCAGGGCCTCCCCACCCTCATCATGAAGTATTTCTCCCTAAAATCTCATCTCTTTCAGCTGAAAACCATCCCCCTTGTCCTATCCCTGGAACCCCTGATCAAGAGCCCCTCCCCAACTTTCCTGGAGCCCCTATCAGTGCTGGAAGGCTGTGATGCCTACATAACCAGCGACCCTTCCACATCAGAAAAGGCTCTTCCAGATCCAACTCATAAATCTAGGCCTGCCTTTCTCTGCAGAACTCATACAGCCCTTGCTGCCTCACCTTGAAGGCACCCCAGCCTGCAGCTCTGGGATGCTCTGGGATCTCAGCTCTCCTAGACGAGCCAGAGTGAACCACACTTTCACCCCCAGACTCCTCCACCCACCAGAACAGGTTTGTTCTGCTACACAGAGTCCCCCAGGCTCATTCCACAACCCATCACAGCCTGCTCGGGAGAAAGTTCCTTCTCTAAAGCGATAAAAACAACTGAATCGGATATACCAGAAAAGACAACCCAAGAGAGCATGAAGGAAGCTCAAAGGCAACACAGACATGAAGGTGAGATGGGAAAACTTTCATTAAAACAGGCTCCAGCACCCCAAATCAGAAGGCTAAATGCTGCTCCATTAGGGTTGGGTATGTGACCACCAGGGAGAAAACTGCTTAGTTTTAGGGCCTGGCTTCAGTCTGCAGCTTTCTCAGAACAGTGGGAGAAAAAGCAGGCACTGATCTCTTCTTTCTAGACCTGAGGGAATGGCAGGAAGATGCACCAGGGGAGGGTTAGATGGGACATTAGGAGAAGATTCTTTCCCCAGAGGGTGGTGGAGCACTGGAACAGCTCCCAGGGCAGCAGACACTGAGCCTGATGATATTCCAGCAGCATTTGTCCAAGGCCCTCAGCCCTATGGTGAGAATGTTGGGGTGTCCTGTGCAGGGACAGGTGTTGATCCCTGTGAGTCTCTTCCAACTCAGGACACTTTACAGTTCTATGATACATGTACCCACCAATGTGTCCCCCAAAGAAATGCTGCTTTACAGTCATTCCCAGAACAACAGGGATAGCCGGGTAGTTTGTGGCTGTGGCAGGACTGTTGCTGCTCCTGCTCTCACAGGAGTGACACTCGGCTCTGGGAAAAGGTCAGAGCAGCTGCCTGATGGATTCTGACCAGAGGCCTTGCAACATCCATTGCACTTTCAGTGAGGCCACAAACTATTCCCTATATTTAAACAAATTGTGCTGAGACCCCATCAGCTGAAGGGGTGACTGGACACCCAGGGCAGCTGATTCCTACCAGCACGAATTCCCACTGTACAGGCTGATGGAGGGCACAGAGCAAGGAAACAAAACCACCACCGCCCCAGGACCAAACCCCCTCCGCCTGCCACTGCCCTTCTCCCAGCCCAGACTGCCAGGCTTCCTGCTCGCTGGCCTTCCAAGGGCAAAAACAGTCTGGAGGAAAGAAAAGGAACTTTGTGGGAAGTGCCCAACCCCCTCCAAAGCAAACAGAGTGTGTCCTCAGAGGCCTCCTCAAGAGGCCCTGTCAGCAGCAAGATGGAAAACATGATGGCATTTCAGAACTGGGAAGATCAGACGAGAGAGCCCTGCCCCAAAGAAAAATCTGCTGAGTCTCTGCACCACGCTCCCTCTTTACCCTCTGGTTTCTTGGGATGGATTCATTTCTGGATTTACATGTTGGCACCCTGATCAAAGTGATTCTCTCTACCTGCTCAGCTGTGGGGCTGAAAGAAGGGGTTAACACAAGTTGCACTGAGCCCACAGACATGTGGCTGGATCCCCACCAAACCTTGTTCTCCTGCAGGAAGAACTCTGGAAGACTCCTGACTCTGCCGGGCTTGGGCTTGGTGCTGTGGCCTCTCTTCCCAAGGATGGCCACACTGGGGAGTGGGACAGGCTGGGTGGTGGGACACACTGACCTGCCAGCACACTTCTAGGGGACACCAGACACCCTGTGCCCTTCCTAGACCAGAGCTGTGCTGTCCCTGCCAGTGCCAGCAGGGATGGGGCGGCTGGGCTGGGTTTGAATGGCAGGGGGTGCTTCCCTCTAGCTTGGAGGAAGAAGTGAGTAATTAGGGTGTTTATATTTAAAAAAAAAAAAAAAAGCCAAAAAAATACAAACCCAGAGATGGTTCTGTCAGTGAGAGGAGCTTGGGCTAGTCCCAATATAACAAAACTGAAATAATCCGAGGGCTGGAGCACCTCCTGTAGGAGGACAGACAGGCTGAGAGAGTTGGGGTTGTTCAGCCTGGAGAAAGCTCTGGGGAGACCTTAGAGCAGCTTCCAGGACTGAAAGGAGCTCCAGGAAAGCTGGGGAGGGGCTCTTGATAAAGGAGGGCAGGAAGAGGATGAGGGGGAACAGTTTTGAGCTGCAAGAGGGGATATTGGATTGAGATTTTAGGAAGAAATGTTTTGCTGTGAAGGTGAGGAGGCCCTGGCCCAGGTTGCCCAGAGCAGTGGTGGCTGTCCCATCCCTGGAGGGGTTCAAGGCCAGGTTGGATGGGGCTTGGAGCCCCTGATCCAGTGGGAGGTGTCCCTACCCATGGCAGGAGGTGGGACTGGATGGGCCATGAAGTCCATTCCAACCGAAGCCATTCCATGATTCTATGATCCTGTGAGTGTCGCCCCCAGCAGCTGCCTGCTCCTGCTGGGCTCTTCCCTAGGCTGGAGCCAGCTGTGCTGGTAGAGCTGGAGCCAAGCTTTGGGCTGTGCAGTGGCTTTTGCAGGGTGCATGTATGGGGCAGGTCATGACCTCTCCAACAGCCCTGGATGGGACTTTGACAACCTTTGATTGAGTTAAGGATGTTCCTGTTTCTGCACAGGGTTGGACTGTATGACCTGTAAGGTCCCTGCCAACCAGAACCATTCTATGATTCTTTGATGAACGATTCAGTGACAATAAAAAGAAAAAACCAAACCCAAACTCATTCACTGGCAAAATATCGAAAAAGATAAAGTCTTGGAAGCAAAGGCAATAATATTTTTATTTTACAAATCAGCACTGAATTGGATGTCCTTCTAAAAAAGGTATAACATCTTACAAAAGCAGTGAGTATATATACTAGTTTTAGACAAAGAACAATATAAATCTTCAAAGAATGCTAATTAACTTTTGGATTATCAAACCATGTCTGGAGACCTCCTTCAGGTTATCTCTTGACATAAGACAACTACATCTTGCTAGACAAATAATCATATCAATAAATACTTGCAAATCTAAGGGAGTGTTCATTCTTTCAGGTTATTTGTCCATATCTGGAGATTGCCTGCATATTATCTCTTGATACAAGATAGATTTATATGACAAGATTATTAAACATACCAACCAGCCGCAGCAAAACTTATCAATTAATTCTCACACTTTTCACTAATCGGGTTCTGTCTGGAATCTTTATGGATGTGAGGTCTTCGGGTATCTGTGCTTATAAAGCAAAATGCTTTGCTTTTTAAAAAGTTACAGCATCTTTGAGATGCAATGTCCCAACTCTTTGAAGCTGTTCATCCCCACCATCAGCAGAAGCTGGGAGATGTTCCAGTGCTCTACCACCCTCCAGGGGAAAGAACTGGGGAAGAAGGGATGCAGGGGCTGGAAGACGGTGGGATGGAGCAGGACACTCCATCCAGGGAACTCCAGGCCAGTCAGTCTGACCTCAGTGCCAGGGAAAGTCATGGAACAGGTGATCTTGAGTGTTAGCATGAAGCACTTGCAAGAGAACTGGGTGATCAGGCCCAGTCAACACGGGGTCACAAAAGGCAGGTCTTGCTAAACTAACCCAATCCCCTTCTATGATAAAGTGATTCGGCTGCTGGATGAGGGAAAGGCTGTGGATGTGGTCTTTCTGGACTTCAGCAAAGCCTTTGACAGAGTTTCTCCCAGTATTCTGCTACGGAAACTGTCACCTCTGGCCTGGACAGGCACACACTCTCATGGGTGGAAAACTGGTTGGCTGGAGGGCCCAGAGAGTGCTGGGAAATGGAGTTAACTCCAGCTGGAGGCCAGTGACAAGTGGTGTCCCCAGGACTCAGTGCTGGGTCCAGCCCTGTTCAATGTCTTCATCAATGATGTGGATGAAAGCATCGAGTGCTCCCTTAGCAAGTTTGCAGATGACACTAAGCTGAGTGGAAGTGTGGATCTGCTGGAGGGTCGGGAGGCTCCAAAGGGATCTGAACAGGCTGGATCCAGGGGCTGAGACCCATGGGATGAGGTTTAACAAGGCCAAATGTCAGGTCCTGCACTTGGGGCACAACAACCCTGAGCAGCTACAGACTAGGAGAAGTCTGGCTGGA
This sequence comes from Coccyzus lansbergi, assembly GCA_033558105.1. Classification (NCBI taxonomy): domain Eukaryota; kingdom Metazoa; phylum Chordata; class Aves; order Cuculiformes; family Coccyzidae; genus Coccyzus; species Coccyzus lansbergi. The sequence continues at coordinate 1,157,980 of JAUMJK010000851.1, forward strand.
AAGTGCCTGGAGGAGAAGGACCTGGGGGTGTTGGTTGACAGCGACTGAACATGAGCCAGCAGTGGCCCAGGTGGCTAAGAAGGCCAATGGCATCTTGGCTTGGATCAGAAACGGTGTGACCAGCAGGGCCAGGGAGGTGATTCTCCCTCTGGACTCAGCACTGGTGAGACTGCTTCTCGAATCCCGTGTTCAGTTCTGGGCCCCTCAGCACAAGAAGGATGTTGAGGCTCTGGAGCGAGTCCAGAGAAGAGCAGTGAAGCTGGTGAAGGGTCTGGAGAACAGGCCTGATGAGGAGCAGCTGAGAGAGCTGGGGGTGTTTATCCTGGAGAAGAGGAGGCTGAGGGGAGACCTCATTGCTCTCTGTAACTACCTGAGAGGCGGTTGGGGAGAGAAGGGAGCTGGGCTCTTCTGCCAAGGGACAGGGGACAGGACGTGGGGGAATGGCCTCAAGCTCCATCAGGGGAGGTTCAGGCTCCATGTAATGAAAAAGTTCTTCACAGAAAGGGTCATTGGGCAGTGTCAGAGGCTGCCCAGGGAGGTGGTTGATTCCCCTTCCCTGGAGGTGTTTAAGGGACGGGTGGACGAGGTGCTGAGGGACATGGGTTAGTGTTTGATAGGAATGGTTGGACTCGATGATCCGGTGGGTCTCTTCCATCTCTCCGGGATGGGGCAGGGCCCTCTCGGCGCGTCCACACAGCCTTCCCCATCCGCGCAGCTCGGGCGCCGCCGGCAACTCAAACCTCCGTCCTCCTGGCCCGCGATTGGCCAGAGCCCCAAGCGCCGACGGCCAATGCGAGATCCGAGCCGGCGGGAGCGCCCGGGCTCCAGGCCGGTAACCAACGGGATGGTGCGATTCTCCCGATGCCAGCCAATGGGATGGCGCCGCCCCTCCTTCCCCCCCCGGCGGCAGCCAATCGGATGGCGCCGCCCCTCCTTCCCCCCCCCCGGCGGCAGCCAATGGGATGGCGTCGCCCCTCCTTCCCCCCCGGCGGCAGCCAATGGGATGGCGCTGCCCCTCCCCCCCGGCGGCAGCCAATGGGATGGCGTCGCCCCTCCTTCCCGCCCCCCGGCGGCAGCCAATGGGATGGCGCTGCCCCTCCCCCCCGGCGGCAGCCAATGGGATGGAGCTGCCCCTCCTTCCCCCCCCAGCGGCAGCCAATGGGATGGCGCCGCCCCTCCTTCCCCCCCCGGCGGCAGCCAATGGGATGGCGTCGCCCCTCCTTCC